>KN837114.1:440140-479330 GCA_000827215.1 Sphaerobolus stellatus SS14 | reverse complement strand
AATCTAGAATTTTGTCAATTTCATAATTGTCTTCTTCTTCATCAATAACAATTGCCGGCAGGGGTGGAATGGTCCGGTTGGGAAATGAGTTTGGAGTTGCTGGTTCCAACATTGAAATATGGAATACTGGGTGCACCACACGGAAATTATCTGGAAGACGCAGAGTATATGATAGCGTACCAGGCTGAGCAATAATCTCATAGGGGCCCAAATACTTCTCAGCCAATTTCTTAGATGGTCCAGTCGTTCGGAAATGTTGAGCTTTGACAAAGACTTTGTCACCTATCTTGAATGGGGGCGGTGCTGTGCGGCAGTGATCCGCTGGTCCTTGGTAATGTTTCTGTACTTCAAGCATATTGGATTTGAGGTGCTGATGAAGTTCATCAAGATCTGTTGTAAACTCACAGGCCCACGCGGACGCGACATCCCACTCGGGATAAACAGTGATGTTAGGGTGATATCCCTTGTTAGCGAAAAATGGGGAAAAATCGGTCGTCTCACTAGGAGCATTGTTGTAAGCAAATTCTGCGAGCGGAAGTAGCTCAGACCAGTTGTCCTGTTGATAATTGCAATAGACATGCAAATACTGTTCAAGTGTTTGATTAACCCATTCGGTTTGTCCATTGCCTTCCGGATGGTGACCAGATGTAAAATGTAAGCGCATGTCAAGTGCTTTCCCTATGGATCTGAAGAAATGTGATACAAACTCGGATCCCCGGTCGGAAGTGACATGTGATGGTACACCAGGCTTTGAAAAGACGTGCATAACGAATAGTTGTGCCAATTGTTGTGAAGTAATAGTATCATAAGTTGGAATAAAGATACCTTGCTTGGATAACCTATCAACGATTACCAAGATTGAAGTAAAGCTGGCAGATTCCGGAAGCTGTTCAATAAAGTCCATTGAAATTGAATTCCAAGGTAGCTCCAGGACTGGTAGTTGCCTGAGGTAACCGTACGGCTTGTGGCATTGAGAATTTGAACACATACAAGTTACGCAGGACTTCCAAAAATCTTGAATGAATGAACGTAATTCAGGCCAAACATATTCACGTCTCAATAGTTGAATAGTTTTGTTTTGTCCAAAGTGGCCCAAAAGGATATGGTCACGCTTGAGCTGCAAGACCTTGAGACGAAGCCCAGGCATGTCCAGCACATAGATTCTGTTGTCTAGGCGTAAAAACATGTCTTCACCTAGTTTCCATCTGGAATCTGGTCCATCATTGATATGTGCAAATGCGATCGGATCTGCGGGTAGGCCAGCTAGAATTTCCGCATGGAGTTGTTCAATAACCATGATAACTGACCTGCGGAGGGTTGGTATGATAAATGACGTTGCCCTGAGAGAGGTTGTGAGTTGTTCTTGAGTGAATATAGGTCTCAGATTCTGTGGATTAATGCTAGCATAATCACTACCCCCCTCTTTTAGGTAGACGTCCCAACATCTAGTAAGTGCATCAGGTTTGGTACCCAATTTTCCCGGGCGGAAACGTATAACCATATTGAATTGCGATAGGAATTCTGACCACCTTGCTTGCCGGTGGGTAAGCAATTTTGTAGTAGCAAAATATTCTAAATTCTTATGATCAGTTACAACATCAACCGGTAGGGCTGCACCTTCAAGATAATGACGCCATTTTTTGAAAGCTTCAAAAATAGCTAACAATTCCTTGTCATGGACATCATAATTCCATTCGGCTTCATTAAAAGTTCTTGAATGAAATGCGATCAGATGCAGTTTGCCGTTTATCCAAATGGAAATAATGGCAGCTAGTGCATAATCAGAAGCATCGGTTTCCACAACTAATTGTGTGTCCAGAACCCAATAGCTCAGGACGGGAGCCGATGTGGAAGCCTGTTTTATTGAGTCGAAGGCAAGTCGACATTCTTCTGTAAATAACCAAGTAATACCTTTCTTGGTAAGGCATGTAAGCGGAACTGTTAGGTCCGAATAATTGTAAATGAAACACCTATAAAAATTGACAAAACCTAGAAAAGACTGTATGTCTTTTACCTTGCAGGGTTCTGGCCATTCAAGTATAGTCTTGACTTTATCTTCTGACATACGAAGTCCATCCTTAGATACAATATAACCCAAGAATTCAACTTCTTCCTTGTGGAACTTGCATTTGTCCCTGTGTGCATATAGACCATTTGCGTGGAGCCAGCAGAGAACCTCTTTGACATGTTTTCTATGGTCGTCTAGATTGTCTGAATAGATTAATATATCGTCCAAATAAGCAAGAACAGAAACATCCAATAGATCATCAAATATGTCATTGATAAACCTTTGAAAAGCGGCCGGCGCATTCATAAGTCCAAATGGCATTACCAGCCATTCAAAAGAGCCATAGCGGGTCCAAAAGGCAGTCTTGTATTCATCACCTTCAGCAATTCTAACAAGATGATAAGTGTGTTGTAAGTCAATCTTGGAGTAAATCCTAGATTGCTTAGGTGCATCAAGTAAGTCAGCAATAAGGGGTAATGGAAACCTATCCTTTTTTGAAACTTTGTTGAGTCCACAAAAATCGACACATAATCGTAGAGAGCCATCCTTTTTTCTAACAAATAGGATGGGCGCACCGTGCGGAGATCGACTAGGTCGAATAAATCCAATGCGTAAATGTTCATCCATAAATTCCCGTAAGGCAACCTGTTCAGTTGCAGAAAGTGAGTACATAGGTCCGGGTGGAACTGATGCACCATCTTCCAAATTGATTTTGAGATCAAATGGGTGATGAGGTGCTAGTGTATCCGCACGGGATTTTGAAAATACGTCAGCATATTCATGGTACTCTTTGGGCACACTGTTAAGTATATCTGTGTCTGCATCCACTTTGGTGGCCCAGGTGGAAAATGTTGGGTCCTTCAGATTAATAGTAAAGCATTGGGAACCTTCAGCTTTCACTGCATGCATATAAGCGACTGCATTGATAAAAGATACCGAAGGCTTCTGAGGAGGTATCACGGAAGCGGTCGGAGTAGAGTGTGGTATTTCGTTGTGAGCAGAGTGTTTGGATTGTTGATCAAGAGGCCGAACAGGAACAGCTTTGGCTGCCCTGGCGTTAATTGAAGTGCTTGGTGATTCCACAGGAATTGCCGGTCGGAACTTGATACTGCCCAATACCCAATCAATCAACGGATTATAGTGGGTGAGCCAGTTATGTCCCAAAACAACAACGCAAGTAGAATCCAGAGTAGTGACATAAAAAGTCATAAGGGTTGAAAACCTGGACGAAAACGAAATATTGAGGTCCACAGCTTCTGTAATTACAGAGTTAATAGTACCGTCAAGAAGAGACAAAGGTAATGGATCAATAGAATAGGTAACTATGGATTGTGATTTTATAAATTTTGGATCAATAAAACATTGAGAAGAACCTGAATCAACAAGTGTACGGAAAGAACCTGAAATTGAAGGAGAAGTAAGCATAGGGGTTAAAGAAGTAACAGATGAAAGAGCAGAAGTGTTAAGTCTAAGAGTAATTGCCACGCGGATTTGGGGATTAACACAGTCCAACTGCGCGGAGTCCAACAGACTGGTCACTAGTTTTTTGACCCAGATGACTCCTTGGCTTTCGCCTTGTCATCAGTCTTGGGCTTCTCCTCAGTGATGGAGGCCCACGCCATGGGTGCCGGGTGGGAAGTTGATCCAGAAGACGTGTTCTGGTTCCACCTGGCTTTCCTGCAGTCTTGAGCCACATGGCCCTTGATACCACAAACCAAGCATAAGCCATTATCCTTTTGGCATTTCTTTTCAGCTTCTGTGAGCCGTCCATCCATGCCAAGGTGGCTGTTGTCATAAGTCTTGCTAGAGCTTGCTCCAGCAGACGTTGAAGTGTTAGTCTTACCCTTGTTAGAGTTTGACTTGTTGTCCTTTGACTTGTTATTGCCAGACTGATTGTTGTTGTTGTTGTTGTTGTTTCCGGTCGGAGCCGTGTTTGAAGCTACGGGCGACTTTGGAGCTCCCTTCCGGCGCAAATCCATAATCTTCTTATGGTTCTAATAACACTGGTCAATCTGCAAAATCATAGAACGTAAAGTCTCATAAGACTTTGGCATTGGGAAAAACCTATGGAGTTCTTCAAGAATCCGGTCAGGCATGGCATTCATAACCAAACAGTAATAACCGCGGTCATTGTATGCAGTCTTTGCCTTATACTTGGCAAAGGAAATGAAGAACCGGGTGGCTTGATGGTGTTTCTCCATCTTAAGTTCTTCAAGTGCGGTTTCCGCATCTTCCTCTGGGCTAGCAGTTCCGAAGTTGGCTTTGAGTTCTTCTACAAACTCAACCCAATACATCAAGTATACTGGTTGATCATCTTTATTAGGATAATCAGCCATAACTGCCGGCTCAAAGTATTCAAGTGCGGCTCCCCGCAGGAAAGAGAGTGCAAAGTAAATCTTTGACATGTTAGACTTGTAAGTCTTGGCCTTCAACTTGAAAACTAAAGAGCATAGGAATAGAAAGTTTTGAAGCTTTTCTGGATTAGTCCCATCATAAGTGTCTGGGTCCCTAAGCTTGATACCTTTCTTTACATTGTCCGTGTCTGAATCAGAATCTGAAGAATCTGAATAATAATAGTGCCTTTTCCGGCGGTGACGTTTCCGGTCCTGATCACGGTCCCGATTAGAGCCACTGTCAGAGTGGTCAGGGTTGGGGTCACCTCCACCTCCTCCTCCACCCTTAACAGGTGGTCTCGGAAGCGGTTGAGGTGATTGTCGTGGTGTTCGATTGGCATTCCTTTCATCCCTAGGTGGTGTTGGATCCCTTGGGGGTTGTGGTTCCTGAATCGGATCATAGTCAGTTCCACTAACAACACTCTCTACACCCACAGATCCCGCATGGCTGTTGCCATGCACATCTTCTGGAGCTGGAGTGCTTTCCACTGGGACTTCCTGAACCCCAGATGATATAGTTGTGGTCGTGGACATGATAGGTCGTGGTTGAGGGGTCCTGGATTTGCAATTGGTAATCAAAGGTTCAACTACTTCTCTGTGCTTGCTAGTGTAGTGAGCTTTCCAGTCGGAAAGTGAAGTTGCTGGTGGTGTAGAGTTGCTGAATCTGAATTCTGGTCTCTTAACTGCTTCTATTGGATTAGAAGTGTTCTTTGACTTGGTTGTCATACGACTATGCAGTAGGAGTCAGAAATACTTTTATGTCCTGATACAGAATACACCTGGTAAGCCGCGTAGAGGTAAGCCAATGTTTCCGGTTGGAAACACCAATGACTTGTACTGAAGGGACTTGGCTTCAACTTGTGTGTTGCGCCCTGCACAGTCATAGGTTGTCCCTACTTCAGAGTTCAAGAGTAGAGTTGAGGGTAAAGCTGAGCGGTAGCAGTGTATATCATTCCCATACTTGAGCCTAGTGCTCTCTTCTCTACTATACACCTCAGACCTCTATTAGCCTTTGAATTGAATATGAACCTCCAAGATCATTTCTGAACCCTACCTCAAACCTTTGATCTTACTCTGAAGTCCTATCTTTGTTCAGGACTCTGTTTGACACTTTGTTTGGAACTTTGGTATTCAACTCCACTCATATATTGTTGGTTCTAAACTGTTCTAAATTAAGGACATGTACATTTCGAGAAGATGCAACCCATGCACATTGAAGCCAAGTCCTTTGGTTCTAACTTCCCTTTCTTAAGTGTGACTTCATTTGTTACTTTGGTCACACTTCAGAACCTATTGTTAGGATCAGCCTGTAACACTATGTCTGCCTTGTGTATAACATGGATTCAGCTGTCCATCTTCCATGTGAATGACCATATTTTAATGGAGTAAATTGACTCCAGATACTTCCATCTGGAAATGTAAGTCTGCCATGCTAATAACTGTACACCTACCATACAGCTGAGCTGATTCATACCCTGAGGGTGACATACAGTGGAGGTGGAGTTTCTTGCAGGGTCTGATTTACCTCTGCTGCAAATATTGTAGCAGCAGCAGATATATGGACCAGAGGCAACTGACTGCAAGAGAAGATGTACATTGAGGTGGAGCAGTCTGAGATTCAGCTGTAATTACCCACTGGCAAGTACCCTAGTAGCATCTGTTCTAATCATCGAATTTAGACAAATTGTGAATTATGGGAGTTGTATTTATCTTATATAGGTTTTGATTGGAGACGGTGTACACCCCTGATGCACATTGGTTGCCCTAAAAATTGAAAGGATTGCAGGCCAGATCCATGCAACCCTCACATTGCATCTAATCAGGGGTTTCTTCATTACAGGCAGTTGAAATTTGATTTTAATGACAATTCTGTAATTCTAAGTGATGGGAATCAATAACAAGTTCCACTCTGAGTCTTGGACTGCAATGTATGGCAAAGTAATACCATTAAAGGCCTCACTTGAATAAAATAAAATAAACTTTTTTTTCAGTTATTAGAGAGTTTGCGCAAGAGCACCGGCGCTTTCTGGTGCTATTTCACTACAAATACTACATGACTCAACTGTGTAATTATGAGGATTATATGAGAAATGACAACCTTTTAAATGTTGCTTCAACTTCATTATGGACATTAGAACAAACAAAGAAGCAGAGGAGACATGTTCAGAAAAGTGCCAAGAAAGCGCTGGCACTCTTGTGCAAACTCTCTATTAAGCATCTAATTTCCCAAATAGATCAGTGTTTTTACAAGTACAGCTACTTGACTCAGTCATAGGAGAACAATTTGACATTGGATGATGTATTCAAGTGACTTGATAAATATAGCATCAATTTACTCCAAACACCTGCTATTACTGCTACAGAATCATTGAAAGAATAAAGGGGAATTAAACAAGGAACTTGGGTCCCAAGGTAATATGTTGAAGTCTATAGCCCTTGCAATAGGAGATCCATATCACAGTTTTTGTAAGCTCTGCTCATATTCTACAGAAGTACTTAATGTCAATGGTTTCCTGCTGTAATTCAGACTAGATTCTCTTCTGAAACAATATGGAGAAAGCTTGTTAAGCCCCGTGCTTAAGTGTCACAACATGTGACTTCGTTTCACCTCTACGAAGCTTCAGAGAAGGTCACATACCTTCGGAGAGCTTCGTTTGAACTTCATTCAACTTCCATCTTACTTCATTCGACTTCGCTTCTCATCCTGTCTTCGTATCTGTACAACAAACCCTTTGCCCACATCCCAACTTCTTCTTGATCCCGAGGGCAATGCCTTTGCCCACATACTTCCTTCTATCAGACTATCCACTCCACTATTCCATAAGACTATTATTAGTCTTCCCTGGACCTGGCACAATTGGTCCTCAACACTTCTATTTCGACAGGTGACACTTCGTCATGCCCATTCCTAGTTCGTTTGTATTGTTTCCGTTCGCTTATTGTTCTCATGATATATCCTCCGTTCGCTTATATCTGTATTGCATATTTGTCTGTCATACCTTTTCTATCATTCACATTATTCGTTTATATATTCCCCCGAACCTTTGCTATTCGACGATACACATATACCCATTGTTCTATCATTTTATTTGTGTTATGTTCCGCATTTGACTTATTTGTTTGTAAGACTTCCTTCCACTTTCATTCATGGACTTATAGTATATAAGTACATGTATCTTAGCTAGTTTTCTCCAGTCGGAAATTAGCTCCTTAGACCCTTACGCCTTAGCCCATTAAGCCTTATAGTCCTTAGTGTATATCATTCCTATAACTCGAACCTAGTGCTCATTCCCTCTATATACTTCAGACCTCTATTACTTCCGAACCGAATATGACCTTCGAAGATCAACTCCGAACTTTACATCGAACCTTTGATCTTACTCCGAAGTCCTACCTTTGTTCAAACACTTCCTTCGGAACTTCAGTATTCGAATCCGCTCTTATATTGTTGGTTCTAATCTGTTCCAAATTAAGGACACGTACATTTCGAGGCGGTGCAACCTACGACATTGAAGCCAAGTCCTTCAGCTCTAACTCTTCGTTCTTTAGTGTGACTTCGTTCGTAACTTCGGTCACACTTCAGAACCCTTCATTAGGATCAGCCCGTAACAAAGCTAGTGAAAATCTCTATGGCTGATCAGTCCCCAATTGATCAATGTTGAGTTCCATTCCAGACATAAGTATAAAATGAGAACTATATCATGTTACAGGTAGTTAATATCTTCCCTTACCTATCCCAAATCCCAGAACAAGATAATCTCTGTCTAGAATCTGTTAAAAATCAATGGTAAGTGATTCTGGCATATGTGTAATTCTCAGTACTCAATCTCCTATTTCTATCAAATGTACACCCCAGTGAGGATTCTCTAGAGGTTAACAGCTCCCAGCAATGAACCAAATAATTCATATATCTCATTGATATTACCTTAAAAGAAGGTCGTATTAAAATCTAGGGGCTAAGAAGTGGAAAGTGTTGCAGGAACCACAAAATTTGAATAACTCAGTCTGAAATACTGTTTTAGCTGAGTTTATTAAGGGATTTTGAAGATTAAAGATGAAAAGGTATTGAAAATCTGGTCTCAATGTACCCTCTTATGACATTCATCAATGCTTATTCAAGTTTCCACAAGTTCACGCATTGATATGAATAGTTTATTCAGCCAAGGAGTCTGAACTCTATCTGAAATTCTGTCTCAGCTGGTTTTAGGGCACTATCTATGCAATAAAAGAGGGCCATAGCTGAGCAACTCTGGTCACATACTGGCAGACCATGGCCCAAGCCAGGCTTAGACCTAATAATAGGATATGGAATCCACATGTACACCAAAGAAAATGGCAGAGTGGACAATGGTCTGAGCTGACTATACACAATCATTATGTCAGAAGGTGCACACCTTATCTGGAAAACACATAATGAATGGAGAATTGGGACCCAGGGTGACCCAGCTAAACTGCCACAACAAGAGTTAAGAAATAAATAGCTTGCCAAAATGAATAAAAGACTCCAATTTGACAGAATGTCCTATGAAACAAACAAATATGGTAAAAAAGCAATGAAACAGTCCACTGTATACAATACTTGGAAATCTCTAATGTCCCCCTATGACGTCTGGGACTTATCATATACTCTAAGTGGGGTTTTAGTGGGTAGTGTCTGGCCTGTGGCCAGCACAAGCCCCACACTAACAGCTTACTGCTGTTGTGTGTAAAGAGCATTTCCTTGCAGTATGGTTTTTCTATGATTTATGATCTATGTTTTATGTTTTTATTTTACAAGGTTGAGATTCCTTGCCTTCTAGCTAGGACTGGGAGGGCAACCTGGTTACTTGTCCCAGCCCCCATAGCTCCACTAAACAAATAAACAAATGAATCAAAGAGTCCCAAATTTTATAAGCAAAACCACCTAATACATCACTTGGCGCTCTGCACTTTTTTGGGGAGCAATAAATTATTCCTGGCTAAACAGCTTAGACAGGAAGGGCCTTGCCTAGGGGGCAACAGACTATTAGGTGTGCAACCCTATGCCAGGATGGCTCAGTAGTCCAACAGCTCTGGGACACTGGTTTTCCAACTTTCTGGCTATCTGTTTGTCCACTGAATATATATGCTTTATAACACTTGGGTATATCTTTATATATTCACACCATGACTAACTGAACTCTTTTATATAGAGGAGGTAGTACAAGTGGTATGAGTAAAAGATATATGCCAGTGCCTAATGTGCCGGCATGCTAAATACAGGCCAGTGTGGGCACTTATGGTGTCCACACTAATAATAGCTACATCTCTGATGTAGCACATATAACTAATATATATATTAGTTATTTATTATATACATTATAATACAAATATATGCATGTATATACAGTATATTGATATAACAGACTCTATCTGTTACATCCTCCCCGGCTGACTGCTACTAGCAGTCACGATAGATATCATCCACGATCTGGTCAATAACCATAGTACTCTCATCATGTAGAGTACTACTAGCACCACCTGATGGGGGTGCTGTTTCCCCAGACTCAGGCTCACCACTGGGGGGTGCTTCATCATAGGGAAGCACCTGTTCACGAGCTTGGCCATAAGACTCCAAGTCCATGTCCAACCGTTGCTGGCTGGATTCACCAGTTTTAGCTGTTGTCGGTGCATGCACTGAAGGCTTTGACTGCCTATTGGCAGTCACAGGCTTCTTGCCCTTGTAAGGGGCCTTTTCCTGCTTGCGAAGTGCCATATATGCGGCACGTTCTACAGTGGCCATGCTTAGTGGCCGCTTCTCATCATCCCGAATCATGTACATGATGATTTGATAATAAATCTATTCTCTAGACAGAGAACAGTGCTCAAGGACCAGTTTCAGGAATTCTGGTCCTTCTGGTATTTTCGCAGTTTCTATCTGCATTTTACCTTTGATTCCCTTAGTTATTTGGGAACCAATGCTCAATGGGAGAGATGCATCGGTGAGCCACCGGGTCCTGTGCATCTCAGCACATAACAGATTCGGGTCGAATCCGATAAAAGCCGTATCAAAATTGGTACAGCTGCCAAATACATCCTTCATGCGAAGCATGATGGCTTGGCGAGGTAGCTCTCCTTTTGGCTCTTCGAAATTTACATCAGTTTACAAGCTGAGAAGCTGAAGGAAAACCTACCAAAAACCCTTGTTTTCAATGTGCTTTTCAATTAAATGAAAGCTCAAAAATATCTGAGAATTTTGCAAGATGTGTGGCAGAAAAAAGGGACAAAATCCCATCTTAGTCCAAGTGAAAAGACAAGGTAAAATGACTGCAAAATCCTATCAAAATTTGAATATTTGAGTTGTTTACCATGTTGTAAATACTTTATGAATGCAATATTTTTTGTCTCAATGAACCTGTATTTGCCAGCTGAAAAAGGTAACTTTTTCCCCAAGACTAATTATGGATTTCTTTATAAGCATTTTTCCTGGCAAAAAAGTGCCAAAAACCACTTAAACATTTAGGCTAAGTTTAAGCAGGGATTTCTGATGCATTTTCCTCAAGAAAAAGCTGTCTAGGAAATCTAAAATTTGATTTACATTCAGCAAACATTTGTGGCTCAGATGATTGAAGACTTGAATGAGCACAAATATTGAATTGTTTGGGTATTATTCTTGAACAAAATGTTATCAGAGATGCTACATTTTGCATACAGATTTTCCATCTGATAGACTTAGAAGTTATTTCCCATTTTTTCATAATATCTAGTTCAGTAATTTTATGGAAAACACATACATAATCCCAAATATCTACTCAAGAAGCTAATGTGACTTTTCCTGTGAATTCCTCAATCCTGAAATGCAGCATAAATTCGAAGAGCCGAAAGCATTTTCTATGAATTTTGCTTGTGGTGAATATTGAGATGCCCGAAGTGTGATGTGTTGACTTAGTCTGAATAGTAGTCAATATTTTCCTCAGTGTTGGTGAAGAGAGATGAGTCTGCTTTGCTGCTGATAGTGGAGAATGACACCATTTCCTTGAAATAAATTCACATGCACTACTTCACCTTTATAACAAGGAGAGTTTGGTCAGCCGACTCATGCTGTTTCAAAACATCGGAAAATGCATGTTAATCCTTACTAATTATCTTCTTCTTCTTTCACCGGTCTTTGTAATTCATAAAAATGTTAAGGGGTAATGGTAATCTGTTTAAGTTAAGTCCATATTTGCACACATACATATGTGACATATAGTCTTCCATCCATCCCTATGGTGTTTTATTGAGCAATTACGCAGCGCCAATCATAACATTTGTGCATAGGCATTGCATCATTTTATTACTGTTTGCTTCAATGAAAAATTTGCTTACCATAATATGGTCTTAGCCCAACTTTTCTGTCTTTTTGTACGTTGCTTTTGGGAGTGCATGCTACCATTTTCATGAAAGAAGCCTGGGTGTTACCTAATTAAGGTAAGCCAATCTAAAAGACACGTACCTATCGACTGATGCATCATTGAGCAGTGCATGTTCTCAACTTCTCAATAACAACAGTGAGAGACTCTGGGCCTTTCTTTATTCAGTTGACCTTCTCCACTAACCGGCTGGGCAGGGCTGGAACCATCAAAGTTTTATTTTTGTGACACATCAAACAATCTGGAGTACTCTGACACATCAAACAATCTGGAGTACTCTGACACTTCACTTGCATCTACGCAGCTATCTTCAAAAATGCAGCAGTAAGTATTCAGCATAAAAGTCTGAGGTAACTCACCATTCAATATACCCACACATCCATTATTAAGACAGGATGGTTTAAAACACACATACCTATAGACTGATACATATCTGAGTAGTCAAAAACATAGACCTATTCATAACGGACATGAGATGTTCTGGGTCTTGCTTTATTTAGCTGACCTTCTCGACAGGTGGACTAGGCATAGATAGATCCATCAAAGTTTCTTTTTTTGTGACACATTAACCAATTTCAACCACTCCAATGCTTCACTGTCATCCATGCGCGTAATTCCTGAAATCAAAGTAGTAAACATTAGGCATAAAAATCTGAGAAGCACTTACCAATCAATACATCCACACTTCCCTAATTAAGGCAAGTTACCTTTTTCGGCTGGCAAATATGGGTTCATTGGAACACAAAATATTGCATTTATAAAGTATTTACAACATGGTAAATAACTCAAATATTCGAGTTTTGATAGGATTTTGTAGTCCCTTTACCCTATCTTTTCACTTGGACTAAGATGGGATTTTGTCCTTTTTTTGCTACACAGATCTTGCAAAATTCTCAGATATTTGTGAGCTTTTATTTGATTGAAAAGCACAATGAAAGCAAGGGTTTTCAGTAGGTTTTCCTTCAACTTCTCAGCTTGTAAACTAATGTAAATTTTGAGGAGCCGAAAGGGTTTTCTACAGATTTTCAGTGTGACTAATGATGATATACCCCTAGTGTCAGGAGAACACTGAAGTGGATCCACAAATGCCTATAGGCATCAGCACCGCATTATCTGCTATATTAATAACCTGAGTCATCCTCACAACATCTTCACATTCACAACGAGCGAGCATCACTCATTTTCTCTGAATACTGTATTACTGATTCACTCTGATCTGTAGTCTGATCAGGATACTATTCTGTTCAATATTCTACAATACCCACCGAACTTTTATCCAGCTGTCACAGAACGGGAAGTAAATGTGCATCAATACAATGTGCAAAAGCTCGTTTTTGATACTCTGAGAGCTCAAAACGAGTCATCGATGCTTGGGCCAAAAGACCTAGAACTGAAAATTTCACTTGAACACAGTGCCGATCTGCTGTCGCCCATCCGAAAGCTCCCCGTCGAGATTTTACAGTATATCTTCACTCTTTGCATTCCTCGGATCAATCAAGATATTTTTCATGAAAATTGTAACAGCTATACTTAGCTACTTTTTGGAGCATGGTGAGTCTGCGTCGGTTGGGGATGATCTCTATAACGTGTCACATTACTGGCGAGAGGTTCTCCGATCTGTACCTCAAGCATGGTCTACGATTATCGTACAAGAGTCATCTGCTGAGAGTATGGAGGAGTTTCGTCGCTGCATTGACCTTTCGAAAGGGATGAACATCGAGCTCTACATCGCGTTCGTTGGCCTTGACGCGAAAGAGCTAACGGACCAAGTCCAACTGATGCTCGAGCTCGTGGATATTATCAAAACATGCTTTCAGTATGTCACACGATTTTACATCGGGTTCGATTATGAAGAAGAGTATGACCTTGTTTTTGAAAATGCTTACGAGACTATGTAGCGCCTTCTCTCATTCTTCAGTGACAGTGGCCCATTCCCAGCCCTTCGAGAGCTGTGTGTTCGCACGCCTCTGACCAACAGCGCCACTATACCTGTATTTGTGTTGCCAAACACTCCCATTCAATTTCCAAATATTCAATGGTTGAATCTTGATTGGGAAGATCTCCCTATCCTCAACGCATTATCGGAGGAAACCCTCGATTCTGTCAAGAAGCTCACCATGTCCCTTCCTTATTTGCCGAATATTGATGACATGCAGCTCATAGGAAAATTCCCAAGGCTGGATGGATTGCATATCTTCCTTGATTCCCACATCCTACCATCTGGAAGTATTTCTCCTTCACCTACATTACTCACGTCACTGCACGCGAAGACAGCAGATCCATCACTTGTCGCACAATTTATTCGCTCGTTATCGCCTCGCTCCTTGCATCGTTTCAGCTTCCAATAAGATTCATCTATACCGATTTCCCAATTGCCATTGTTCTCCTTGGAGGTTGTTTTTGACACATTAAGCAGAATTCAAGCGGGACGGATGGACTATTTCGGGTTCAAAGGTCTGCATATCAAGTCAGAATTCCTGAACGGATCTTTTAGGAAGTTCACGGACATGATGCAACTGGACTTTATCAACTGCGTTATCAGCGAAGGCTTTCTGAATACCCTTTCAGGGAAGAATGAACAAGATCAGGTTTATTATCCGGAACTTCGATCTTTGCGCATCCTCTTCACAATTCCCGTTGGATGAATTGCGTCTATTAGTTGAAGAACGGGCGAAAGGAGATGTAGAGGGAGAGGTGCCGTTGAGAGTTGTCGAAGTCAAGGGACAATATGGCTCCCGACAAAGGACTCTTTGATCAATCGAAGTTATTTAAATATTATTATACTTTTGTGCGTTTAGCGAAACAATTCCACGCAATATACCTTTCCGCAGCATCATACTCCACTGATTCTCTGCAATGCTGAACGAGATTGTCGTGTCTATCTTATAAAGGAGCATCGTAAGAGAAACCGAATACTTAGCACTGTTGGTTAACAACATAATCAAGTTCCTGGATGAAGAGTAAGAGTATGCTAGAACGCAAGATTGCTTTGAATTTTACAAGTCACAACCGAAGAGCTATCATCATTACGATAATCAAAGTCGTCCAGAGTTTGAGACTGATAATAACAATGCCATTCTTGCTCATCCAATGGCTGCACACCGAATGATGTCGGAGGTCGACGGGAATGCGCTGGAGAAAAGACGTGTGTATGAGATGATCCACCATTAAGCAACGCAGATCGCGAATTGAGACGATATCATGAACACAATATGCTCAATAGCCTGCGGAAGACAACCGCTTAGTGGTGTTCACGAAGAGAGCAAGAGATACATACCGGACCACTGCCCGGACGAGCACTAGCGAAGCCTACTGTATATTCTCCAGCCGCACTATCAACCAGGTATGCCCGAACGGAAGGTCATATGCAATATATCGTGCAATCATCATATATGCCTATCTTCGGATCCTAGGCCCAACTGCCGTACTCAGATCAAGAGGAAGAATAGGTTCTCACCTCCAGCGACATCGTCAAGGAATCCATAGAGTGGTCTCAGAACCACACATTGCAGCGTTTGAGAATCTCTAGACTGCCGTTCATTCCGGAATGACCGCGTAGGGAGCGTATGTGTAGCATAGTAGGTAGTAGTGTGATGAGCGTGTTCAAGTCCACCTAGAGTTATGTAGTATCACTAAGGGTTGTGAATCAGATACCAGATGCCTGTGCGATGGAATAAGGATCGATAAAGACATGATACGGAGAAGAAGGAACTCACTGGATGGACACTACTTCGTATGTAACCCCGCCGTTGTCCAACGTACACAGTGATGAATCTGGTTTCTTCGAGTGATATATAATCAGGAGCGAAACAAGCAGAGTAGGCTAGAATTGAATAGAGATCAAACGCGCAGGTGGAAAGGCTAGTGTCCCTTGCAACTTTGCAAGGTCGAACATTACAGGTGATGTCACGATATGTGAAGTGACGACGACAGGTACGCACGTTCATAAGCACCCACAGCGCCACAATCTTCTCTTCATCTCCCCATCTCCGTCCTCCTAATTTGCGACCTCGAAATTTCCGTTAACTAACGACAGTCGAGTTCATTACACTCTGCATCATATTGGGCCAACAAATTAGGTGGACTAAGAGTCTCAATACACTGGATAACTGGAATAATTGAAACTGACGTGTTAACGTTGAAGACGTAGACTAAGTCACTAGCGGCGCAGCGCTACTATATACCTCAGGGTACGTGTATTTATTTTTATTTCCCTTACTCTCCGATTCATCTACATATAATAGTCATACCATCTGGGCGAAACGAGGCCGTTCTCCAGAACATCCGGGCCCATTGAAGCGGATCTATTTAACGCATAAACAAGGAGAAGGCAAAGCAGATTCGGGAGGAGCTTCGAGATATATTAGAAGCGATGAATTCTACTTAAATTACAAGATGATCGTTTTGGTTGTTGAAGGCACGGCTTTTGGCCTGCATCGTGACCTCGTTGAACGATCGGAAATATTCGCCGATATGTTCTCGCTCCCAGCTAGCGCAGCTCAAAATACTAATGAGACCTCCGATGAATATCCTATAGTTAATTTGCAAGGCAATAAGGAGGATTTTGAGAACTTTGCGAAGGTTCTATATGGACGCATATGAGTTTATTCCTAGACGCGATGCAGGTTCAAGTCTGATGCAGGCTTCAACAGCTTCTTGAACTCGAATCTTATTCAGTCCAATAAAGTATCTGGATTTCGAGGTATAATTGGCTGAAATACGAAGTATCTTTTCGAGGACATTAAGACAACCTGTCTTATACTCCTCGGCCGTTCTATACCCAATAGCCTTAAGTGTTGGCCGCGTCCGCTTATGCCGGCGATTTTTTGCCACTCGTTTTGACACAATCTCCTTTATTTGCTTCCTCCAATCCTCTATTCCCTCTGCTCTTACCCTGCTTCAGAAGTTCTAGCTGGTTTCAAGTAAAATCAGGACATTTTTGCAAAGTTCCTAGAAGGCAAAACCATGGTCTATAGAAAGATGGTCGAAACGTCCTGCTTGGGTAAACCCATTAAGTGCAATCCGCTGTATGGAAACTCATGTGGAAGAAAGCTCGTTCTGTGCCGAATGCAAGGAATTACTTGACAGCATGCTGAGTCAAAGCAGCATTGGTCTTTGGAATAATTTTTCAATGACCTTCGAACTTGCTAGCGCCTGGGAAGACTTGGAAAGTTTGTCTAAGTGAGCTTACTATCCTCCTTGGCCAAATATCATAGTACTCATATACGAAAGAGCGACTTAGCTATCAGCATCGCTATCTTTCAAAGTATTGTATGATGCTTTTTTGTATTTAGGTCGAAACCGGCAACTTATGTTCCCAGCTAATTAGTATTAAAGTCAGTCCTTTTTGCTTCAATATTCGAAACTCAAACCATGCATTTATTATGTAAAAGTTTATACGTTGGATTCAACTAAGTGTCTGGTCCAATTTTCGGTTGCAGCAATCCGGCGTTCCGGATTGGGACCCATGGCGGCCAATTCCCTCTCCCTCTCAATCATCGCGATACTATATACTCCAGCAAATTGTCTCTGTGACGCGCAAACGACCAATGGGAACATTGATATGCACATGGCACAGTCAATAAGCACTTACAATGACATGACTTGAACCTTGACCAATATTTGCGAAATTTTCGACTCGAATTGATCTCCTCGCAAGTTACCAACTGACCTTCGTATCTCACACTATTTGGATCCAACGTATTCTAGGGGGGAAATTGGGTGAGAAAACTATCATACTTGACGAATAAGCACCTGGTCAGCGCAATTGATGCGTCTATTCTAGAATTGCACTAGAACGAGTAGAAAACTCAAGATAACGATTGTTAACTTTTAAAGTCCGTTTCAATTATTATTTACAATTCTCTGTAACTTATACTTGGATATTTAGATGTCCCACGCGTCGAACAAATGTGACCGGTCTTTAGAACCTCCCATAGACAATGTTGGCCCACCGAAACGGATCTACTTCAGCGATAAATTGGAGCGAAGTCAATCAACTTCTGCCGAAGTTTCGAATATATTAGAAGTGAAAGATTCTATCCAAACAACAAGATGGCTGTCTTGATTGTAGAAGGGACCGCATTTCGCGTCCATCGTGACTTGATTGGCGATCGGAAATATTCGCCGATATGTTCTCCCTGCACGATGTGCCTGGTCAAGACGCTAACGAGACCTTCGATGGATATCCTGTGATGTAATTTCAGGACCGCTAAGAGGATCTCGAAAAATTTCTGGATGTGCTCTACAGACGCACGTGAGTTTGTTTTGTGCTCTTAAATCAGTAAACGTTTGATGTCTTTAAACAGCTTCTTGAACCCGCAGCTCATGCCGCTTAGCAAAATACCGGCTTTTTCTGGAATTCTTCGAATTTTAACAAACTACCTGTTCGAAGACATTAAGCAAGCTTGCATTGGCCTCCTTCGCAGCGCTGTACCCGATGACTTAAAGCTTTGGCAAGGCGCAGCCCTTTTCTACGCTACAAAATTTCTGCCAATGATTCAGGAACATAATCTCATTTATCTTCTTCCTCAAGCTCTTTATTCCCTCTGCTTTTACCTAGCGTCGGAAGTTCTAGCCAAATTAAAGGATCGACAGGACATTTTAGCGAAGTTCCTGGAAGGCAGAAGCAAACTATCAGGCTCTTTTACGAAATTCGGGAAGAATACGTTCGGCTCGAAGAGTTCGATGATAGGATTTGTTGTAAGGATGACTGGGCGAGAATCGTCGTACGCACCATGCAAAGAGGCGCAAGCCGGACCGCTTGGCGAAATCCATATCACGCAATCAGCGAGGTGAAAGATTATATAGATGAATGTTGCACTTTCTGTGCCTCGTGTAGAGAAGTCGTGAAGGGAGCATTCTACATTGGCAGTATACATGTATGAGATCAGCTTCCAACGACCTTCGGGCTAGCTTTGTTTTGGTCATACTTGAAGGCACTCTTACTGTGACCTTACTCTCGCCACCCCTTATCTATTGGCTAATCAATATGCGATATTTAGCTTCAAGTTTGCCGGTAACAGTTGCACGATGTTCGAAGTCGACTATTTAAGCTTACATTCGTTGTATTCGTATTTGAAATAATACATGTCCACAACTACTCAGCATGAGACAGTCTAAGGGTACAATCGGAGCCATTGACTATAATCGTCAAATTTATAATACAGTCTCAACCGTTGAAATTAGGACTAAACTGGGGGGAGATTTTTGTCCGACGTGAAATCTGAACGATCAGTATCTCTGCCATTTGTCACATCAGAGCTAGTGGTATATAGATCTGAGAGGTCGAATGATTGGTTGATCTCTTCGCGCAGACCTTCTCTCAACGTTAAACTGTAGACCAGAGTAAGTATAAGTACAGGGATAAAGTTGATGAGTGCATACATGCTGACGGCGGATATAACATAGACTGCAGCGGAGAGTTCTCCTTAAATCAGCGCAAAGGAAAATTCAGCTCTTTGAACGTACAGTGTATATTCGCCAACAGTGGAATCAAGCTCCACTCTGCTGTCAATAATCATATTCCATACGTCATTGAAGGTACCTACAAATAATAGGTTCCTGAGACGAAATAATACTAGACCGCAGTCAATAGCAGTCTTACATGCAGAATAGAAGGAGACCTACAAAGAAAACTCCCAGAACCGCGCAGATACTGAGGCAGGTATCGGTCAGATATATCGAATGGATAGCTAAAGAATTACCTCGTGACTATTACCTGATTAACGGCGTAAATTATCAAGTGATTAATCAGAGAGTCAGTCCTGCAGTCACTATCATCAAAGAACGTTCAAATGTATAGCGCGAACGATTCATCCCACATTTTAATTCCAGAAAGATGTGAATGGAAGATGCTGCAAAGAGACATGCTGATGAGAATATCACAGGCTGCGGCTGCCGCCCCTCGGAGGACTATCGCTTTCTGCAAGATAATATTGTCGTTATGAGTCGTTTTTAGTTTGAGGGGATGAAGCACACTACTAGGAATACTGTCCTATTCCTGAGAAGGGAAAAGGTTTTGCTGATTGCCCTGTTAAATGTTGTTAAAAAGACACCGCAGTAGGTATTGGGAGACCATACACGACCGAAACGAGAGCTAAATTAATGCTGATATCAGGATATAAATACTTTAAACATTCAAAGATGAACACCATACCTAACCCGGCACCTATAATTAACGCTTTAGGCACTTTTCAAACACGCACTGACAGTGATCTATGGTGATCCACAAAATGAATGCTTACTAAATTGCAGTAGAGCCAATAAAATCTGAATTATGAAAATAAATTTGGTGGTTATATATAATAATCGACGGGGCACACAACTGGCGCAGTCATAAAGCGAAGTCGACTGTCGAGACTTGCTAACTGGGTAGAATTGAGTCCTCGTGAATTATTGAAACCATTCCGGAACTGCGGTGCCTACCAGACCAAATTCGGCTGACGGAAAATCTACGGGGGATGTTAAAATGGTATTTTAGCCCTATGTGAAGAACATTTTTTGCTGCATCGCAATGTAAGAAGATGTGGGAACCATGGGGCGATTATGATATTGGACCAAAGGGACGAAACAATGCAGATAATGAGGGTTCAACACCGACAGACAACCAGCAATTGGGGCTGTTTCTTCCAGAGACTGCATACTGCAGACGGCTCCAGCTGGTCAACCGTCCGAGCTGTTTTCAACCTGGGATATGTCACGTAAAATGCTAGAACGGTAACTGTATGGTGGTACCCTAACTGTAATTCATCTATATTCTTGAGGAGCATCTTGTACTGCTGTTGAAGAGAACACCTTTGACTTTGACAGCGATCGATGGCATGTTGCCTACAGGATGCAAGTTCTCGGAACGGGTCTAGTTCTTCCTTTAGGAGCCTTAATCTCACTGGTGGACAGGGTTCACAAACATTCTTGAGCTTGGTAAGTAGATCTAAGCGGCGAAACAACTAGTACATAACTTTTATTATAAAGATGAGACAAACCTGGAATATTTTGCTCGAATGAGTGTGTGCCTGGTGTAGTCGGCGGCATTGTGGAGCTGGGAGGGTGGACAGGTACGGTGGCGGCCTTGAGGCCACGCGTTTAGATGCAGGAATCGGTAGCGCTATATGAGGTTTCATTCGAACTCCGAGATGTTGTCACTAAAGCGGTGCAACGGACATTGTATAATAGGACGCAATATAATAGGCTCTAATTGTCGGACATGCATACATCACCGTATCCCCTATCAGGTTGCCAAGAAGCCCCGTAAAACAATAAGTAGCACTATTCATAAAAAGGGAAGCGAGCCTTTCTATCTCTCGCGAAAAGTATCTGCGATTTGCTGGAAATTATGCCCGTATTCGGTCGGGAATTTTCGTTTGAAGGGGCTTCAGTTGAGTGTCCGTAGACTGTCATTCAGGTAGGAGACATCTGAAAGAAACGTACGGAACATTAACTCCCTTCATGCATGAACTCTGGATGGAATTTGAGCACCACGCTGAAAAATATGTGCAAACATACGAAGACCAATGAGGCAGAGGGAGATCAAACGTTTCTCATCAAAAACTAGAATTTCGGATAATATCTAGTGATGGCTGAGGAGTAATGATGAATACATGGCTCATTGTGCTGCCCGAAGATCCACATCATCTTTAGGCTATTAAGACCCCGAAAAGATCTAATTTCGTGTTGAGCGGGTCAACCTGAGAAGTGAAAGGCAAAAAAACACTGTGAGGTAGACAATTTGAGGATGAAGCTGTGATAGCACATACGAATGTTTGTCTCTCAAAATCATATTGTCATTATATGAGCGTCTTCCATTCCTATAACACATGTATCAATCTAGTAAGCTGGAACCCGCCATATGCCTGATATCCGAAGGGAACGGGAAACGGATGGATATCATGACGAGAGATTGGTTGAACGCGGGTGGTTCCTAGGCTTCTAGTGTATCTCATTGCTGCGATGTCATCGAGAATGGATTAGTTGTAGATCACGACTCAGCTCTGCGGCACACTAGTATAAGAGTCACCGAGAACGGCATACCAGCGACAGGATCTACCATTCACCCAGAGATATGCATATCGACGTCCTTGGACTCGCCCTCCCAGTCATCTTCTCTCCTTTCCCTATTCGGGTGTAGGGGAGGGCGACGGATTCTTAGATCTAGAGCACATTGTTAGCGAGTTTTAATGGAGGATAGATGTAGATGCGAACGCACGATCTCCTTGAGCTTAGACTCGATGACGGAGAGGACCATGCCCCAGCGGATTTGGCTGTCGGAGACGACGGGCTCGATGGGGATATCCATTTGCGGCATCGTTGTGAAGGCGTACCACATGCGGTTTGAGGACGGCTTCTTGATCCAAGGAATGTTAGCGTACACGTATATATACATCGCGGTGACGCACCTTAAAAATCATGTTCCCAGAGATCTTCTTCACAACCACTGCCAGGACAAGGCTAACTTCATACGGCTTCTCCTTCTCCTTCTCTGCGTCCTTCTTGCTGAAGGTGGAGAAGCTGGAGGCGGAGGGAAGGGAGATGGTTGCCAAGGCGGAGATGGTGATGCGCATCTCGCCGCCCGGGAGTGGGTTGTACGCAATGTCGACGCCGATGCTCGCTTCGCCGTCTGGGGTGAGCTCTTTCAGCATCGGCTTCGAGAAGACAGGCGCGGTGGAGCCGGCGGAGAAGGAGCGAACGACGACGGATTTGAGGAACGAGGGTGTTTTCACCTGTGAAATACGTTAGCTGCGAAGTGAAGGATGTTCTGCGTGTGACGCACCTTTGAGAGCTTCTTCATGAGCCGACCACTGACCCAGCCTTCGACGGCGGTGGTGCCCTTTACGCCGAGGAAGAGGCGGCCGATGATCGCGTTTAGCCAGCGGGTCGGAATCAAGTCGGGCATCGCGTCCAGCGACTCGATGAGCGACGCGTGTGCCTCGTGGGGATACGGCGGTGGTGTCGAGTGTTGCGCGGTGACGAGGGTGAGGTACCAGTTTTCCATAACCGTCACCAGCTTGAAGAAGATGAACCGCGGCGAGGTACGAGTCTATAGTGCGCCGCGTGTTGGAGTCTCGCGTAGAAGTAGGCGAGAATGCAGAGTATAAATAGCGGAAGGAAGGTAATCCCTCCGAGGACGTAGACTAGCAGAAGATTGAACAACATCGACGCTAGCTCATGACGCGGGTCGCTGACGTAACAGACACGCACTTCTCGCTCCGACCAATCACAACGTTGTGCGTCTAACAGCCACGTTGCGTGGCTGGGCTCAAGCTCGAAGCAGGTTGTGGTTCGAGAGAGAAGCGCGCGCGCAGACGGTGGAACGAGTTTGAACGGGGCGTGTCTGTGCTAGCGACGCCGGTTATTACACCGGTGCATCGTGCGCCCTCCCATCCACCGCCGTCCCCACAGCTCTAATCCGTTCAGCAGATGAGGCATCTCTATCGTCCTTGCCTTACCCGTATCCGCCCATGCCCATCCATCTAGGGACCTCCATTTAGTCGGGCAATCGCGGCCTCAACCGGGTCACAACTTCAAGGTGCAACGGTGCTCTCAAGTTGTGTTTATTACAGTTTCCTTATCTTTTCATATACTGATCACCGCAGTTCTTCAGATCTAAATTGCTGGCTCATTGGTACCGCTCCTGCCTCTAATTCCCTTGCTGTTCCGATCATTCCGACCATATCCATGTCGTCGTCTGCGCATACCCAGCCCACCTAGACAGCTCCTTCTACCGTTAGGAAATATTGATATGACTTGTTGTCTAAAAACAGCGGTACACAGTGCTCAGCTTTCCTGTCCTTCATTTGCCTCAGTGCTCAAAATAGCGCCTGTACCTAGGTCTTCCGGCGCAACCTCACTCAACGAGAAATGGTGAGGGTCGTTCTGCGTTGGTATCGTATATTCTCTGATCCGACATAGAAGAGCTTCTTCAATCACCCATGCGAAGTGTAGATACATGTCTCCCGCCTATCGCTGTTCGCACTGCTGGCACTCCGTCATTGTCCCCGAATTTGCCATATTCAGCCGCTGTGTTGAAGGAAAGAACCCTGCAGGACTTAACCGTCGTCTTATGATATCCCAGCAGGTATGTACGAATCACGGATAGTTAGATCTGAAGGACGTACGGTACGTATTATGTACTTCGGGATGGCTATGTACCGTGCATGACCTCGGGACCTACTTTTTGCTCTGGAGTCTTGACAACAATGTTATAAATTGTATCAACGACTCGAAACGCGATATGAAATATACGATTTATATTACGACAATTTTCGGAGCGGTGGTCAGAGTCAAATCAGCACGCGAACACATTGTATTCCCTTCCCCGGCTCGGCGTCTGCCCACATCTGCACAGCTGCGTCATCAGATTAACCCCTATTTTACGAAAGGAGAGTGATATTTATGGAGAAGCCTGAGGCTACAGAGGATGAGCCAGTTTGACGACATTATATTACTTTATTGATTCACAGACATGTAAGTTTCTTAAACCTTCTGAAGTCGGATTTACCCCGCTCAGTTCGTTACCTTAAAGGTTCACTCCGCTCTATTTTGTTATCTTGTATATTATAGATATATGGCGCATTTTCTATTCGTATTCCTCCCACCATCGTGATAGTCCGTCACTTTCGTCGTCGATCCTCCTGCTTGCAGATTCGCAACGGAGCAGAACCTGGAATCATTCAACGTTCTTCGTCTCTTGTAATAATCTATCCGAAGATCACTTAGATATCTAATCAAACTGAAGCTCAACCTCACAATTAAATTGCAGTATCCGCAAGCTTAATAGTCAATTCACCGAACATGTTTAAGATAGTGTACCTCTCCCCAACCCATTAAACTCGTTTAATCGATTTCATAATTACTGTGTGTTGCTGTTATATACCAAGCCATCCAGATTCTGTCTGAGAACTAGTGACTGCATGTACAGCCAACTTACGCTTTCGAGGCTCCTGCCGGCAGCTCTACGCCAAGCTCCGACCTCTATTATTGGCACTCATAGTCCAGTCGTCTTTTTCTTTCTTTTTTTCTTTCCTGATCCCATATCACAGGTACATATATATTGATAAGATGTTGCCTATAGTGTTAGGTTTACTGAATTATGATCATCGAATGTAGAGCATTCACTGCCATTGAAGTCTATGATTCAATGTAGCCGGCTAGATATCTTGAAACACGATGAGCCGTATGCGATATTAAGGGCGTGAGCCCTGCAACTTGTGCAATCCAAGTTTGAGATTGGTGGCACAAGGTGATGGAAGGATCTTTTCAGGTTCTGTGATGCATATATCAATGAGTATCACTTCTGTCAAAACTTTAAACCTCTTGACTGCACTTGAAGGGTTTTCCGGATAAAACAGTGCGTCCTCCGGGCCCTCTATCTTTAGGGGCACAGTAGGTACTGTATTTCCGAAACATGAACTGAGCCAACAGTTTTTCGCTTTCATTTATTATTTTTGAGATCGGTCCTAAAGTCTGGATGCCCTGAGAATCATAAGGTGCAGTGGTATTAGCTCGGACTACATCGCACATACGTTTCCTCACTAAAACTGTTTTTGCCCTGATCAAATAACAGCATAATTGAAAAAAAAAAAAAAAAAAAAAAAAAAAAAAAACATGATCCTCAAGGAACAGAGGTGCTATTTGGAGCTTTCTCGGCCTCTATTGCATCTAATTCACCGGAGATCTTTTGTCAATAAGGACAAATAAATTTGTGGGATTCAGATAAGTATAAGAGAGCAGGGAGTCCGGGTAACAGTCTTATAATCTATCTTGCATCATCCACCTCCGATGGACACTATATCTATCACTGAATTGACACAGGAATACTTCTATTTGTATGTCTGTGTGAATCCCTTTTCACATTCATGCTCCTGACAATACTCATTGTAGGAGAGTAATCAGCTATGGTGAAATGGCTGCACTGGGTAGTTCCTTACTATATTCCAAATATATATCACAAATCTTATAAATATTCAAAAGCTTTGATAGTCTATGATACCCTTCTAACATTAGAAGATGAAATCACTCTCATATGGAGCAAAAAGTCTGGCCTGGGTTCAATCCTATACATTCTAGTATGATACTGCATTGTGTCATTAATAAGCATTCAATGGTCCATTGACATTTTAAATTATGATGGAATTCTCTCCATAAAGGTATGTTATTTTCATCTTAAGTCTTTAATTTTATAAAGCATAAAATAATCTCCTTTTAGTAGGTGAATGTAGTCATTGAATAATGAGAATGACAAATCAAAGAATATTTGGAATCAGGATCTTTGAAATCCTATCAGTGTTAACCACTATTCTCCAAGTTGGAGCTGCAACTGCCATTCAAGGTATGTCACAATGGTTGTCATTTATTTCAATGTCTGATATACCACATTCAGCTTTGCTAATAGGAAGAGCATATGCTGTTTCAGGAGGGAATTCATTTATAGCAGCTGGCTTAGGTCTGATCATTGTGTTGTATAATGGACTTAGCATTGTATGTTTTCTTGTTTCCAAGTGCTATACCAGCACTAACATTGAATCTCTAGAGCCAGTCTGTGCTATTTTTAACTTGCTCTCTTAATCTTCCAAGTGTATTCTTCACTCTGTAGGTTCTGCAATTCTGCAAGCTGAGATAAATATTAACATACAACTAGAAGTAGCAAACTACTACTGAACTGCAACCACTTATACTGATAGTGTTCTCCAAGTTCTGCCTTGTCTGTTACTACCCTGATATTTGATGGCACAGTCATGGCAATTACAGCATATTTTGCATGGACATCCAGCAAACAGCTGCAAACATGTTTGGTACCAGGCAATCTTTAACTGTAATCTTCCTGCAGCGAGGTGAATGAAGAGGGATCAATAATAACATTAAAAACTAATATATTACTTATAGGTGTTGTTCATTTTTTGTAAGTTATCACAAGTTATCCATGAGTTATCCATGAGAATGTCTATAATCATCATACAAATCAGTCTAATATTTACATGGAACCTAGAGATTAGTATCTCATCAAAGGTCCTAAATGTAAGTAAGGTAGTTTTGGTCCTATATAATCACTGACAAACCACAAGTATGGCAACTTGCATATGCAACCTGCACCTTGCCTTCACACACTGTATAAATGTTGGTAACACAGGAGCAGATGGAGAGCATTGCCCACAGAAGCATTCAAATTTCTGCCACCTTTTATTGTTGTAGAGTTAGATATGATAGGGTAGGATGCACTCTGAGTTATAAGCAGGACCAAACAAGACAACATAAGCTAAAATGTGTGCAGATAAGAAATATTAATATGCCACTCACTAGCCATATTCCACAACTTCGCCAAGAACAGTCATAAAATAGAAGCTCTGTAGTATGAGCCTGCCAGTCATGTACAAATCTGAAGTGATCTGCCCTCTCAACAGGTGTCTCATTGCGCAGCCGAACCATGTTAGGATTAACGATTGGTTGACGAGGAGACCTAGGACAGGCAGCATAAGGATTGATGTTGAGATGAGGCATAATAAGCGATTGTGAATTGCAGAAAAATGAAGGTGGGTAGGTGATGGTCTTCTCTGCTCATGCATGCTTACTTAAATACTCAGCATTTGATGACTTTAATTTTATTCATAGTATGTCATATTTCTTATGTACTCTCCATCATAACTCCCAAGCTACATGGCAGCTATACAATTGTCCATTTACAAATTCACACCCAATAGGTGTACTATCAGATTCTCATTTGGATGCACCATCACTGCAAAACAACACCTAAAACCACAGTCAATACACACCCTGGCACTGGTGATCATCAATCATACTGTTCCATATGGTTTATCTAGGTGGATCAATGGAGTTAAGGCAGAGCTATTGAGTGAGTGACAGTGAACAAGGTAAAGGGGCAGCAGCAGGCTTAATCAGCAGCTTCAATCAACTTCAATCATTTCAGCCTCTTGTCGTACCACCACCGAAATTCCCATGAAAAGCCTAAAGGTCAATTTTTTTTGGTCTTTTATAAGTGCCAATTATCTATTACAAGGTTCTTCATGGATTTTACCTAATATTCTGGCAACCTTTCAGGCACTGTATACTGGAGATCAGAGTGGTTGCATTGAACATTTGATTTTTTTGTCCCTAAGCTGAGGATACTAAGTACTTAGCATAATTATAGTTTTGGGCATTGTAAGCTACATCTATGAATTACCGAGGCTGCTGGTTGAGAAGAGTGACCAAATTGTATGATTCCCCACTTATATGCATCCTCAAAACCCATGTCTCTCTCACTTGAGCAGCTGGAAGCCTTGAAAACCACTCAAAATCTTCTAGAAAACATTGGAACATTTTACAAGTCTTTAATTACTTCAAACTCTGGGCTTGGTGACTTATAAAACTCCTTCAGCTTCATTCTGAGTGGTGACCAAGCTCACCCCTTCATTTCTCTAATAAAATATTTGGCTCCCCAGTCCTGGAGATTTTCACCTGAAGAAATTATTAATGGGAATAATCAAAGTACTCAAAAAGGCTATGTATCATCAATAGTCCATCATCCTCTCAGAGCAGCTGTTGAATATCCTGAAACAGGCTCCATAATGCAGGAAGCAGTTGCACATATTTTCAAGATGGACCCTTCAAACCCTTGGCCATTGCAGGATCCTAAAGCAAACATTCAATATTCACTTAGTGAACCTAAGGGCACAAAATATGATGTTGAATGTTTTCTCTTACAAAGCCTCTCAATGTCTGGTGATGCAGCTCTGTGCACTCAAGTTAAACTCTCATGTAAGCTTCTTTTACCTTTTCTTCATTATCAATTCAATTTGATTATATATACAACAGGTACCAGCTGCAAGAAGTGTAATTTCAACACTTTGGTCCCTTCTTCTCAACAATGTACTGTACAAGAGACTCCTGACACCTGGCAAGAGGTATTTCAGAAGACCTTAGTTTTGTTTTGTGCAATTCAGGAATTGGGTTGTCCATTTGCTGCTGAGGCCTGAGAGACTAAATAGAGATATAACAGGTACAAAGAAAATATGCAATGAGCAGGCATTACTTCCCAAGGAATTAATATATGTCTGCACTGTCAAGACACATGATATCAAAGGTCAAGCCACCTTTCATCTTATCATATGCATGTTCCCAGGCATGAGTGCACTTCTACTTGAAATGAAGCAGATCTCTATTGATACATCTTTCAAATGAGTACTAAATGGCAAGAATTTGGAATTGAGTCATGGTTCTCCTAATATAATCATTGTAAGAATATTTATTCCATACAGTATTTCATTTGTTTATTCATTTACTAGATATTGTAGTGGGTAGAGCTTTTATTCACTCTCAGTCCTCTGAGGCACATTTAGTTCTATTTCAATGGATATTTGGGTGGCACCAGCAATCTGACAGATCCTGACAGATCCAAGCCAGTTGCAACCAAAGCAAACATTGTGAGTAAACAGACCCCGGACTCCTCCCTACAGAGCATTGCCATGGCATATTAAAGGTATAGAACATAGTAAATAAATGTTTGCACATTTAGATAAGCAGGTAAATTGAGTATATCTAATAGTATTTGTTAAGGTTGTACCCATGGTCTCTGGTACAATGAATCCAATAAAATATTCCAGAGGTCATACCGGAGGCATTGAGAATTCAGAAGAATATTCTAGAGTCCTTTGTCAGTTGATTTGCGCTGTAAAGAAGTGAATGTATGCTCATAAATTCTACAGTTTGAAATGACTACAAGATAAATTGAGGTGACCCTTGAGCTCCAGCCTGAGGTATTGAAAATTCAATAGATCCTCTAGGGTCCCTTGCCAGTGTATTAGTGTTGTAAATAAATCCAGTATATTAATATGAAACTGAGTATATTCTCATAAATGTTGCAATTCAAAATGGCTCCATGATAGAGTGAGGACGTCCCCATGCTCCATCCAGAGGTAGCAGAAATTCAATGGAATATTCTGGGGACATCTAGAAATTAGGCAAGGTTTTATATAAATCGAAAGTGTTATTTGAAAGATTACTGCATTCTCATAAATGTTACAACTTAAAATAACCATATAATAGAGTCAGAATGTCCCGAAGCTCTACCTACATTAGGAAAGTTGACACTGGGCAGCTAATTGCCTAGCTAGCTGTGCCCACTCATATATAGTACTAGCTGGATAGGGTGGTATGCCTTGCTAGAAATTGCTATATGCACTGAGGTGAGAAATTGGGATGGCAATCTCATTTGAACAAGTCAAACAAGTCATGTGTGCTCCATGAGCATGTCATGTCTTCTTCGAACCACCTTGTCCCTCTACTGCTGCCTCGACTCTGCTACTAATCTTTTTGAATCAACCCTCTTGATTATTTCTCTACGAGTTCAAAACACTATGCTAGATGAAGTTAATGCTCTATTCAAAATGGTCTTCTATAGATTCTCTCTGGTCTGGGCTTGACTTTTTTCACTCTGCTGCAATGGTTTCCTTCTTTCTTCTTCATTTGAGCTCTCTCTATGCTGTCTTCTGTTGGCACTCAATTGGGTCCTATTCATCAAGTTTACTTTTTCATTTAAAGGGGTTCTAGAAGCGCTGAGGATTCAGGAAAGAGATTGTTTATAAGGGATTGACCCTGTGTCAGCATGCAGTATGTACTCTGCCTTCCCCCCTCTCAGCATTCAACTAGCTGAGATTCTCTGCAGGCCTATGTACATCAGTGCATTACAAGGATACTCTAATACTTGTCCAGAGTTATTAGGTGAGATAGCTTTAATCTTATTCTTGCACTTCGGTTATTTACTGAAAGTAAAGGAGCCTATTGTGATGTGCTGTTCTATTCTAATAAATTGGTTCAGAGTGTATATAGTTTAGAATAGTTTGTATGATGTAAAAAAAAAATACCTGAATTAATTTTAATTTATTAATAATATTGGAAGGAGATAATAAGTGAGAATGGAGCCCTAGGAAGAGCTAGTAACCACAATCTATCAAGTCTCTGTGCTATATAGCAGTAGCCTAGCAGCTTCCAGTGATGACAGTCTGTTGACAAGGCCTCACTAGAACTGCTAAGGGCTGGTATCCTATTGTGTGTTTGCTAAATCAATAAGGGGCTATATAACATACCTAGCACTATTTGGGCTTTGACAGCTTTCCTGATGCTAGAGGTATCCAAAATTCAATATATTATTCTAGGGACACTTGCTAGTCAAGTGATGCTTATAATAACTCAAATAAATTATAAAGAGACTTACTCTATGGTCTGAAATGATATTGTCCAAAATAACCATATGATGACATGGTACCTTCCCCAGCTCTAGCTCTACCAGAGGTGTCAGAATTCAATGGAAAAATCGATAAAATGTTCCAGCATTACCTAACAAATTAGCTAGATTGTCAATAAATGAAATAGCTCATAAAATCTCTTGCTATGTACTTAGAACTGCTACGATGTAAAATGACTACATGAAATGCCAATTAGGTTTGATATATTATTATGGACTGGGCTGGGGCTTCGAAGCCAATAACTACATGATACTATGCATAAAGCTATTAAGGTGGATAGGGATAGTAATAATCCTGTGAAGCTTTGTTTGGATAATAATATTGGGAAGAATGACTGTATCTATGAGGTGGTGGTGGTGGTGACAATGATGGAGGTAAACTGTGGTAGGGAATCTGTGATTGCAAATGGCTTATTGAGCTGGGTTTAATGGTCATTGGATATCCATTGGAATGGGGGGGGATCCAACAAATTGGGGAGGTGGAGAAGGAAGTGGAGAAGCGCAGTGAGATGTACGGTGAAGCTACACTGGCTTCTGAGACTGTGAGACTTCAAAAACATGCCAAGGGAGTAGTTTACTCAGCTCTATGAGTTCTAGAGCTTGAATGTGACCGGAACTGTGACATTCTAAGGTTGACAGAGTGGAATAGTCATTCCCATACTTCTTTTCAATTGTCCTAAGCCTTTTTATGGCTGGCTCGCTGGTTGTTTCCTTCTCCATGGCATGTTTGAGGGTTGAAATTTGCTTTGTAGTATCTTCTTGCACTTTTGAAAGCTCTGTGTACGACTTTTGAAGAGTGGAGTCATTCTCTTTGACCTTTCTCTCTTGAACTGCCACTACAAATCCTTGAGTGAATGTTAAACTTCTGGAAGCTACTAAAACATACCACTTCTGATTATTGTGTGTCCAGATCTTCAAAAGTATGTTTGAGGCTGATCACGATAAGTTATTCCATGTGTTAGAAGCATTCCAATGCCTTCCAATTGCCAAAAATCAACTCCTTCCCCAAAAAGAATACTTGCCACAATGTCAAGCTTGGTTCCTTCTTGATTAATGTTTCTATGAGCTTGCTCATTTCCATTGAGGTAGAAGGTGCTGCTTTCCAAATATGAACAGGTATTTTGCTTTTCGGACGATAGATGGCAGCCAGTGCCCAGCTGTCAGCGGCCTCCTTGTCCCAAAACCAATATGAGGCCAAAGGCAATAAGTACATTGGTAAATATGAAATAATGAATGGATTTACTTACCAACCGCTTTCTTGCCTTCCCCTTGAATAGTTGCCACAATCTGTGTATACATTGCTAGTGGGAGCTCCTCCACAGAAGCTACGCTCATCATAGCGGTGCAAACATTCTCAACCACATGACTGCGGAGATCATGTACATGACAGGTAAAATATGAGAAACAATACCGGTAGCACCGTTTCAGATGGTCACTTGGAGTTAACATGTGGAGGGGCTTTGTAATTTCATAGGCACAATATCCAGCCATTGACTGGCAGAGCGATTGACAAAACTTGCCCCATCCTTTTGAATATTATTAGATACTCAGTTAAGTCATTATAAGATTACATACCTATTGCCTGACCTCTATGGCTATCTGCAGTTATTCTGTCAATGCCTTCTCCATGGATGTGTCAGATCTGTACTTGTTTACCCGTATCTACCTCAGCTATCCAGATCTTGGAGCACTGCTGGCGACTTATGTGCTGTTCAGGCCACAATGGATCCATCTCCAAAGATAGCGTGATTAATGTCTCTGTTTCCCAGGAGCCGAAGAGTTATTCCCTGAGAAAGTCAATCTCGGGTTCTATGATTAGGATCTAGCACTTCAATGGGTCCAGGATAATATCGCCGCATTTGGAGGTGACCCTAAGAAAGTCACGATTATGGTAACCACGCTGCATATCTTCCATTTATTGTATAAGTTGAATTAGTATTCATGATCAGGGTGAAAGTGCTGGCGCTCAATCTGTCTTACAAGCTATACAAAGACATCCCGTCGACACTCCTTCTCGTGTGGGAATAGTAGAATCCGGTGCGATTCCCACTCTATATCCGCCCACCAATTTTTCGGCTTTCGATACGCTTGCACAAGCGGTAAACTGTTCCCAGCCACCAGGGGAAGAGCGATTGGCTTGCTTGAAAAATGTGCCGTCTGAAGTTATACACGCATGGGCGAATGGGCCTGAAGGTGTAGAATTTATACTGACGACAGACAGATATGAATTCTTTAGTTTTGATCGCTAGTAGCCTTTTGATTAATGGGTTACAACAGTATTACATGGTTTAGGAATCTAATTGAACGCATTAACCAGCACAAGACAGCCAAGGTGCCACTTCTGCTGGGCACCAACCAGGATGACGGAACATTATTTGCAGTGGGACAAACCTCCCTCGAACGCCTTATTGAAGAGCTCGACCTGATGGTCACTATCGAACAAGTCCGAGCCCTTTATCCTGGATTGAGCGATGTGCAGATTATTCCGCTAGCCATAAGGGATTTCCTTCTGATACGGTGAGTTAAATCTGATTCAAAATGTGTTGCATTGGGGAACAGACTAGCAATTGTTTTCGTCACAGCAAAAATCGAAGTATTTCAACAGCTTTGATCGGAATAGGCATGACAGATATTTTCCGTTATATTTGCGGTAAGCTTCCAGCAGAAATACCTCTTTTCGCATCTAACATCCGTTCTGGTCGCAGGAGCCGCCTTCCAAGATCTCCAGATTCTACCCAATATTGGAACGTACCATTTTTCAGAAGGTATGTCAGATACTGTTGCTTATTACGGGAAATTGATGACAGTAGTGAAAGAGATATTCGGCACATTCAATCGCTCAACAGCCACAGCAGCCGAAGCCACCTTATTTCACACCATGCAAACTGCCTGGGCCAATTTCATAAAGAACCTAACAAGCTCTCCTGCTCCCAATTGGGAGAAATGGGTTCCGAATAATAATACTACAAAGCCCTGGCGAAACTTGCCTTCTAAGGGAATGTGAAACTGTCTAACGTTGTCGACGCAAGCCCTGTTGAGTTGTATGAAGTGCCCTATAAGCTGCTTCAGCTTATCTAGAGGATCCCAAGGAGCTAGCACAGTGCATTTCAAGTCATATAAAATTTTTATGGGCCCGGCTTTACACTAGTCCGAAGTCGGACAACAATGGAATCCTGGTGACGGCAGCGTCATATGTCGCATAGATTCCACTGCGTTCGTGCATATTTGTTCACGAAGAAGAATGATCATATATTAACCCGCAAAAAAGAAATCAGACCTTGTCCACAGATTATCTCTGAGATGTCATAGGCAGACAGGCAGTAGACAGGCCTAAATATACGTAATATGGCAGCGCTAGAATCCAATAGTGATGTTCAGTCCAGACAGCTGTCTGGAAATAGGAATTGTTAGCTTGTATGATTTCACTGTCAAGGAAAGTGACATATATGCAAGCTATGCCGAATGGTTTGGGTGAGTCTGAGTTGCTGGCGCACTGATAGAAAATTCCCACGGAACGCGTCCAAATTAGTCTACCGCGTCTCGCGTGAAGGTGCCAAAGGCCGTGTTCAACATTGTTGGCAACATGCCGGACGTTCCTTCGGGCTTCCAACTTCTTCAAATCGCCAGGAATACGCTCAGTAGGGACATATACGACACCAGACCTATCCCACAGCCTTATCTGAAGGTTTTCCAACAGCATCTGGGGAAGTATTCACAGGAAGACAATTTTCTGGTCGACCTTGAAGACGGAGGCAGTATCTTGACCTGCCTTGACTGCTGGACCGAGGTTTCACTTGTTACTAACCGTGAATTGAAAGACTTCAGGAACGTTTGGGTTCGTCGCATAGCGACTCGCCTTTCATGCCCTCGCTGACCCTTGCCCGTTAAAAAGGAACACATCGCCACGCCCCCACACATGAAGTTCTACCTGAAACGCAGAGGCAAACCACTTCCAGCTGGTACTCAGGACAATCCGATGAATGTCGACGAAGAGTGGTGGTGGGATGACCCACAGCCCCCAACGATACCCCCACCTTCCTCCTCTCCTGCACCTGCCGCAGCTCGTAAAACAAAGCGGAAAAGAAGAGTAACAAGAACCATGGTTCTATCGGATGGCGAAACTATAGAATATTCTACATCAGAAGAGGTCGACGAACTACAACCACAACCACAGCACTTTGCCAACAGCAATAGCTCTCATAACGGTCGTCCTGGAGCATCGACTAGTCGCGTTCCTGCACGCTCTTCATCTAGTCTACATCATCATACCCCCATCAACCATACTAATATGCAGTATAATGGTAGCAATAATCCCGCGGATGCTTATAGAGCGGGTCCCAGTTCAGCACCCAGTTCAGCACCCAGCTCGGGCTCCTCCAGACGAAAACGTTACGTCTTCCCCGACGGAACTGTAATTTACCTGACAGATGACGAAGAAGACCTCGGACAACAACCCATCAAGCGACCTAGGTATGCCGAGGGCACCACTGCTCAATCATATGCGATCAATTCCGAGCCTGCAACGTCCAATGGATATGGTCAAGTTCAACATCCCCACTATAACAATTTTCAGGCGCCGGTACCAGGATCTTCGCAATCTGCATACCCAAACAGCAATGCTGCTAACGCACCTAGAGCAGGCGGTGTTCTCATCAAGAGTGGAGGCGTCATTACGACGACGGGAATTCCGAGGCCATCCTTACAAGGTTCTCGATCTACTCCTATCCCTCAGCATCTTCCACCTGTACCCGCTTATATCAAGCAGGAATATGGAGTCCCCCCTGCTAACAGGTACCTCCAGCGACCGCACTATGCCCCACCGTCAGCTCCGAAACCTGAACCGCATTGGGAAGAGCCAGCTATGCCGAGCCAGTTTAACCCAATGGCAGATGGATTAGCACTGTTTGAACAGCAATTTGGGGGCGGTGATGGCTCTAATGTTGGATGGGGCGAGGGTCCGGGCATGGGCGGTCGATTCGGGCCGAATGTCGGTGCTGTGCCACAGCAAAGAGCGAGTTCCATGACAGGCTATCTTGCTAGGCCTGCAGCAGGTATGTCTATATTTGTGAACATACGACGTTGGCTGAAGATGTCTAGGTGATTTCAACCTTAATTACGATGAAGAAACGTATAGTGCGCTTGATAATACAGGAATGATATCACAGAAAGAGTTCGTATTGACTTACATTTACGTCTCTATAGCTTATTTTGCTCTAGCTTCAAAGATTTCTTCGCCTCTGCTATGGACGACCTCCAGGAAGCACCAACGGTCACTACCGCGCGTGACTTGGGCCTTCCGCATGTGCAGGCCTTGATGCCAGGACTGGAAGTCCGTTTTATGCCCCATCAACTTATCGGTGTAGCATGGATGGTAAACCAGGAGAAGAAAAATATTAAGGGTGGCATATTAGCGTAAGAATCATTTAATATCACTTCAGATTAAGGGCTTATGAATCCATTACGTCTTATAGAGATGATATGGGTCTGGGGTAAGTTATACTGTTACATAAGCTCAGTTCGTCTCTTACGTTGTCGTGTGTAATGTAGGAAAACCCTTCAAGCCATCGCTTTATGTGTGAAGAATCGCCCACCTCCGAATGCCGACAAGAAGTCTACGCTCGTCGTTGCTCCTGCAGCTTTGCTTCAACAGGTTCGCTCATATACTTCTTACTCTGAACAGCGTGTCGGTGCTAACATTTACTCTATAGTGGAAAACCGAGATCGAACAACGCACATCCAGCGACCTTGGACTCAAAGTCCGCATTCATCATGGTAACTTCAAGTTGAACTCTGTGAATGAGGTCAAAGAGTTTGATGTACGTCGCTCCACTATTGTGCCAGTGAAGTCTGACTGACTGGTGCGATTAGATCGTTATTATGACATATCATACGTTATTACAAGACTTCCCTAAAGCGAAGAAGAAGGAAGACCAAGGCGACATGGCACAGGATGAAGCGTCCGATGAGGAAGATAATAAAGCTCTGTAAGCTGAATCATTTTCTGTGATCACACAGCGTTTGATGTTGTTCGTCTACTAGTTGGGGTCCATTAGCCAAGACCAAGTGGTATCGAATCGTTTTAGACGAGGCTCAAATTATCAGGAATAGGTACGTCGGCTTATCGCTTACTCAAATTGGCACGTCACTGACTACCTTTGACAGAGCTACTCGCGCAAGTAAATGCGCAGCCAGGTTGGATGCAACATATCGTTGGGCGTTGACTGGTACTCCAGTTACGAACACACTGTATGTCCATTTCATGTGCATAGATAACTTATGTTGGCTGATTTTCCGGATAGTGCTGATCTTTATGGCATTGTCCGCTTCTTGAGACTGCGGCCCTTTAATGATTGGAAGGAGTTCAATCATCGTATCGTACGTTTGACTTTCCTAACAGTCTACACGGCAATCTAAGTTCATCCTCACTAGGCAAAGGAGCAGACTCGTCGTCCAGATGTTGCAGGTACGTTACCTGTTGCGAAATCCACTCAGGACTGAAATGCTGACACCCGGTATAGCACGACGGGCTCAAGCGATGCTCAAGCTATGTCTTCTTCGTAGGACTAAGCATTATATGTTGGAAGGAAAGCCAATCTTACAGCTGCCGCCTAAAATCGTCGAGGTCATTGAGCTTGAATTCTCGCAAGAAGAACGCGAGGTATGTAGTGAAGATATCCATTAGTTTGCTATGCATTGGCTTATGCTTGTGTAGATTTATTCAAAGATCGAAGCTCGACAACAACAGAAGATGTCCAAATATTTGAAGGCAGGTACAGTGATGAAGAAGTACGTGTTTCATCTGAATGGAATTCGATTGGAGACTGACTTCCGTTTTAGTTATGCTGTCATTCTCGTGAGCGCATGATGTTGCAAACCCGGCGGTTTGATGCTAACATATCCATAGGTTATGTTGTTGCGCCTTAGGCAAGCTTGCAAGTACGTGCTTCAATTAGCTCTTGTCTGATTCGTATATTGATCGGAACATTTAGCCATCCAAAGTTGATTACAGTACGTCATCATTCAGAACCTTCATTGACACCACATTTATTTTCATCCGTGCAGGCCGAAGCCTGGGAAGATGGTGAGAGAGTCGTGACTGACGACGAAGACGGCCTGCCTCGGGTCGATACGAGCCCCGAAGGCGAACGTAAACGGGCTGAGCAACTATTAGGTGCGCAATGGATGCAAGATGTAAGTGTTTCCTCTCTTCGTCCTCTTCTGGGTACTGATTGATTGAAATTATCAGGCTAAGGCGAAGTATGGCTGTGTTCCTCTGATGTCAAGGCTTATCGGACTGAAGTTAAACTTCTCAGATTCCTTGAGCATGCTCAATCAAGGATCAAGGAAGACGCCGAAGAAGAGGATACAGATTGTTCTATCTGCTTTGACAGTATGTCTTTGACCTATGTCTTATGTCTATCACGATGTTCACAAGCTTCTTGTAGCTTTCGTAAACAATTGCCGGATCACTGTATGTTAATTTGTTTGTAACAGCTACGTAGGGATTTTGACCTTCTTGTTGCGTGTAGAGCTGCAAGCACTTGTTCTGTGGCGATTGTTTGAATGACCTCTTCAAGAATCCTCCTACTGAGTATGCTGACTGTCCGCTTACCAACTTGTTTTCTAATCCCGTTATGATAGTCTCCGCGAGGAAGATGCCAATTACAACAAGACAATACAGACAGGCAGAAGGTCATGCCCTGTTTGTCGCGGCGATATTTATCCCAATAAAGTCTTCAAGACTTCCGCATTTGAGCCGTCCGACGAGGAACTGAATATCGCTCGATCTAGCCCCATAGCGAACGATTCATATGATCCTAAGGGTAAAGGAAAGGCTGTTATGAGGCATGAGTCTGACGTGGAGGAGATCTTGGAGGATATGAACATTGATGAAGATTTGGTACTGAGTGCGAAGATGGCTAGGATGGCTGAATTGATCAAGCAATGTGAGCCTTCTACATGATTTGTCATGGATTTGGTTTTGACTGGTTTTGTAGGGCGTACAGAGTGCCTAGACGACAAGATTATTTTTTATTCTCAATGTAGGTTTTAGCGCTCTGTTCTAAAGGTGTTATATTGATCCTCGTTCATCCATAGTCCAGATTCGATGCTGCTCCGAGAGCTTGTAGACATAGCGAACTCTTAGGTTGGGCTAGAGGTTGAGCGGGACGCTCAGCCTGGTACG
>KN837114.1:406663-439500 GCA_000827215.1 Sphaerobolus stellatus SS14 | reverse complement strand
TGCTCCGAGAGCTTGTAGACATAGCGAACTCTTAGGTTGGGCTAGAGGTTGAGCGGGACGCTCAGCCTGGTACGCGGAGTGATAGTGAGCCGCCTACCCAACAGCCGGAACGATCCCGCGGCGAACCACGACGCTAACCCAACCAAGAGTGAAGGCTTGTCTGTTCTGTATTATGGCTATGACCATTGAGGGAAAATAATGTGTTGATACTTCAGAATCGGTTGAGTGCTAATTTGACCTCTTAAATATACTGCGTGGAGTTCTGTCAAGAGAGATAGAGATGTGTGGTGGTTTCGAACACTATGGTCAAGTGCGTGAGGATGGATTCCCACTGGCAGGCAATGTAGTCTTAGACCGATGTATTTTATTAAATTATCTTTATGATGCAAGATGGGAATTAAGGCTATTAAATGCCAATGGTTCAATGTAACGAGGACCACCAGTGAGAATGGTGTATGTATATGAAATATCGAAATACCAAATTTACCCAATTTGAAAGCAAGGTAACCCGCTCTCTGTAACAGTTCCTCCTGATTGAAGGATATTATAACACTGAAGTCCAGTTCGAAGGACAGGGAGGGTTCATAACCAAAAATTGCCATAAGAATGAACATCGTTAAATTGATGGACAGAAAGTGAATGGAAATACCATGTCCGTCGGGAGAAGAGAATGATATACTAGTCAAACTTGACAGAAGTTGAGGGGATGGCTATTTGCTAACTTTCCTAGAATAAAGGAAGATATTCAACCTTATAAAGGGAGATTCAACCTTACCAAATGTATAAGCCAGCCACGCAAGAGCTTGGGAATAAATGAGAAGCATAAACTTGAGGAACGACTCCCTAATTAATGAATAACGATGGAAATTCTAAACTTAACAGAAAGGGAGTACTGTTAAATTCGGCGCTTTTATATACAATATAACAACAAGAGTTAAGCTTAACGGAAAGGGAATAACCGATTGTCAAATTCCAAGAGGAGACAGCGGCACGAGCTTGACATTGTCAAACTCTATGGAACAGAGATGGTTGCAATCGAAAACAATAACTGCCAAATTTGTAATGGATATAACAGAGATGGATAATAGTCAAATGATCCAAAGGGATTATTTACTGTGAGATCCCAATTGGATACGAAGAATAGAGTGGAACAACACAGTCAATTCTAAGGAGAGGGTATGGTCAGATGCCAAACTCTCCACAGATATAAACAAATCTTAAGAATCTTAATTTCCACGAACAACAATAATTGAGCTCAATAGAAAGAGAATGCCTAACTTTCAACTCCCAATGATGAGAATGACCTTGTTAAAAGGAATGATAACCTGCCAAACCCAACAGATAGGGAATGGTTAATTTGCTACTTTGCTATATCGCAATGGAATAATGAGTGATGTATCCTCAATAAGAAGAATATGGTTATTTGCCAATTCCCAACCGATATTTTGACAATGACAGAGTCAATCCCCAGATTCCCAAGGGAATGACCAACCGTTGAATACCAACCGAATGTAGAACAAGACTGTTAATAATTCAAACTCGACAGCGAGGGAGTGAATTCATTGTTAAACTTCAAATAGAGATAAAATTCAAACTCGACAGTGAGGGACTGATCCAACAGGGTTGCTAAATCCCATAGATAGAATGATAAATTCAAACTTGTAGAATGATAATGAAATCAAGCTTGGCAGCAAGGAAATGACCGGTTGTCAATTTCCACAGATGGAATGATAATAAAGTCAAACTTGAGGCGGGAATGGAATGACCGGCTGTCAAATCCTACAGGCAGAAAGAGCATGATATAAATCAAATTCAACAGAAAGGGAAGAACTGGTTTTCCAACCCCGCAGATAGAATGACAATGATATTAACCTCAAACTCGACAGAGAGGGAATGATTATAAATCAAAACACAATGGAAAAGGGAATGACCAGCTGTCAAACCCCACAGACAGGAAGATAATGATATAAATCAAACTCAACGTGAAAGTAATGACCGGTTGTCAATTTCCCATGGACAGAAATGAGAATGATAATAAATTCAAACTCAATAGAAGGAGAATGACGTTAATATCAATTCCCATGGACAGAGTGAGGATGATATAAATCAAACTCTACAGCAAGGAAATGACTTCAACATCAAATCCCACAGAAATAATGAGAATGATTATAAGAAACCAAAAACTCAATGGCAAGGAATGACTGGCAGTCAAATCCCACAGACAGAATGAGAATGGTATAATTCAAACTCTACAGCAAGGGACTGACTTCCATGTCCAATCCCATAGAAGAATGATTATAAATTCAAAACTCAACGGCAAGGGAATGACCGGCTGTCAAATCCCACGGATAGAAAGAGAATGATCCAGGGACTGACTTCAATGTCAAATTCCCACAGAAATAATGAGAATGATTATAAAATCGAAACTCAACAGCAAGGGAATGACCAGCTGTCAAATCCCACCGACAGAATGAGAATTATATAAATCAAACTCTACATCAAGGGACTGACTTCAACATCAAATCCCACAGAAATAATGAGAATGATCATAAATCAAAACTCAACAGCAAGGGAATGACCAGCCGTCAAATCCCACAGATGGAATGAGAATGATATAAATCAAACTCTACAGCAAGGCGCTGACTACAATGTCAAATCCCACAGAAATAATGAGAATGATTATAAAATCAAAGCTCAACAGCAAGGGAATGACCGGCTGTCAAATCCCACAGACAGAATGAGAATGATATAAATCAAACTCTACAGCAAGGGACTGACTTCAACATCAAATCCCACAGAAATAATGAGAATGATTATAAAATCAAAACTCAACAGCAAGGGAATGACCAGCTGTCCAATCCCACAGATGGAATGAGAATGATATAAATCAAACTCTGCAGCAAGGGACTGACTACAATGTCAAATTCCACAGAAATAATGAGAATGATTATAAAATCAAAACTCAACGGCAAGGGAATGACCAGCTGTCAAATCCCACAGACAGAATGAGAATGATATAAATCAAACTCAACGGCAAGAGAATGACTTTAATGTCAATTCTCAATAGCCCCAGAAGATAGATTTGAAACCGAAATACAGTCCAAAGGTTGCCTTGTTGCTGAATTCGCAATAGAGAACCAAATGACCAAGGTTGAACTTACTATGCATGGGAATATTGTGTCCCAAAGCCAGCAGCCAAATAACAATAGATAATAGGGTGTAAGTCTGATGGAGCGGCAATAGATGAAACCAGAAAATGTTGTAAATTTAACTTGACCATGGCGTGTTGACTTCACAGCACAGTAAGATCCCTAGTGAAATAACGAGATACCTAGTCGGAATAAAGCCAGTGGAGTAATCAACAGAGATTCTTCCTACCCCAAAGTGAAGAAAGTCGCAAAATATAGCGGATTAAAACATAATGAATACTGTTTTTGAGTTTAATTGCCTGAGCGATGACACTAGTGACGGAATGGAGGGAAATGTTGGATGGTCTAACTTGAGTTGAGAAATGTATGAGAGCTATTATCGGTTGGAGCATAGAATATGAATCATTTGCTTGTGCCCATGGGTTCTCTGTGAGAGTTGATGTTGGCGTGTCGATACTTGGAAGATCCGGATTCCGGATGACGTTCTGATAGTTCGGTAAACTGTCTAGTCTTTAGCACGTAGGAAGCCATGGGGACTATGTTTGTCGATATTGGGTGGTGGTACTGTAGAGCAGATAGATGTAAAGTTGAGAGCAGACTGTCCAGCGAGCAAATGCTGTCTGAGATGTCTGTGTGCAGCAGAGTGGCTGCTGATGTCAGCTATCTCACGCTGTGCGCTCATCTGGACGCTGGTGCCGGTCTCCTCCAGCAAGCCGTATACAACCGGCACCTTGCTATGGACTTCAATGATTTCACGTACATTCTAACCCCAATAGACATTGGCTTGACGAGCTAACACGTCTTTATACAGTTATAGAGAAAGCTCTTAAGAAGGACAACATTCAGAGTGTCCGCTTTGATGGAAAAATGACGCGCATTGCGAGGGACGAGGCTGTAACACAGTTCAAAAAGCACGATGGACCTCCCATCATTTTAATCAGGTACGCTGAAGATTTCATCCTTTAATTTTGTGTGTATAACGTTATCTTTCCAGTTTGAAGTGTGGAGGTGTTGGTTTGAACCTTGTTGAAGCAAACAGAGTGCTATCATTGGATCTTGTCTGGAATGCTGCTACTGAGAACCAAGCTTTTGACCGAGTTCATCGTATGGGTATGTCACGTATTTCTTCTCGGTGTTCTGTAGTTCTTATTCCCGCTTTTAGGACAACAGAAGGATGTCCACGTCAAGCGTCTTATCATCCGTAACACTGTTGAGGAACGGTATACATTGCTAACAATTATTGATTTATATAAAGATGCTAATAATATGTTTTTAGAATCCTTAACTTGCAGCTTAAGAAACAAAGTTTGGCAGATGCGGTCCTGGGCGAAGGTACCGGCTAGAAGCTCAAGAAATTGAAGGTCGCCGAGTTGAAAGCGGTAAGTACGTTGACTCTTCTTGCATTTCTTGGACTCATTACCCGTTTCTCAGCTTTTCGGAATGTAAAATATATTGCTCAGATGGCTGATAACTCTGTATAATATTTAGTTATCATTAGAGCGTCTATAATGACCTTTTCGGCTTGCTAATTCTTCTCATTTAAATGTAATCTTATAATTTGTCGGGACTCTTTAGGCATTTTTAATGTTACCAAAAGCGTACCAATGGGTTAATTTTAATCTTATGGCTTCGATCTCCGGGTCTTGAAATACAGTAGTTATTCCTGTTCTTTGCTTGGAGTTCCATTGTGTAAAGACAATCACTGCAATCTTTCTAACTTCGTATGTGAAAATGTAATTAGAGTGCATATATGCATAAAGTAGATGTTCGTGGCGCAAATAATTGACACTGGGTGAGGTAGCCTTATCCTCTACTAGTACCTCTTTGATTAGAACTCCCCTATAAATCGAAGGGGTCAATGATCCTAATCATACAGTCATGACAATATTAGTACCTATACTTACAGTGAATGAATGGAAGAGGACGCTATGAGTAGAGGTAAAGTTTACAGTAAGGAAGCTGCAGTACTGTCGTTATAAACTTGCTGTCATATCACTGTTAAGTGCTACTATGTAGCTACTTACTCCATCGCCTAATGAATTAGTAATAAAGTACTCAAGGCTATAATTTACAAGCTATCGCCTGGCATTCTGATCGGGATGTATCAAGCTTCACGAAGAACGATAATGGGGAAACATAATGTCCATAATACATAATCGTCATCAACCCAGAACTGCAGGTATTCTATTGGTAATACATAGAAAAGGTATTACCGTGTCGAAATCCATCGCACAGCGGCATGTGTATTTGGATCCGCCAGAATTTGATCAGGAGTTCCACCGTTTGGATTTTGCGTGAAATAGAAAGAAGTCGCAGGCCGAGAGTCAGACCCCTAATCGGACTAGACAAACGGGTGAACAGGATCCACAAGGCTACTCGATCTATTCGAGGGAAAGCTCCAGCTAAGCCTTACACTCCCATAAGGTGAGAGACCTGCAGCATCGGATGGTAGCATCGGATGCACAGAGGAATGTTCTCCTGTTAAATCAAAGTCCGGCATAGGTGGCACTGTACTGTTTCGGCTCCACATGCTTCGAAAATTGGAAACCAAACTGGCCTGACGTACGTGTCCTAGCAGCTTCGATAGACTACAAGGGAGGATGCGTTTCCATATCGCTGAGAGTAGGGAGGATGGTAAGAAGATGGTTGAGAAATTTCGGGGTCACTTCTGTGTATACATGGACGGGTCAGGCTATGAAGGAGGAGTTGGGGCGGCGGCTGTAGCCAAGGGGCAGGATGGAGAATGGATGGTGAGGAAGCTTCATTTGGGTCCTCTGACAAAACATATGGTATTTGAAGGCGAGCTAGCGGGAACCATCTTAGGCCTGGACATCATACAGAACACCCCGAGGCTCAAAAAGGTGGCAATAATGCTGGACAACCAAGCAGCAATCACAAGCATACGAGACCTCTGCTCGAAATGAGGTCGTTGGCTGGCAATCACCTCCCGGGAGCATATGCAACGGCTTTTACTGAAGAAACATCACATCAGTCTGGATATAGTCTGGGTACCGGGTCATGAAGGGATTGAAGGCAACGAAAAATCCGATGAGCAGGCAAAGCTGGCGGCAGAGTCTTTCGCCATGGAACTCAGTTGCAGCGAATGGTTTCGACTACCTCAAACAATCCCCACGATTGTCGCTTCCCTCAAAGCCCAATTCAAGACAGACACCAACAAGAAGTGGGCCGGCATATGGTGGAGATCCAAACGAGCCCGGAAAATGCGGGCCTTCGATGGCCGCCCACCGTCAAAACACACCCTCAACTATTACAAGAACCTCCCAAGGCGGTCATGCAGCGTTATCACTCAGCTGAGAACAAGATTCATTGGTCTCAACAGCTATCTGTACAAGATCAAAGCGGTTGACTCCCCTAACTGCTAATTCTGCCAGGCAGAAGAAACTGTTACCCATTTCCTAATTCAATGCAGAAGGTACAACACCCAGCGCCACACCCTTCGACTTTCACTAGGCAAACACCATTCCCTGAGCCTCCGCAACCTGCTCAGTAACCCCAAAACCAATATCCGGCTCCTTCGCTATGTCCATTCCACAGGACGCCTCACTCGATATAAGGACTTCGTTGCCCAAGACCTATCAGGAGTATCACCCCACCAGTCCTGACACACCAGTCATTCCCATTTTGAAACTGTTACCCCTTCCTTATTGGTTTGACATTTCGGCCATATCCATCTTTATCTCCATGGTCCTTTTCATCTACTCTTCTTTTCGTTTCCTTTCTTTTCCGTTTGTTTTTTTTCTTTTCTGTCTGTTTCCTTTCCTTTCTTTTCCTCTTTCTACTAAACTCTTTACTAATATTGTTAATGTGGAGTATGCCTCCATTTCTATTTCCCAACTGGCTTCGGCCACTCCATAATGATGGGCACGCACGTCAAATTTTCTCATACTTGAAAAGCTTTCTCGTATTTTCCTTTCATGATTGCTCTCAGCCAAGTTTAAATTCAGATATCTTAATTGCTTGAATGTAGGATAGTTATAGCGTAGGCCGTAAACGGCCTGATATTGTAACTTTAAAAATGGAACAAATCAAATCAAATCAAATGTGTCCTAGTAGTATCATTAGAATGCATTGACGCTGCTTTATTGATATCGGGTTCTATGAGTCGTGATCCACGCTGTTCTCGGAGCCGCCGTCTTCGAATACGGACAAGCAAAACCACGACGCCTGCCAATGCAGCTGCAAGAATTATGCCAATGTCAACGAAAGTACCTGCGGCACGTGCAGTATCCCGAAAAAATCTGGAGCCTTTAGTACCCTTGGTAAATCAGGGAGAATATGAGGTAACCTACCCAGCAGGACTCGAGGTATGTGATTGAGTCGAAGCAGGAAGGAGTGTTGAAAGACTTGTGCTTTGACCGTTGCCAATATCATTTCCAGAGCTGGAGGAACCAGATGATAGTCAACCATTGCTTTCATATATTCGAATTGGCTTAAAGAAGGGGTCAACGGGGAGATCGGCAAGTGAACAATGGTCAACTGCGTCTCCGAAGAAGACACTGTGCTCCTACTAGAAGGAATGAATAAGATAATTTTCTAAAACCACACTGTAGGAGTATTCACCTTATTGAGGTCGCCGCAACTTGACTCCCTGAAGGTGCTCTTATATTTTGTGAATGTTTAATTTACGTTGTATATCGACGATCAAGAGACTTACATAGAAATAGGCGCGGGAATAGTAGGCCTGAGAAATGTGTCAAAGAAGCCATAATTTGAAGGAAGAGCTTGGACGTACTCTGATGTATCCGAAGATTGCGTGGGCCTAGCAAAATTAATACCGATAAATGCATATAAACATATACATACAGATCATTAATGGGAAAAGTACTACTCTGACTGAGTAAAAATATTTAAGAATCCTGAGGAACTGAATCGATGAGAACTGGGACAGCACTACTGGCAGTGATTCTGAAGTATTTTCCTTTGGTTGGTAAAAGAAACACGGGAGGCAGAGAAGACGTTTTCGAATGTATACGGAAGGGAGTATGTATCGAGTGGGATGATATAAATATTGAATTGCTGGGTTTAGCTGTGGTAGTGGTAGTGGTAGTGGTTGACGATATTAAGCTGATCATGCTACTCCTGCTGGTAACTCCTAATACATCTTTTCAGAGTAGATGACGTAAGACATGCAGTAGTAGTAGGATCTGATGTTGTACTGAGCCCGCCGGAATTCTGGATCCCTGGTAGTGATAAATTGACGATGGGATCTTTCCCGTTGAATAAACACGGTGCTACCGTTTGGGTTAGGGTAGCCGTTGTGACGTTTCCGGAAGGACTCGAAGGATCCGATGGGTCGCATGGTGTCACCGTTGGTGTGGATAACGGGACAGAGCCTGAGGTGGAAGATGTTGCATTATCTGTAGCATCAGTGATGGTGGAAAAAGTCGTCCAGGCACGTCCGGCCGTCCAGACTGATCCTGGGCTGTCTGGCACTGTCTAGGCCGTCCAAATTTACTATGAGGTCGTCCCGGATCACTCCGGACGAAACGCCCATTACTGATGTACTCTGGGTCTCTATGGAGGTAGCAGTACTTATAATAGAAGTACCCTCGGATAATGTAGTAGTACTTAAATCTTGTGACGATGCAAGTGTACTTGCAACCAGAGGCTCCTCCAAGGTGGTAGATGTGGCGGTACTACTACTACTTAGTAGTAGCACTGACATAAATAATTAGCAAAGTCGCCAAGAAGTTGATCAAAAGTTGATATGAAGCTTTGAACCTTTTACGGCATGTCACCCGTACTGTGATTTAAGGATTCTCCCTTTTCTCGTCCTCGGGCCATTTAGGTCCGTTATGTGACAATATCTCTATATGGCTAATTAATAAGCAGTGCTACAGAATAATTAACACAAATACTACTGCCTCAAAATTATACAAGGAAGTTATGAAGTTACATTTAAATGGACTCGGAGAGTGTCAAGCAGAAATGCAGATATCTGGGATACTGAAATGGAGAACAGGAAGTATGTATAGGCTCTGATTATTAGGAACACCAAAGGACTCCACCGTGGAATCGACAGGCTGGTCTTCATATAATAAAAGGTAGAATGATTGGTTGATCTCCTCGCGTAGACCTTCTCTCAACGTTAAACTGTAGACCAGAGTAAGTATAAGTACAGGCATAAAGTTGATGAGTGCAGACATGTTGACGGCAGATATAACATAGACTGCAGCGGAGAGTTCTCCTTAAATCAGCGCAAAGGAAAACCCAGTTTGAACGTACAGTGTGTATTCGCCAACAGTGGTATCAAGCTACATTCTGCTGTCAGTAATCACATTCCATACGTGACTGAATGTACCTACAAATAATAGGTTCCTGAGACGAAATAATACTAGACTACAGTTACAGCCGTTTTCATTACGTAAGGCCGGCGTCTTTTTTTGCGTGAACAAACTCGCAAACTCGCAAACGCTGCCACACAGCAATCACTTGACTGACTTGCTTGAGAATTTGTATGTAGAATCTAGATATAATATATATGTGCACTGTATTGAAAAATTGGGACAAAAATCGTCGATTAAAAACCATGCTCCGGACCTCCTGAGCACTGTAGCAGGTGAAATATTGTGTTTGGAAACTTCCTTTGGTGCTTCTGAGGGTCTCTAAGGTTGGTTCTAGTGCATCAAAGTTGATCTAACCGAATAATGAGCTCTGTATTATGAAAAAGGCAGGGAGAGAGTGTAGGTCCAGCCACAGTACCAATATCACAATCTGTAGGAGCTCTATTGCTTTAGGCATACCTCTGTGCACTAGAGTCACTATCAGTGATTATTAGAAGCCCCAAGACAAGGGTCCAAACACGGCATTTCATCTGCTACAGTGTTCAGGAGGTCCGGTGCATGGTTTTTAATCCGCGATTTTTGTCCCAAAATTTCGATACAAGGCACCTGTATATTATATCCAGATTCTACATACAAAATTGCAAGTGCACCGGTCAAGTGGTTGCTGCGTGGCAGCGTTCGCGAGCTTTCGAGTTTTTGCACGCAGAAAAGACGCCGGCCTTACGTAATGAAAACGGCTGTAATAGCAGTCTTACATGCAGAATAGAAGGAGACCTGCAAGGAAAACTCCCAGAACCACGCAAATACTGAGGCAGGTATCAGTCAGATATATCAAATGGTTAGTTAAAGAATTACCTCATGACTATTGCCCGATTAATGACGTAAATTATCAAGCGATTACAGCTGTTTTCAGTACATAAGGCGGACTCCCACGATCACGTGATTTTTGCGAAAATAATTCCGTAAAAACATCGCGCAATATCTGGTCAACTACTTCGATTTAAGACTAGAAAATTTGTAGCTCTATGTTTTCAATACATGGCAACAATCTTCTGTATTTAGATTTTCTTAATAGCCAGCGGATTTTGTATGCAAAAAAATGGTTGAATTCAGCGCCAGGGGCTCTCATGCGTGAACAGAGTGATATTAAGACATGGTAAGTAGCTTAAAAATCGTATAACATATGTATATATTAACTGGAAGCATCATCGTATCTCCGCAGAAGGAGGGGGAAGTGGTCCCAGGGTGCATCAGGCCAACTGGCCTGGGCATCTAGAATTCTGGGACTCTACTTGGATGTATGGATATGAATTAGCTGGAAAGTTTTTAAACTAATTATATTTTACTTCAAAAACAAGAAGAGCTGTAGATATTTATGAATTCAGCTTAAAACTCTGAAGTTCACTTACATTGGAGTCAGACTAAGTAGATGGCTTTTGAGATTGAAATTCCACATATTATTGGTATCCTTTAAGTCAGTATTGATTCAGATATATTTATTACAGAAAAGGTGGCACCACAGGGCTGTTTAGCTGCAGAAATCTAGGTGCCCGGGCCACTTGGCCTGATGCACCCTAGGACCACTTCCCCTCCTTCTGTGGCGATAAGATGATATTCCCAGTTAGTATATAAGCATTTTAGATGATTTTTAAGCCACTTATCATGTCTCAATATCACTCTGTTCATGCATGAGAGCCTCTGGCGCTGAATTCAACCATTTTTTTGCACACAAAATCCGTTGGCTATTAAGAAGATGTAAGTATAGGAGATTGTTGCCAGGCATTGAAAACATAAGAGCATAAATTTTCTAGTCTTAACTCGAAGTAGTTGACAAGATATTTCGCGATGTTTTCACGGTATTATATTCGCAAAATCACGTGATCGTGGGAGTCCGCCTTATGTACTGAAAACAGCTGTAATCAGAGAGTCAGTCCTGCAGTCGCTATCATCAAAGAACGTTCAAATGTATAGCGCGGATGATTCATCCTATCTTTTAATTCCAGAACGATGTGAATGGAAGACGTTGCAAAGAGATATGCTTATGAGGATATCACACGCAGCAGCAGCTGCCCCTTGGAGGACTATCACTTTCTGTAAGATAACATCGTCCTTATGAATCGTTTTTAGCTTGAGGAGATGAAGCACACTACTAGGAATACTGTCCTATTCCCGAGATGGGAAAAGGTTTTGTTGATTGCCCTGTTAAATGTGTTAAAAAGACACCGGAGTAGGTATTGGGAGATCATACACGACCGAAACGAGAGATAAATTAATACTGATATCAGGACATGAATACTTTAAACATTCAAAGATGAACACCATACCTAACCCGGCACCTATGATTAACGCTTTAGGCATTTTTCAAACACGCACTAACAGTGATCTATGGTGATCCACAAAATGAATGTTTACTAAAGTGTAGTAGGGCCAGTAAAATCTGAATAGTGAGAATGAATTTGGTGGTTATATATAATAATCGACGGGACACACAACTGGAGCAGTCATAAAGCGAAGTCGACTGCTGAGACTCTCGCTAACTGGGCAGATTTGAGTCATCGTGAATTATTAAAACCACGCCGGAACTGCGGTGCCTACCAGACCAAATTCGGCTGGCGAAAAATCTACGGCAACGTTAAAATGGTATTTTAGCCCTATATGAAGAACATTTTTCGCTGCATCGCATTGCGAGAGGATGTGGGAACCATGGGGCGATTATGATATTGGACCAAAGGGAAGAAACAACGCAGATAATGCGGGTCCAACACCGACAGACATCAAGCAATTGGGACTGTTTCTTCCAGAGACTGCGTATTGCAGACGGTTCCAGTTGGTCAACCGTCCGAGCTGTTTTCAACCTGGGATATATGTCACGTAAAATGACGCGTAATATTTTGTCTGGAATGCGACGGATGGGAGCTAGAAGGGTAGCTGTATGAGGATACCCTAGCTGTAATTTGTCTACATTCTTGAGGAGCATCTTGTACTGCTGTTGAAGCGAAAAAAATTGATCTTGACAGCGATCGATGGCATGTTGCCTACGGGATGCAAGTTCTCGGAACAGATCTAGTTCTTCCTTTAGGAGCCTAATCTCACCGGATGGACGGGATTCACGATCATTCTTGAGCTTGGTAAGTAGATCTAAGCGGCGAAACAATTAATACATAACTTTTATGATAAAGATGAGACAAACCTGCTCGAATGAATGTGTGCTTGGTGTAGTCGGCGGCATTGTGGAGCTGGGAGGGTGGACAGGTACGGTGGCGGCAGCTTGAGGTCACGCGTTTAGATGCAGGAATCGGTAGCGCTATATGAGGTTTCATTCAAACTGCGCGATGTTGTCACTAAAGCGGTGCAACGGACATTGTATAACAGGCCGCAAAATAATAGGCTCTAATTGTCGGACACGCATACATTATCGTATCTCCTATCAAGTTGCCAAGAAGCCCGTAAAACAATAAGTAGCACCACTCATAAAAAGGGAAGCGAGCCTTTCTATATCTTCCGAAAAGCATTTGCAATTTGTTGGAAATTATGCCCGTATTCGGTCGGAAAGTTTTCGCTTGAAGGGGCTTCAGTTGAGTGTCCGTAAGCTGTCATTCAGGTAAGAGACATCTGAAAGACCATGGCTGATCTAATAATTGTAAGTTTATATCGTGTTACAATGTTCCTGCAGAAGAAACGTACGGAATATTAATTATCTTCATACATGAACTTTCCATGGATTTGAGCACCACGCTGAAAAAAAATGTGTAAACATACAAAGTGTCGGTGGGGCAGAGGGAGATCAAATGTTCTTCAGTCCTCATCAAAACTAGGATTTCGGATAATATCTGGTGATGGCTGAGGAGTAATGATGAATACATGGTTCGTTGTGCTTCCCGAAGATCCACATCATATTTAGGCTATTAAGACCCCGAAAGGATCCAATTTCGTGTTGAGCGGGTCAACCCGAGAAGTTGAAAGACAGAAAAAAACACGGTGAGGTAGACAATTTGAGGATGAAGCTGTGATAGCACATACGAAGGTTTGTCTCCCAAAATCATATTATTATTGTATGAGCGTCTTCCATTCCTATAACAAATGTATCAATCTAGTAAGCTGGAACTCCCCATATGCCTGATATCCGAAGGGAACGGGAAACGGATGAATATCACGACGAGGTTGGTTGAACGCAGGTGGTTGCTAGGCTCCTAGTGCACCCATTCTCGATGAGCTGTAAATCACGACTCAGCTCTGCGGCACACTAGTCTAAGAGTCACCGAGAACGACATACCAGCGACAGGATCTACCGTTCACGCAGAGACATGCATATCGACGTCCTTGGACTCGGCCTCCCAGTCGTCTTCTCTCTTTTCCCTATCCGTCCCGCCCTTATCCGCACCCTTATCACCCTCATCACCACTTCCACCCTTCCCACCTTTATCCCTCTCATTCTTACCTTTATTCCCAACCTTACCCTCTTCCTCAAATCCCTTGCCCAATTCACGCCCACGCCCCACTTGCGCATCGCCTCCTTGAACGCGAGCTGTTTCTCCACAGCGGCGGCCATCACTGCCCCGCGGCCATCACTGCCCTGCGGGACTTGAGGGCTGCGAGGGGCGTCGAGGGCGCGCCGTCTTTGTCCTTGTCTTTATCCTTGTCCTTACTCGAGGAGCTCGCATTGGAACTGATGTCGTTGGATGCGGCCGGCTACGACACGCTAGACGGCGTCGGCGACCCCGGCATTTGGCTACGCGTTGGGAGCGACGAGGACGGTAACGAGCGCGAGAAGAAGGTCTTGGTTTTTGTGGCGGTGGGGGCTGTAGGCGTCTTGGGACGGGGTCCGGATGAGGTGGAGCGCGAGGAGGGGCGGGAGGAGACGGTGGAGGGGGTGATGGAAGTTGTGCTGGGGGCTTTTCCTTGCAATTGGGAGCAGCGTAGAGGTGTTGCTGGTGCTTGAGGAGGAGAACATGGTGCGGATCGTGTCTTGCATGTATGCTGAGGCGGAGGTCGGGGTAGAAGGCGAGGGCATGGAGACGGTGCGGCCGCGAGCTTGGCGACGCGAGGGTGAGTCGGGTTCTTCGTGAGGAGGGACGTCGTCGCTGAGGCTGAGGCTAACACCACTACTCTTGCTCGCCGCTATCTCCTCCACACTCGACGTCGTATCAATCGACGTCCGCGCCGTCACCTCATCCTCCCGCTTCCCAAACTACCTTCTTCTTTTCCTGACATTGCCTTCTCCCTTCCCTAAGAAGCCTCCACAGTCGCTGTCGGGTGCGCAAAGGCAGAGGCGAAGATTCCATCGCGGATTTCGTGCGCGGCGGTGTAGGGGAGGACGACGGATTTTTGGATCTAGAGTATATTGTTAACGAGTTGTAATGGAGTATGGATGTGAATGCGAACGCACGATCTCCTTGAGCTTGGACTCGATGACGGAGAGGACCATGCCTCAGTGGATTTGACGGTCGGAGACGACGGGCTGGATAGCGATGTCCATTTGCGGCATGGTCGTGAAGGCCACATGCGGTTTGAGGGCGGCTTCTTGATCTGCGGAGTGTTAGTTGTGTTTCAATACACATCGCGTTTCTCGCACCTTGAAAATCATGTTCCCAGAGATCTTCTTCACGACGACCGCTAGGACGAGGCTGACTTCATACGGCTTGTCCTTCTCCTTCTCTGCGTCCTTCTTGCTGAATATTGAGAAGCTGGAGGCGGAGGGGAATGAGATGGTGGCGAGGGCGCTGTCGGGTGGCTCGACGGCGGGTGTCGACGCCTGTAGGCGGGGTCGTTGGACGGGCTACGAGAATGCAGATTATATATAGAGGAAGGAAGGTAAGTCCTCCGAGGATGTAGACTAGCAGAAGAGTGAACAACATCGACGCTAGCTCATGACGTAACAAACACGTACAGTCGAAACTCTCATAATGCATAACGTCATAATGCATATTTCTCATATTGCATGGACTTAAGGCTGGAAAAATCGATTCACTCCCCCAAAATTAGTGCTTATAATGCATATGTCTCATAATGCATAGAATTTAGCCGCTCCCGAGGCTATGCATTATGAGAGTTTCGACTGTACTTCTCGTCAATTCCTTCTCCGACCAATCACAATGTTGTGCGTCTAACAGCCACGTTCCATTCCCAGATCAATCATTTAACTTCACTTTCGTTGCTACATCGTTATCCTTTCATTTCTCGCTACTGCTAAATAATGCAGATATAATCAATTAAGCCACGCTCGACGGATGTATGTAAATCCCTTAACATCTTACTCTTAGGGGTGACTCAACTCCTATATCGGCATTCCATCTGTTCTCCTCAAGAAGAAGGCATTGCGTCTCATTTAAAAATGCTGACCAAATTAGACGACTTATGGCTTCTGCGTACCTCGAACCTCTAATATAGATTCGCTCACAAGCAAATGATCATTATTCAAACAAGTTTCGATATCACTGCTTCGGATGTATATTTTCGAAAGTAGGATCTTCGTTTCATAAATCTGTCTTATATTATACATTTGGAATTGTGAACATGACGCACATAATTACAACTGCGATATTCCAGCAAGCACCTTTTCCGAGTAATCAACCTCCATGGACGATAGTACACAAAACCTGTTCGAAGCGCAGGAATGCTTGGTTTCCCTTTGTATTGATTCGATGATAGTAAGTATCCTTTTTCCTACGGATTATTCCCCGAGATTGGTATTGCTAGTTCTTCGCTTCAAGCTCCAAGACCACAGTCGAACATACACACCAAACGCGAGGAAGCCTCTATCTGGATAAGCATCCTCTTTAAATTTATTCCACATGTGTCCAATAGTCTCTGAGAATCAAATTGAAGTACACGAATGCCTGTGGTGGATGAATGGTCCAGAGCAAATGTAATCGATAACAATTATTCATCAGGTATATGGGCAACAAGACAGTTGGCAAACCACAGCTGCATCTTCATACATGAGCGACTTTCTAGAAGTCATTCTAGAGAGAGCACAATCCCATTTATTTTCTTCCTCGGACTATTTATTCCCTCTCCTCGTATTCAGTATCGGAAGTTCAGGCCCACTTAAAGGAACACCAGGATATCTTGACGAAGTTCCTGGAAGGCAAAAAACAAGCTCTCAGGCTCTTTCATGAAATTCTTGAAGAATACGTTTGAGGATTTCGGGAATCGCATTTATTGTACAGACGATTGGGAGAGACTCGTCGTCTGCACTATGAAAGGAGGCGTAATCCGTCTGGCTTGGCAAGATCCATGTAACGCAATCTTGCGTGGTAGAAGATTATATGGACGAATGTTGCTCGTTTTGCGCACCATGTAGAGGGCTCTTGAAGGGAGAGTTATATCCTGACCGTTTCAGTATTGCAGTCAGCTTCCAGCGACCTCCGCGTTGGCTTCATCTTCGCAGCCTTGAAACTATTCTAAGTGATCTTATTATTCTCAACATTAAAATGTGAGAGCACTTTTAGTAATTTTCCAGTGATCAGATAAAACACCGATCGCTGACTATCTTTTAAAAAAAACGCACTATCCTCTTTACGCTCACTGTAAACCTCAATGAACTTCACTGAAAGTTTACCAAACAACGTCGAGGAAGTTCCGAAATGACGGCCGTATCAGGAAGTAGAGCTGTGAGTGTGACCGCGCAAAGTCCGGCTCTTTCTGACTGCCGGATTAGGGTGAAGCTCAAAGCTCCTACTCTTCGCGACCTTATTGCTGAAGATCCTGACGGAAAGTGGTCTGAACAAGAACACGGGAAGTTCTACAAGAGCCGAGCACCCCTGATTCCCATCCTTATATCCATTCTACTCAATGCACGCAACGGATACACGTATGACGCGTCCCGATTCACGCGCATCGTCGAGGCTTGTCAGACTGGCAGCAGGTCCTCAAAGAATCCAGCTACGCATCGGACGACAGGTCTCAAGGAGCAAGGAATACAGAAGGTGATTCAGAATGAACTAGTATGAAGCAATCGGGGTTGATTCAGAAGGTTCAGGCCATGGAACTCGACATCGCCAAGCCTGCCGTATGTCGACCTTGTTTCCTTCCGAACTATCTTCTGGTAAACTGATAACATCAGGAAAGTTGACACGAACCCCCTTTGACGCCCATGCTAGGAGGCAGTATGAAGGGTAGCTGGTGCTATGTAGTGCTATATACCGTTTTTAGCGAATGTAACGTTGGATAGTCCCCATAGAACGGGCGTCTGGGCTACGCGGACTAGGAACACTATATAGTTCTACCTAGAAATTCCACGTTTTACTCATGAAGGCTTGTAGAAGGATGGTGGAAACACAGCCATTGCAGAAGGTATAAAGCTTAAGTAATGGTCATAGTTCTATTCTCATTCAGTATGCATTACTGAGATGGCGCCACCGACGTTGTGCTCAATTCAGTGTCGCAGGATATGCCTGTAATGGCTGAAAGTCGGCATCTTACATAAGCATATTCTGGCGATAGTGAAGAAGTTTCCCCAACTGTTGTAAAGGATGGGTTCGAGCCTCCGGAGGAGGTTCACAGCGGTACGTGATTTTACCGTCCCTCCACTGCTAACCTGGACCTATCAAGCTATGCGAATATTAAACTTGGTTACTTGCTGTGAAATTAAGCTAATAGTACACCTACATTGTTGGAATACCTGGTGAATTAAGCTCTTTTTGCAAAAAGTAATGATCGATGGATAATGTCTTTTCCTGTAATCGCAGTGATCAATAGATTTACAAAAAAGCTACCTATCGAGTGTGCGTAAAATGCGTGATCAATGGATTTTAAGAAAGCCTATTATTGATCATTCATTCGTCAGTTTTCAAAAACCCTCGATCGACACTTTTTCTGGAAAGTTAGTGATCGCAAGTTTATTGGTAAAAATACACGATGGTTGCTTTTCTGTGAAAACCGGCGATCGTGCAATTGTAGGAAAAGTCATTAGTCACTGCTTTTTTTGAGTTCACAAAAAAAAAACAATTGATCGAGCGTTCACTCGTTTTTAGAAAAATGCACTATTGCCCGATCGGTAGGATTTCAAATTTGTATTTATCCATCGATCGAGCAAAACATCTGACATTAATGTACTGCTCGCAGACCATGTCGGTCCACTGAAACGGATCTGCTCAAATAATAAACAGGAGGATAGCGAACCACGTTCAGGGAAGGATCCGTGATATATTACTAGAAGCGAGAAATTCTATTTAAACAACAAGATAATTGTCTTGGTTGTAGAAGGGACCTCATTTCGCGTCCATCGTGACTTGATAGGGCGATCGGAAACATTCGCCGATATGTTCTCCCTACCCGATGTGCTTGGTCAAGACGCTAACGAGACCTTCGATGGATATCCTGTGGTGCAATTGCAGGACATTAAAGACAATTTCGAAAAATTTCTGGATGTGCTCTATAGACGCAGGTGAGTTTGTTTTTGTGTTAAATTAGTTAACAGCTGACGTCTTTAAACAGCTTCTTAAACCAGCAACTCATGACGCATAGCAAAATACCCGTCTTTTTCGGAATTCTTCGAATTTCAACAAAATACCTTTTCGAAGACATTAAGCAAGCTTGCATTGACCTACTTCGCAGCGCTATACCTGATGACTTCCAGCTTTGGCAAAGCTCAGCCGGTACATCCTACGCCGCTAGTTCTCTGCAAATCATTCGAGACCATAATATCATCCATCTTCTTCCCCAGGCTCTTTATTCCCTCTACTCTTATTCAGCGTCGGACGTACTAGCCAAATTAAAGAATCGACCGGAAATTTTAGCGAAGTTCCTGAAAGGCAAAAGCAAACTCTCAGGTTCTTTTATGTAAATCGGGGAGAATACGTTCCAAGGGTTCGAAGATAGGATCTGTTGTGAGGATGAATTGTCGTACGCACCATGAAAGAGGTGCAACCCGTCCGGGTTGCCAAAATCCATGCTATGCAATCAGCGAGGTGGAAGATTATATGGACGAGTGTTATTCTTTCTGTGCCTCATGTAGAGAGGTCTTGAAGAGAGCGTTCTACATTGGCAGTGTACATGTATGGGATCAACTTCTACCGACTTTCGGGCAAGCTTTGTCTTGGGCAGACTTGGAGGCATTCTCACTGTAACCCTACTCTCTCACCCCTTATCTATTGGTTAATAAAGAGGCGATATTTAGCTTCAGGCTTGTAACACTTGCACAATGTTCGAGATCGATTATTTAAGCTCACATTTCATATTTGAAACAATTCGTGTACACAACTACTCAGCAAGAGACCATATATGGTTGCAATCGGTATTAGACACTTTGTGCAAAAGCCAGGACGCTCCTGTGTGGCTAAATTTGGATATGCCGCCATGGCCCTCCTGTGGCTCTACAGATATGGTGTGGAGCCACGGCGACACATAAATAAATAGCGACACAGGACCGCCCTGGCTCCTGCACCAAGTGTCTATTGACTATAATCGTCAATATAGTAATATCTTTCATAAATTATTGGCTATATTCAGATTTATAATACAAATTCAACCGTTGAGACTACCACCACTAACTGGGGGGAGATTTTTGTCCGACGTGAAATCTGAGCGACCAGTATCCCTGCCATTCGTCACATCAGAGCTAGTGGTATATAGGTCTGAGAGGTGGAATGATTGGTTGATCTTCTCGCGCAGACCTTCTCTCGACGTTACACTGGAGACTAGAGTAAGTATAAGTATAGGTATAAAGTCAATGAGTGCATACATGCTGACGGCAGATATAACATAGACTGCAACGGAGAGTCTTCCTTAAATCAGGGAAAAGGAAATTTTAGTTCATTGAACGTACGATGGGTATTCGCCAACTGTGGAATCATGCTACACTCCGCTGTCAATAATCATATTCCATACGTCATTGAAGGTACCTACAAATAATAGGTTCTTGAGACGAATTCACACTAGAACACAGTCAATAGTGGTCTTACATGCAGAATAGAAGGAAACCTACAAGGAAAACGCTCAGGAGCGCGCAAATACTATGGCAGGGATCAGTTATTGGGGCAAATATATCGAATTTATACTTAAAGAATTACCTTGTGACTATACCTCGATTAATGGCGTAAACTATCAAGCGATTAATCAGAGAGTCAGTCCTGGGGTCGCTATCATCAAAGAACGTTCAAATATATGACGCGAATGATTCACGCCACCTTTTAATTCCAGAACGATGTGAATGGAAGACGATGCAGAGAGATATGCTAATGAGAATATCACAGGCTACGGCTGCTCCCCCTTGGAGGAACGTCACTTTCTACAGGATAATATCGTCGTTATCAATCATTCATAGCTTGAGGAGAGATGGGGTATACTATTACGAATCCTGTCCCAAGCGTAAGATGGGAAAGTGATTTGCTAGATGCCCTGTCTAATGTTGTTAAAAAGACCCAGCAGTAGGCATCGGAAGACCATATATGACCGAAACGAGAGCTAAATTAATACTGAGATCAGGATTTGGATACTCTACACTTTCAAAGCTGAACACAGTACCTAACCCAGCACCTATGATTAACGATTGAGCCATTTTTCAAACATATACTGGCAGTGATCTTTGGTGAGCCAGGAAATGAATGCGTACTAATTTGGAGTAAGGCCAGTAAAATCTGAAGCATTACAGTAAATTTAGTAGCCATGAAGAATAATGCACGGGACATACAACCGGAACAATCATGAAGCGAAGTCGACTGCCGAGAATGTTGCTAACTGGACAGAATTGAGTCATCGTAAATTATTGAAACCACTCCCGAACTGGAGTGCCTACCAGACCAAATCCGGCTGGCAAAAAATCTAGGAAGGAGGTTAAAACTGTATTTTATTTGTATGTGGAGAATATCCTTGTATTACTTACAGTTGAGCAACGAAGGCGGTGAGGTACTGAGCAACAATAGTCTGTCAACTTGAACTATTGTGCCGATTTTATCTTATGACTCACGATGCATGCGTTTGCTCCCTTCGGCAGTTGATTAGCTGGTAGGATCATTGGCTATAAATCAGATTGAAGGTACGCACTGGTACTGAGCTAAAGGGGTGTCAAAAGCCGTGAGGTAACCGGGATCTGAGAGATGAAAGTCACTTACAACAGAACCGGACCATTCGGGTCCAAATTCCCCATATTTATAATAAATGTATCATAGAGCCGATGACTTGTAAATATGGTTTCCAACGTCGCCAAAAGTCTGTTAAACAGGATAAAATAAAGACAGAATATTTCGGTGTCGGTAGGTTCCCGGGTAGTGTAAGACGTACATGAGTAGGAAAATTGTAATCTTCAGCGCGATCGTATCCCTCTTTGCCTGACGTTTGAAGTATTGTATAACCATCGTCTGACGTCAATGCTTTCAGAGATTAAGATTAAGATAGAAGAAAGACGAACTCACGAGCGTGATACTATACATACTTCGAACACATCAACCGTTGGCTTTTACGACATTGGTAGTGTAGAATCTTACAAAGTGTTAATCAAAATAGCAATCATGAGTGCTCCATTGGTGACTTGGACCTTCACTAGATGCTTCGGATCTTCTACTGGCATACTGGGGAAGAAAGGATTTTCGTACTGTCTAGACAGCTGACGGGTTAATATATAAATCGATCGACAAATTCCTGGCAATGGCGGCTCAGAAATAGCTCGCTAATGAATGTAGCCGTCCGCTACATCAACTTCATAGGGGGTCCCTTAGGAACATATTCATATGGGATGACGTGCGTGAGATACATACATGGGTACCAAGAGATCCGGAGGTTCTAGTATATGCAGGATCCTTGCGACGTGACTTACTGCTTCGGTTTCGTCAAGTGCGGCCAATAGTTTACTCCGCCGTTACTCCTGGATCCAGTTTCCGTAAGCTTCGGAATATTCTTCTTCGGCAAGAGCGATCCGTAGTATTTTCAGGCGGGTATTGCCCCTTGCATTGCTGGATCCTAAGAGAGTGCTCCAGAGGTCTGCAGTTTATTGTTCATCCGAATTTTGACAGAATGAAACACCCGTTGCCACAGGTATCACGACCTGCTTCTGGAAGAGCTTCATAAAGCCTTATATATTTAACGATGAATAGTGGGCTCTGATTACTCGGAGTAATCGTCAATGTTACGTCTCCGCATAGCTCCGCATGTACCCATACGCCTACAAATACGCATCTATGCCCAAGCCTTTCTAGTTGTTGACATAAAGATCTTAACCTCGTTACGGCATACTCCGTGTGCCATTTCTGGGGTGAACTCTGTTGCTCCGTCGTCTTCGTGCCCGATTGCCAAGATTATCCAAACGGACTCAGATGAATTATACTGCAATGAAATCTTCCTGATACGTCATTTAACTATCAAATAGTAATCCCAGCCCCAAATATGAGCCAGTAATGCACTAATCAGATTTGGGTGGATGTAGATACGCGAAGAATGCAGCTGTAACGAATCACCACGAATGCAGCATCAGTGATGGTGGAAAAAGTCGTCCAGGCACGTCCGGCCGTCCAGACTGATCCTGGGCTGTCTGGCGCTGTCTAGGCTGTCCAAATTTACTATGAGATCATCCCGGATCACTCCAGACGAAACGCCCATTACTGATGCCAGGGAACCCGTGTACCACTGATTGGCTGAAGACATTCCAAGCTATATCCTGACGATATTCAATCGTAACCGCGCACGCGCCAATCTTTGACTTCATTATTCTTCTCTACGAAGAACCTAAATAAATCACATACCAGCGATTGGAGACTTTGTGCAAAAGCCGTAGCACGTTGTGCAATTTTTGGGTTTATATAGAGAAATTAAATATGGTGGCCGTGTCGCGGCTCCACTTTAAGCACTGTGGCAGCTTCTGTGCGGCTTCGATATAGGGCCTTATTAGGTAGAAGCCGCCCCGAAGCCCTACACAATGATGAAAAAAGCCGCCAATTGCACAATGTTATAAAGCCGCCAGGTGGTGCTGCAGCTTTTTGCACAAAGTGTCTATTGCAGAGGAACTCCTGGCACGCTACCACACGTATATTCTTATAACCAAGTCAAATCATAAGTATGCTGAATAAACACTGGACACTTCCCTTCATTAAATCATCAACTTGCTCAGATAATGTGAAGGTAATCAATCTAAGTTTGAACATGATCAGGTGCTCGGTCATCCAATATGGCTCCATAAACCCTCATTCCAGAAGGGTATATGACAAACTTCCCCAGGAATTTGTACTACTTTTTGAGGGTAATTGACCATATTAATATGATTATGATATACTGGAGTAGCGATACTGCTCAAGATTTAAGAAAACAGAAGACAGTGTGGCATACTGTTTGCACAAAAAGTTCAAAGGGGTATGCATGCATGCCAAGGAGGTTTTCATGTGTGTATGCTGATTTTCAAATTTCTATGAGATGTTATAGGATGATCTTTCTAATTATTTTGTGTATTCTGAGAAGGTGGAATGATCTGATTTGGACTGACTCACAGTTTTCAGGGAGTTTTCAGGTAGTATGCATGGGCCATATTTTCAAAACATTTTAAAATCACTGCTCATCATTTCTGGACATAGAATAATAAATTAATCAATTTTATAAAGGGCGGAACTTAGGATTGATTAGCCATAAGGGAGGACAAGGAAAAATGAAGAATTTGAATTTGAAAACCATACCGTGGGAGCCTTGTCAGCGGTCACCTGGTGATGATCATGTCACTATTTGTCATTGTTTGGGAGCCCATGGGAACAGTTGCTGACAAAAGATTTCCTACACTCTATTTTCCAAATCCCAATTGCTAACTTTTGTTATTACCCTTATGGCTCATGCAGCCACCCTGCAACTTTTCAAAGAAGAAGTATTAAATGCCTGGGAGTCCTATGATAAGCCCACCAGAGGATCTCATCAATTTCTAAAAATATCTGGTGCATACATCTTTGGAAACAGGCTACTGGGCCATGTCTCCATAATTCTCCAAACCTGCCTATTTCACTCTTACAGAATCAAACATACTCAGGATTCTCCTCCAAAATAATAATAAAATGTTCAATAATTTTGTGACTGAGGTATAGACATATGTGAAAACAGCCTCAGTGTGTGCACCCCTTTGGACTTTTTATGTGAAAGGTACACCATAAGACTGAGTGAATATGAAAATGACAAGTAGAAGAATGAATAAATTACAAGAGTGCTAGGAATCACAGGATATACAAGAAGCATGCAGAAAGAAGTGTATGACTGTACATATTTGAGTAGTAGTTGAGCACAAAAATAAGTGCCATTATGATTAGATATCAGGAACTGCATTAATAAGGAAACACCAGCAAATGGGAAAGGTGGAGCTTCAAAGATAATCATTTAAGAATCAAACCAGATGCCTAATATAGTAAGACCCACACAATCCAAGAGGCATGGATAATGTAGTGAGATCATAAAGTATCCTACAGTAATACCCTCTCTCTATAACTCCAGACTTGTCTAGCTGCAGCAAAATACATAGATATGTGGTTGGGTGTGCTGAGTGTTAGCTCAGTGGTATGTGAAAAGAGGCTTGCTGTGGGAGGGTGGGCCAACCATGATTTACCCTGTGTATTCCATTACTATTCTGGGTTACTATGTATTCTACTCTGTTTCAATATACTATTTCCCAACACAATGTTGATTAACTTGGCCAGAGAAAGGACCACTGTCTATATTTACTATTCCTTTGAGGATATTTTAGTTATAGACAATACAAAGAGTGTGGCCTGCCAGAGTGTTCCGAAAGAAAATGACAGGATGTCAATCACATGCTGGCACATCAGAGTTCAAATATGGTCCAAGCAGTCATGCATCATCACAGACCAATACTAAGTGTGAATAATGGTGGAGAATAAGACAACACATTCTACAGTGCATATTAAATCCCAGAAAAATTATCTACATATATCTAAGAGATGAATTGATATTTTTGAAGTCAAATTCCACCAAGCCTTCCTCTTCACTCTCCAATTCCTGCATCTGCTTCATCTTCAGGCTCCCCCCTTTGCTTCCTGAACCTTCTCCATTTTCATGAAGGAGAAACATTCTTCAATGGGGTTGAAATCAGGTGAGTACGGTGGTAAATATATTAGCTTGACACCTCTAAATGAATATCATTAATTGTTAATGAAATATTAAAAGGTAAAACTTTAACGCACACTTTCTCACACATTTCCTGAACTCCTTCGACATGATGGATGGCACAGTCGTCCATGATAAGGACACTTTGAGGACCTGGATAAGAATTCATACAATCTAATAATCCCTGTAAGAATATCTTGAATGTTGAACCATTGAAAGAGCCATTGACAATTTGGGCATAAACAATGCTGTCCAGAGATAACCCAGGCAGAACTGAATATCTAATAAAACATCAGCAAGCTTCCATCAGATGAAAATGATATCAAGGATCTGTCTCCCTGTTGGAAATAACTTTTTACTTGTGCTTGCTTGCCTTTATATGCTCATCCCATTGTTCAATAAGTGGTAAGCATATTGACCACACTTTCATCAGTGAAAATGAGTTGTTCAGGTGCCTCTTGAGAAATCAGGAGTTGAAAGTGGTTGCATGAATCCTCACAGCACTCAGCTGCAGCCTTTGAAAGCTTTATTTTTGACAAGCAAATGAATGAATATGTCAAATGAAGTCAAGTGGTGAACAAATATGTTCTTTGTAGTAATACCCAATAGCTTCAGTGACCATTGAATTGTTGATAGGAAAACCCCAATTTCCTTCTGCTCCATTAGCTGTTTAACCAACTCATCTAAATAGATATCCAGATGCCTCTCTACCAGGGCTAAGAGAACTGGTTGATATGGGAGTCATCAGTTAGTCAGGGCTGCATCATTTCAAATTGGTAAAGTTGTACCTCCATAGAATCTGTATCCAGAACTCTAGCCTGCCCTTTTTTTGCATAGGTCTTGGGATCTTTTACAACACTTCCAATCTCATTGTAAAGTTGAAGAGTACACTGGATGACACACAAACTCATAGACAAGTTCTTAGCAATCTCTGTTGTACTAAATCTGAGGATGAACCTCTGGTATACCACTCTGTCCTTTAGGCCTTGCAGTAGTGTTTGCATGAAAGAAGAACTTCTCCTTGTGTGGTTTCCATTATGAGGAGAATAAGAGCTTAAACAGAGTTAGAGTTGGTGACATGGTCAGATGAACATGTGTCATGTGAGCTATCTATTTCTGTTCATTGCCAAACACGGAACTTGGGGAATTATTGCTGAGGCTGCAAGGGAAACTTGACAATCTAACTCTCTCTTACAATCATGGGATATCTGTGTAGGTAAATTCATTCACTATATCCATACTAACATATTCCAAACTTTTGATCCCAGATCAATGATGTGAAACAACAGTACATCATGTATTCTAGTTTAGTTCTCCCTCTGAGCCTTTCTGATCTTTTGTAGAGCAGATTTCACCTTTTTTACAACAAATGAAGCATTACCAATACTCAGGAAGAAAGGTGCACTGGTAAAGAAGGCGAAATCCTTGCCTCAAGCTCATCAATGCAGTATGAGTCCTCAAGAATAAGAGTGCCTGCAAACTCTGTAAATCTGCAACATGGCTCTGCAGCTTCTAGGCCATTGAAAAAGGTTTTTATTACAGGGTATACCAGATCTTCACCATGGCTGGAATTATCTGATTCCTCAATCTGAGCATCAGCTACCTTCTGTTTTGTTCAACAATCCGAAGAAGGGTCCATGACACCTTGTAGACTTTTTACAACAGCCATGGCTGTTGCTACTGTTTGGGCAATTGCGTTGGTAAGATCCAAAGCCATTGCAGGTGGAGCAGATTGTGCTCGATGATGTACTGTGTAGCCTTCATCCTCTGGTCATTTTGTATGAAAGCCTTCAAACATTTTGCTCCTCAGAGGATTGTCATATGTCACCCCATATGTTTTGATAGATTAGATTCAGGATATATATCAGCAGATTTTTATGAGTCATAAGAGATCACTTATCAAAGCATGTGCCCAACCTGCAAGTTGTGCAATGATAAGGAGGACATGTGTCCCAAATTTGTTGATTTTACACCATTGGTTTGGTCAGGCATGCACAGGACAATTACTTAAATTCTTCTTGAGGCAAGTAAACTCTTCTAGCTCCTTTTCAGCTTGCTGCTCATCTTCTAGTGTATCTTCTTCATCATCAAAAGAATCTAGGTCTACTGTCTTACTCACTTGCTTCCCACCTTTGCCCTTCCAGATGAGCCGGCCTTTTTACTACTTGTGTCTTGCTTAACTCCATTTTGTTTACGAAGGGACTCTATATACTATATGTATGATTCAGTACACTTGCATCTGGAATAATCCTGAGGACTTACCCAGCTTTTGATGCTATCTCAACTGGAACTACAGTATTTTTCTTTGCAAGCTGACATGCTCCTATCACTAGGTTATCCAAATGCTCATTCTCTGATAGATTTATGGCACTTCCTCCATATCTAGCCATTTTGTAGCTCAGTGATGGTTTGACCTTGCAGTCCCTGCATACTATCACATTGTGAATCTTGTGGATTGCGGCTTCAAAGCCATCCTTGACTATAACCTGGATTTGGCAGGATGCATTGGAGTGACCAAATGGAATGGTAAGAAGAAGAACTATGTTTCAAAGGAAGAGTCAATAATAATTCAATGGGATTTGATATCATATTTACCCAATTCCTCATCAGGTCTTTCCAAGAAACTACTGACTTTCCTTTTCTTTGCCTTTAATTTTGGCTTCTCATCAAAGTCATTATCACCACTGCTATCACTGAAGGAATATTCAGATACAATTTTGGAGGTACTCACACTTCCACTGCATGTTTTCTTGGTTACAGCAGTACTATTGGTCTTGACCGGCTCCTCCGTGGGTTCCTTGTCAATTGTGCCAAGGACCTTTTGTATAACAAGTTTATATCCTTAATTCACGCCAGTGACTAACTGAACTCTTATTTATTAGAGTAGGTAGTACAAGTTGGTATGAGTAAAAGATATATGCCTGTGCCTAATGCACTGGCATGCTAAATACAGCCTGTTGTGGAGACATATGGTGTCCACACTAATAATAGCTACATCTCTGATGTAGCGCATATAACTAACATATGTATTAGTTATTAAATATATACTACAATGAATATATATGTACATATATGTATACTAATATAACAGACTAACTCTGTTACATCCTCCTCAGCTGGCTGTTACTAGCAGTCAGTTATAGATATAAATCTCATGATCAATATCCATAGTACTCTCCTCATGAAGAGTACTACTGGCACCAGCTGACAGTGGTGCAGTACTCCCAGCCTCAGGTTCACTGCTGGGAGGTGCTTCCTCATATGGAAGCACCGGTTCACGGACTTGGCCGTATGACTCCAAGTCCACGTCCAACCGTTGACAGCTGGACTCACCAGTCTTAGCTGGTGTTGGAGCATGAACCGAAGTTCTTGACTGACCAGTGCCAGTCACAGGTTTCTTGCCCTTATATTGGGCATTTTCCCGGTTCCGAAGTGCCATGTAGACAGCACGCTCAACAGCTGCTGAGCTTAGGGGGCACTTCTCCTTATCCCTAATCATATAAAGGATGATTTTATTATACACTTGTTCTTTAGATAAAGAACAATGATCTAGGATCAGCTTCAGGAAGTCTGATCTGTTGGGTATCTTCACAGCTTCAATCTGTGATTTCCCTTTGATTCCCTTAGTGATATGGGAATTGATGTGCAAAGGTGTCGATGAATCAGTTATCCATTGAGTTTGCTGGAACTCAGTGCATAGTAGATTTGAGTCGAATCCACTAAAAGCTGTTTCAAAATTGATACGGCTACTGAAGACAGCTTTCTTGTGGGTCATAATAGCTTGGCGCAATAATTTGCCACTGAATTTATTAAGCCAGGCTGCAACATCTATGTCCTCTTCGAGGAAATAGCTAGCTGTGTCTTCCCTTAGAGCATTTGGGATGCTCATAGGATTCCTGTGCCAACCCACTAGGGCTTGCCACATACGTAGCAACCAGTAATCTGGTTGTGTGTCATACTTCTGGACGCGGTTCCGGAAGTCTTTGTTCTCGTCTAACTTATGAGAACATTTGCGAGAGTAGCTCACTTTGACCGGACTGGTCAAAGGATGCACACTACCGGTTGGCAACTCGGTAGGATGAGTGGGCATCATTATTCACTCACTCAGTGGAGGGGGTTGGAGGCTCGCAACTTGAGCTTCCAATTCAAGGATTCTCTCTTGGAGATCCTCATTCTTGTCTCGCAGCTGACAATTGTTGGCTGTTTCTTGATACAACTCTTTTTCAAAAGTTGCACGCGATTCATCAAACACTTTGATGTATTCGCTTATATGAGGCCAGGCCTCATGTATTCCATCTAGTATCTCATCCTTAGAGAATTAGAACTTGGAAGGATGCTGTTTTATGTCCTCCAATAGATGCTCTAGGTAACTAGAGCATTTGTCGCACCCCTTGGGGTGGTAGATGAAGCAGGCACCGTAGACGGCGCCTACCTCTATGCGATTTTCGTTGTGTCGGGCTTGTTGTTCGCAAAAATGCAACAACAGTTCAGCTTGGCTTGGCCCATGTTGAGTCAGGCAGTGGGGAGGTAGCGACTGGGTCGCTACCATGGTGGTTCTGGTTACGATGAGAAGCACCAGAACTGCCCTAAAGGTATATTTATACCTTGGACCAGTAACCAGCTGGCGGGCACTGATCCCATCAGTGCTTCTTTGAGGCCACGTTGGCCTCAGATCAGATTATTTATAGAATGATCTGATCTATGACGACTCATAGGCGGAGTCGCTCTATTATTACTTTTATAGTAATAATGGTGCATATAGGTGCATATATGCACTGAAATACCTTATTATTAAGGTATTTCTTGATCTTATAATAATTATAAGATCGCGGCACACTAATTACACTGCGTGGTATACTATTTATATAGTATATATGCACATTAATTCCTCTTCCTTGAAGAATTATTAGGTTTTCTTCCTAATCTAGGAAGATCACGTGTCTGCTTGATGCCACGGAGCTCTAGATACCAATCTAGAGCCTCTAATTCTTTGACACCTGAGAGGGGTTCCCAGGTGACATCTCCGAGAGTCCATTGGACTCTGAATTGCAACCCATCATTGGACCATTCATGTCCAATGATCTCCTTGACGAACCATTCCTGTTTGTCATCCTTACCAAAGTCGTAAAGGCTTTGGCCTCTCAGTTAGGGAACCGAGAATCATTATTAGGTATATGTGGCCTAATAAGACTGTTGTGAAAGGTCACATGTATCTTTCTAGCCTTGAGCTCCTCAGGGAGATCAAGTACAACATTGGAGCTCTCATTCCAAGCTTCCAGGACTTTATAAGGTCCTATAAACTTTGGTAAAAGTTTATGCGCTCTACCCTTGGGTAGATTCAAGTTCTTGGTACTTAAATATACCAAGCCACCAGGGAATATTCTTCTCCTGATCTCCACTTCTTATTTGCATTAACCAACTGTTTAATGCGACTCGCTATAATGGCATCATGAGTGGCCATTATATTCCATTTTGCTTGTTCAGCAAAGTGTTTAATAGCCTTATACTTGGTATTAAAATCAGTGGGAAGGCTTATATGTGACATATATCTGTATATAATCTCGAAAGGAGCATATCCAGTGGATTCGCTAGTGCTACTGTTAATAGTGAATTCCACCATTGGACAACACTCTGCCCAGTCCCTCTGGTCATCGGCAACTACTGTTCTCAGTATTTGCCCGATCAAACAGTTGGCCCGTTCTGTCACTCCATCAGTTTGAGGATGGAACGAAGTGGACATTAATAGTTTAGTTCCTATTATCGCTGCAATTCACTCCAAAATATAGAAGTGAACTTAGAGTCACGATCAGTTACAATTGACTCTGGTAGTCCATGTAAACAGACTACTTCCTTCAAATACAACCAAGCTACTCCTCTGGCTGTAACTCACACATTTGTTGGAATCAAATGTACTTGTGATGAGAAATGATCAATGATTACCATTAAATAATCATATTTCTCATCCTTTGTCTTATCCTCTGGAAGGGGACCAACAAAGTCAATATCTATTGAGACCCAGGGTCCATTAGGTATTGGAAGACTATGCAATAGACCTACTGGTCTACAATTATCAGTCTTGGCTGTTTGGCATTGGCCACATGACTGACAGAATGACTCAATGTCATTCGCCATACTGGTCCACCAGTATGCTCTACGAGTATATTTCACAGTCTTATAGGTTCTGAAGTGTCCTATAATCTTATGTGCCTGGTCAATTATAATTTCAACCAGTCTCCTCCCCCTTTGGAAAGCATCCTCAGGGATGCAGAGAACATCTCTACCAAGTTGATTTTTGGTAAATAACAGCTTGTCTCGCATGGCAAATTGCTTATGAGCAGAGACATCTGTGACAGCCTTAGATAATAAGTTGTCATTAACATAGTTAGTTCTAACTATATCAAGGAAAGAATTATCTCCTTCTATGTGTTGATGCAGATTAACTTTGTCAGCACCAGAATTGAAGACGAGAACATCATCTTCATTATTAGAATCAATTTGTTCACCCTCTGGCAAAGCTAATTGATCTGCTTCTTCTTCCCTAGACTCAGGTCTTTCCCTAAGTCTATTAGTATGTCTAGTAACAACAGATACTTTAATTTCTCTGTTTGCTGCCATCTCAACATACTGGTCAACTGGCAGAGTATCTCCATCAGGATCAGGCTGTACATCAATATCGACGTACTCCCATTCAGGGTGAACTTCCTCAGGAAGATCATGCTTGAAATAGCGAGACAGGCAGTCTGCTACTATATTCAAGACACCTGGAACATGAATAGGCTCATAGTTGAACCTACTAATGAAATCCCACCAGCGAGCTTGTCGAGCTGTGAGAGTTTCCTGAGTCTTAAAGAATGTAAGACTCTTGTTGTCAGTTACTAGGAAGAATTTCCTTCCTAATAGCTTATCTTGCCATTTGGCAAGAGCTTCCAGTACAGCTAAGGCCACATGTTCATCAGTCCGATAATTCTGCTGTGCTGAAGTGAATTTCTTGGGGAGAAATCCAGCAGGATGACAAGTATTCCACTCCTTGCATTGTCTGATGTATCCTCCAACACCAAAGTTGGAGCCATCAATCACCATCCATATATCAAGTGGTGAGTTCCAATCAAGCACCTTAAGGATTAGGTGCTTGGTAGCCATGTGCTTTATACTCTTAAAGCACTTATCCAGAAATTGTAAGGGCAACCCTGGAAGCTGAGCGGACGTCACGCAGAGCTAGCAGAGGGGAAATCCAAAGATATATAAGTAACGAAATATATACACGCAAGGGAATCTCACCTAGCAGAGGGGAAATCCAAAGAGAAAGACTTGGATTGCCTCTGCCAGAGTGAGCCCACTATATACCGTCCGGAAACGGGAA
>KN837114.1:384417-398660 GCA_000827215.1 Sphaerobolus stellatus SS14 | reverse complement strand
GACGAGGGGCATTAGGATGAGTGAGATGGAACTGTGTGATCAAGTCCCATGCAGCCATATCCCACTCGGCTACCCATGAGTTCTCCTCATACCCATAACCCTTCCACTTAACCAAATACTCCAAATGATTACAGAATAACCTGCTATCCAGCACCTGTTCAACCTCATAGTGCTCTTCTCCATTGACCAATTCCGGTGGGGGAGGTGGATCCGACTTTCGTCCGGGAATTGGGTCTGGGGGCGCATGCAAGAGCTTGATGACGTTGAAGACCGGGTGTATGCGTCTCATTCCGAGTGGAAGTTCGAGTTTGTACGTATGCCGACCGGGTTTGCCTATGAGCTTGAACGGTCCCAGATAACGATGACTGAGTTTCTGAGATGGTCTGGTGGTCTTGATGTCACTGGCATTCAGGTAGACCTTGTCGCCAATCTGATATTCCGGAGGGGGAGTCCTTCGACGATTGTAGTACTGTGCCATGTCATCCTTCGCCTTAGTGAGGGCTGCCTTTGCCTCCTCCAGGGATTCCTGCATACGATCCTTGAACTCGTTCACTGTCTCTAACCTCAAAGCTGGCTGTTGAGGCTCGAAGCCCATGCGTGGGTTCCGTCCGGAATCCAACATGAAAGGCGTGTGCTGGGTCGACGAGTGAACGTGGTTGTTGTACTGGAATTCAGCCATGGGTAAAAGTTCATCCCAATCGTCCTGCCGTTGGTTAACAAAAAAAGCTGCAGGTATTGCTCCAACTCCTGGTTTACCTGTTCAGTCTGACCATCGGCCTGGGGGTGGTAAGCTGTTGTGGCTGTGAGCTTGATGCCTAGCATCCGGTAAAGTTCTCTGGTGCACTCGGCGATGAACTGGGGGCCACGGTCGGAGACGACTTGCTTGGGGAGGCCGTGTAGCTTCCAGACGTTGTTGAGATAAAGCCGCGCGGCTCCGAGTGCAGTGATTGTGGTGTTTGTAGGAATGAAATGAGCTCGTTTACTCACCAAATCTACCACGTTCATAATGGTGTCCGCACCATGCGCGTCCGGGAGTTCCACCACGAAGTCTATGCTGACCGTATCCCACCTGGCCTCTGGAACAGGTAGGGGTTCGAGTTCTCCGGTCGGGGCCTTCCTCTGGATCTTCGTATGAAGACAGAGGTCACAAGTCTTGACATACTGACCGATGTATCCTGACATTTGAGGCCACCAGTAACTGTGCGTAACCAACTCCAGAGTTTTCCACCGTCCTGCATGCCCTCCAATCCTAGAATCGTGGTGTTGGAAAATGATCCTTTGACATAGTTCAGGATCGGGCGGAACATAGATCTTGCCTCTGAACAACAATAATCCGTCCGATTCCGTCCATTCTGCTGTCCGCACAGATTTGACATTGGTCTTCTTCAACTCTTCAGCTGCCTTTGCCACCGCCTCTTCCAATTCCACATCCTTCATCCCTCGTCTGATATCCCTTAGAACCTCTTCCTCTTCTCCTTCCGCAGTGATCCCTTCCAACGCCCTGATGTTGAACATTTCCAGTCGGAGTAGTGTGATGTCCTTGTTGTTCGAATTGCCTGAGCCATGATCTTCCCGGCGGGAAAGTGCATCTGTCTTCCCCATGGTCCGTCCGGGTTTGTGGTGATGCGTGAAGTCGAACCGGGACAGGAAAAGCGACCACCTTGCCTGACGTCTGTTGAGACTTTTGGACGTCATGAAGTATTGGAGGTTCTTGTGGTCGGTCCAGATCTCGAATTTGTGCTGGGCCCCTTCAAGGAAATGTCGCCACTCATCTAATGCCCGAATGATTGCCAGCATCTCCTTGTCATGAATCTCGGAGTTGCGCTCCACCGGGTTGAGGCTTTTGGACATGAACGCAACTGGGTGCCATTTTCCGTCTGCTTTCGAAAGTTGAGAGAGAGCGGCCCCGGTCGCAAAATCCGAGGAATTGGCTTCCAGACAATAAGGTGCTGTATCGCTAGGGAGCATGAGAACCGGTGCGGTCGTGACAAGCTGCTTAAGTTTGTCGAAAACCTCTTGTTCCGCGCGGGTCCACTTCCATTTGGCATCCTTCTTGGTCAAGTCAAAGAGGGGGCGCACGTGGAGAGAGAAGTCCTTGATGAACCGTCTGTAGAAGTTGACGAAACCTACAAATGACTGAACTCCCTTCTTTCCGTTCGGTTCCGGCCACTCCGTGATAGCTGTGACTTTGACAGGGTCCATTTCCACTCAGTTTTCAGAGATGATGAGGCCCAGGTACTCGATTGACGTCCGTTCGAATTCGCACTTCTCAGGCTTGACGTAGAGCTTGTGTTCCTTCAAACGTTGAGGTACCAGCTTGGTGATTCGTCTATGTTCGGCGATATTCTTGGTGAAGATGAGAATATCGTCGATATACACGCATACAACCCCCTCCATGATCAGATCATGGAAGATGTTGTTCATCATCATCTGGAAGGTCTCCGGGCTATTGCAGAGACCAAAGAGCATCACCAACAGCTCAAAGAGACCCCGATTAGTCCCAAAAGCTGCCTTCCACTCATCTCCCTTCCGGATCCGCACATTGTTGAATCCCCACCAGACGTCCAGTTTGGTAAAATACTTCGCGCCGCGTAATTGATTGACCAGTTCGGAAATCAATGGAATAGGATAGCGATTCTTGATAGTTATCCCATTCAACGCTTGATAGTCTTGTACCAGCCGCAAGGTCCCATCCTTCTTCTTGATGAAGAATACCGGGGAGGCCATTGGGGATTTGGAGGGGCGGATCCGTCCGGAATCCAAGTTCTCTTGTAAGAATGTATCCAATTCGGCCTGTTCCACGGGGGACAGCGGGTAAACCTTGGTGTTCGTGGGTTTCGCGTCCGGGATTAACTCTATAGTGTGGTCCCATATCCTTTCATGCGGAAGCGAGTCAAAGGACTTCTTGGAGAAGACATCCTCGAATTCACGCAGATACTCTGGTATATGCGTCTCCGCCTTGACGTTTTTGCTATGGGCTTCGGCCAATCGAAAGGAAACGGTCTGGGTGGCACGAATGAACTCTTCTTCCGTTGGGAGATTGATGTAGAAAAGCTGATCGCCTTCTTCTAATCTATCCTCCGGTGCAACAGGGTTCGCCTCATCATCTGTGGCTGATGGTGAGTCGTCCTTGACATCGGATTCGTTGTCATCATCATTGGCTTCTTCTACAAAAGCGGGGTGCGGGCCTGAGCAGCACTTCAGAAGGCGGCGTACTTCAACCTTCTTCTTGTGTCTCTGGGCGGAAGCTTCCTTGCGAATTTCCATTCAGCATGTAAGGCATTTATCGGGGCAGCGGCTCATCTTCACTTCCTTGGTTTGCCAGTCAATTTCGGGGTTGTGCTCTTCAAGCCAGGTGAATCCCAAAATCATATCCTGTTTCCCCAAATTGGTGACAGCGAAAGAAGTCCACTCGGTGTGATCATTGTAGCGCAAGATCAGGTCCATGATTTCGGTGACAGAGCCTCCCTCATTTCGAGTTCCATCCACATTGAGCACCTGAATCGCGCGAGTGAGTTTGCGCATGGTGAGTCAGTTACGATGGACGAAGTCAGCATCCATGAATTGACCTGTAGCTCCACAGCCGACCAATGCAGGTGTGGCGAACACTTCATCCGTGTCAGTGGTCTGAACAGAGACCTTGAGAGACAGAGACTTTGAACTGGGGGTCGCGGCTAGAACATAGGTGGTGGGTAGCCGTCTTTCCCAGGTGGGATGTCAATAGAAGGGAGTCTTATTCCGGGCGGAAACTGGGGGTTGTACTGCGACTTGTAATAACGGTTTCTCAGACTGGGGATGTTGGGTAATAGTAGAAACTTTATCCAATATAGAGAAATGATTATGTACAGGCAATGAGGGCACAGTGTTCACTCGTCGCGCTTCGCAAAATCCTCCCGCTCGGAAATGACTTCTTCTTCTCCGCTCGGCTCGGCTCCAGGGTTTTCAGATATGTCGAGGTCGGCCATGAGTCCATACAAGAGTTCTTCCTTCTCCTCGACGGTGAGGCTTCAAACATCGAAGTTGGTGTCGCAGAACCTAGCTATATGCCCTGTCTTGCTGCAACGCCTGCATACAATGTTGGATATGCTGGCCTTGCCGTGGGTCCGGTCGACATCCATGGGCACGGGGCCATCCGGAACCTTGGTGGGTTCAGGGCGAGTGTTGGTGACAGGGATGGAGAGTCGAGCCTGGTAATTGAACGTCCTGGCAGGCGGAGCGGGGGGCAGTGTCCTGAGAACAGTGGTGAGGGCCTTAGGTCCGTGCGGAGCCGGTTTCTCCACCGCTCGGATATTCTCCTCGAATACCTTACTAGTCTCCCTTGCATCTGCTACTCTCTGAGCTGCCTCAATCCATGCTTCCAAGTCGTCAAAGGCCAGGGGTGGGTCCATAGTCGGTACTGTTGTCCGCAAGGACTTGCTGAGACCTTTCTTGAACTTGACCACTAGGTTGGCTTCATCGACATATCCCGAATGGAAAACCAATTCCCAGAACCGATCGGCATACTCGTCCACTGAGTCTGAACCTTGATACCATGAGGATCCTTCCAATTGTGTGATGGCAGTGACCTGTCTGTTCCGAGGCGTGAAACGTTTCTTGAACTCCAACTCAAAAGCACTCCAGTTGGCGAAATAGGGCTTGCCTGTTCAGGATTGAGTCCTAAGAATCCGGTCGGCAAAACTGGCAGCCTGGCCAGTCTTGAAGAAAGTTAAAGCCCAACTAATACGAGCCTGCTCATCTTGAAAGGCGCGTCCAGCAATCGAAAAGTAAAGACTGCAGGAGTTGAGAAAGGATTGACCCTTCTCGCGGTCGCCATCAAAATCTGATGGGTTAGAGGGTCGCACTTGAAAACCTCTGCCTATGAACATTTCCGATGGGTATCTTCATCCATAACTTGTACAGAGGGGGCATTTCTGGGTGGGGCTGGTTCAGTAGCTGCCCATGCTGGATTCAATAGCTCCATAAGTTGTTGTAGTTGGTTCTCAATCCGCTCGGTCTTCAAACGTTCTTCCGCCAGCGTCAACTCCAAAGCATTCAAGTGGTCAGCTTCGGTGGTCATGGCTGGTAGATTTTCATACGGAATTCCAAGTGGCTGCTGGGAAGGGGACTCCGGGGTGGTAGCTTCACTCGTGTCGGGGCTCTCGTCTGTGAGGGCGAAGGAGGGAATGTTGGCGACACGTCCAGGGTCCGGTTCCTAACTGGAAGTCTTTCTACTGTAAGGGCAACCCTCTGAGCCGAGCGGACGTCACACAGAGCTAGCAGAGGGGAAATCCAAAGATACATAAATGAACGAAATATATACACATGATGGGAATCTCACCTAGCAGAGGGGAAATCCAAAGAGAAAGACTTGGATTGCCTCTGCCAGAGTGAGCCCACTATATACCGTCCGGAAACGGGAACGTAAACCCTGAAAGGAAAATGAATAATGATCTGATGAACTCGGAAACAATAAAGAAAGGGGAACAAACCAATGAAAAGGAAAATAAATGAAGTGGAAGCGAACGGAGAAACAATGAAACGATCCCAACGGCTGACCGGCGCTAAACAACCCATCACTCATGCGCTATGACTACATGTGCATATACCCTCCCCCAGACGACCACTGTCTCCAACCAAACCTCCCACTCTCCGGCCACAGGAGTTGACGAATGTGCTGAGGGTGAATCCCGCGCGGAATCACTCCCAGAGGGTGCTTGACGTGAGGGGTAGTTCCGGACGGAAATATTCCGGGCGGAAATCTAGGAGCGTCCCCTGACAATAGTCTTGAAATGATCTCAATTGGGCCATTAGAACTGAAATGAAGTGAGTGTATAAGCTATTTATTTTTTCCACATTTCCTATGTCCTGTTTTGTATTGATATTCACATTGTGTGTTGTGATTTAAGGACTCTCCCTTTCCTCATTCTTGGGTCATTTAGGTTTGTCAAGTGACAATACCTCTATATCCCCACCTCCTTAGTAACTCGAGTTTACAAGAATGGAGAAGGAAAGGGTGTTGTCGTGCTGAAATGAATGCCCTTTTCCGAGCCCTAAGAGAATCCTAAGTATCCTCGATCATTCTATACTTTAAATGGTATTATCCCCACGCTAATGCTTCGGCTGTGGTGTGTCACCGTCTCCTATTGGCTGGTCCCTTATTTCGTTATGTGGCCTTGATGACTCGTTGGAATCATGCTTACACACATGTTTTTACATTACAGCACTACGTGTTATTCTTTTAGTCATTGTTCATGATGAGTCACGAGCAGCATAATAATTAATGTCATACTTGCTTATCATTCGTGCCTATTTATGTGACTCTGCTTATGTTAATTTATCCTTGTATTTGTCCGACTCCTTCTCTTATAAGACGGTTTGCTGATGATTGTTGCTCCTTTGTACATTTCCACGTCCTCTACCCTACCTTTCCAACTGTTGTGTAAAAGTTTCCTTTCCGCATCTTGGTGAGTCCGGTATATAACCTGTTCTTCAAGTGTCATTTGCTGACTCCTATCTTTTTTGGCTTTGGCCTCGTTTATTTGCTACGTTGTTAGATATGTCTATCTTGTCTCTATGTCTATGGGTGCCTGTCTCGCGAATGTGCGTTGGATAACGCTATGCAACGCCCCCCGAGACGATTTGTCCTTCTTCGTCCGCCAAGGATAGAATTGTTAGGCTTACAAGGTCCCGCCCGCCCCTGTCGATTAAGCACTCAATCGCTCCCCCATTTACATACAACACATATGCTTCTTGGTGTCCACCTCACTTATTTTATAAGTCGGCAGTGTTTTATCTATATTTAATTTCGATATAAATTCTGTTATTAATATATTATTGTTTGATAACACTTTATTTATGTACCGGTTGCTGTATATATATATTTTGGGTATGTTTATGTTACTGACCGATACAAGCTTACAAGGATGAATTGGACAACTGTATTAAATCGACGAACAATAGGTTGTCGGGATAAAGATTTCTCGAGGCGGGGACTGGCGCTTGCGCCGCTACCGATGACTAATTAATAATCAGTGTTGCAGAATAATTAACATGAATACTACTGCCCCAAGATTATACAAGGAAGCTATGAAGTTACATTTAAATGGACTCGGATAGTTTCAAGCAGAAATGTAGATATACTGAAACAGAAAACAGGAAGTATGCATAGGCTCTGATTATTAGGAATGCCAAAGGACTCCACTGTGAAATTGACTGACTAGCCTTCATACAATTTACATAGCCTGCAAAAGGGGGGACTAATAGTGTGTAGTAAATATGCTATGCTGTATTTCAAATCTACTTATGACCAGTTTGGAACTGAGATCTGGTTAAAATATTTTGTAATTACATTGATCATATGCTGAATTGATGGGTGGTCTGAAGCCCACCAAAGAAGAATTGGTAGTGGATTTGTGGTGGATGGACATCAGAGCACCCCTGATAATAGGGGGAAGTCCCGGAGGAGGAAATGGGCATTTGGAGGCTGATTTTAAACCTCAATGCCAGGTGCGGCTCGAGCAAAAACAAGTCAAAAGTGACTCTATGCCGGGTGCCGAAACGGGCCTTTTGAAGCTTTTCGAACCTTTTTGTGTTGTTTAGACGGCCGAGAACGAGAGCCTCCTCCATAGACTCCTTGCCGAGTGCCAAAACCTAGTTTGCGACTGATTTTCGCCATTTTGGGGGCTGGAGACCGTGCGAAATTTTGCAAAAATGGCCGGGAATGGCAACCCCAAAACCAGGTTTTTTCACCTACGGCATTCCCCCCTCACTAGCAGGGATTCCCGCATCACCCTCTTCTTGCCATCATTCCCCAATTCCCAAGACATTCGGATAACATCGAAGTGTCAGATCAACATGTATCCGCCTTAGTCTACTGGCATGCATCCATAGTGCGGCTGATAGATTTCCCTAAAAGAAATATCGGCACCCCATAAATAAATAACTTCAGGGACTATGACTTGGGTTTTGCATGGATACTTGGCATCCCGCGTTAGTCCCTCCTCAGTTCCAAGATGGAGTATCATCTAATTTATGTAAATGGGTGAATAAGCTGCTTTACTACAATGCTGAGTTGAATGACTGCCGAATACAGCGTTAGCTGTCTAATTTGGATGTAAATATAAATGGCGTACAGTTTGATACATATACTCAGATCAGTGGGTTTCGCATTTATAGAAAGTCTATGTTACAGCCTCATATTGCCTCTTACTGCGCGTACCTGCATCCACCACCTCACACCTGGAGGTGCGACTACCGATTTGATGGCTGATGAATACATTGGAGAAGATTTCCTTTCATTCACTTCCAGTGAAATCTGTGTCAGACGAACGATGAATAAGAGAGAGTGCATACTCTTACAAGCCGGATGCAGACGACGGAACAGTCCAACGGAATTTACGGGTGACATGGCCAGCACGGAATACCCCGTAACGAGGTTCAAACTTTTATGTCAACTTTTGATCGACTTCTCGGCGTCTTTGCTAATTATTTATGCTAGTGGTATTACTAAGTAGGCTTATGTGGGCATATGCGAAAACATAACATTAACAACAGCTACCATTCACCGCTTAACATTTGGAGCTTCATTAAGATCGTCTAGCGGTTGTGCTAACTGCAAGTATATATGTACCACCGTACATATTCTTAAACGTTTTGAACGCTCTCGTAGTAGCTAAAGCAACGTGCCAAGAGATTAATACACTCAAATCGTGCCTATCATCAGCTAAGCCTATTCCGAAGCTTGGGGGTCCATGGAGACGAACGGGGGGCAAAATGTGAGGCGGAACTCGACGAAGCCAAACCAGTAGGTAACGTCGCCCGCCGAAATCATAAGTATATTTAAATATCATGATGTACCATATGATCAATTCCTCGATGGGGTTCCCCGGAAGGACTTGAATTGAGCGAACGGCTTCATTCATTAGCGAGCTATTTCTGACCCGCCATGACCAGGAGTTCGTCGGTCGACTGATATACTAACCCGTCATTAATTTAAGCTGCGGTAAGGCCAGGAGGCAACAGTTAAATAGTTATGCGACCCTATGCTGAAAAGTTCAGAGCATTTTAGGCGCCCAAATTTCGTCTCCCAGATGCTCCATACAGCCATAGCATTATGTAAGATTACTATATATAGTAGTAACTACGCCCGGAATTCGCTTACCGAGGAACTCCGAAGCCTCGGCAAGATACCATCCTCGCTCAGGTCCGTCTGCGTGAGATGTCACACGTGACATTTCGAAGAGATCGGCCACTTCCCGCCGTAGAAAGTAAATAATATTACAGGGAAAGTGCGAAAAAGCTTTCATTAGGACCTCAAACAAATATACTCAGTGGACAAACGATAGAAAGTTGGAGAACCAGTGTCCCGGAGCCCTTGGATTACCGACCCATCCTGGCATTAGGTCGAGCGCCTAATAGTCTGTCGCCCGCTGGGCAAGGCACTTCCTTCCCCGCCATGCAACTACAGGATCTGAAACATCCAACCAACGCTCAAGTCATAAATGCAACAATCTATGGACCACTGTTGACTGCTCTTCTGATTAGCACTTTGTAAGCCTCCGCATTGTCGATGTCGTGAAAGGGCAACCACTGATATGCTAATTATGTTAGTATGTATGGTGTCTCACTTGTGAGCTTTTCCTTATTGTGCCGTATTCCCGCCGTAATGTCTGAACATACTGTGGCGCCAGTCAATCGTTTTTCAATACTTCAAGTTGGAGGCAAAGAGAGATACGAGTGTGCTGAAAGTTACAATTTTGTTGCTCATGTACGTCGAACACTACTCTTGATTTTATCTGTACTGAGATATTTTTGATTGTATTCTGTTTAGAACCTTAACGACATTAGAAACCGTATTTACAGGTCATCAACTCTACGATACCTTGATTGTAAATACTGGAAATCCGGCGTCGATGGATCGAATCCCGTTGCAAGTAACTATATTTCGCGTATCTAGGCTTAATCATGACCTTTTTAGCGTCTTTAGTTCCGTATCGGTGAGTAGCTTCAAGGTTGATACTATCCATTTTGTCAACAAACTGACGGCTGGGAACAGGGAGGATATGCATGTACCGTGAGTCAGATTAATTCACCAGAATACCTCAAGCTAATCAACTATTGTCAAATTAGTACCTTACCGCATTCGTTGCTCAACTGTAAGTAAGAGTGCTTTACGATCGCACGGAAATAAATTCCGAGTTTAATATCTTTCATAGATTTTTCGCCAGCCGAATTTGGTCAGGTATGCAGTGCAGTTCGAGACTAGTGGCACTAATTCACACTAGGTCAATTGTTCTCCAGTCAGCAAGAGTCTTCGCAGCCGAGTACGCCTTATGGCTGTTCCGGTTGTACGTCTCCTCGTCGTCGACTTATTGAACTACTGATTTATAGTCTCATCCCCTAGATTTTACTAGGCTTACTCCAGATGGGTAAGTACCATTGAACTTTCGGGGCTTCATCGATCATTCTTTCAATGTTTTGAAGACGGACTGAGCGGTAATTATAGGTGCTGGGTTAGGTACGGTTGTCGTCCTTGAAATAATTTGAATTATACGTTGATATTATACCATCTTAGCTTTGGTTTCAATAGAGTATGTCCTACCAGTACCTATTATGACAGATATTAACAACGTTTCACGCTGGCAGGGTAATAAGCAAGACCTTCTCAAGTCTCAGATCTAGGAGATCTGTACTGAGAGTATGTTCCATCTCGACTCGAGCTTCTAAAATAACTCGATAGACGATATTTCTCATATAGAAAGTAATCATACTCCAAGGAGCTGCAACTGCAGCTTGTGATATTCTCATTAGCATATCTCTCTGCTACGTGTTACATTCGCATCGTTCTGGAATCAAAAGGTGCGGTGAAACACGTAAAGCTATTTTGTTGGATATTCTTTGATAATAGCGACTGCAGGACTGACTCTTTAATTAATCGGATGATAATTTACGCTATTAATCGCGGAATAGCCACGAGGTACTTTTACCCTTCCTTTGGATATAAACTGGCTGACTCCCACCCCAGTATTTGTGCGCTTATGGGTGCTTTCCTTGTCAGTTTCGTTGTACTTGGATGGGACGCTGCTAACTATTTTGCCTTAGTATTACTTCGCCCCATCCACCTATTATTAGTATGTCCGTCCTTACCGGATCTGAGAAATATGATGGTTGACATAAGTGTGTAGCGTGATTCCACAGTTGGCTAATGCATATCGTACGTTGGAGGAACTCAATTTCTTATGAGCTGATTTGAAAATGACTTCATTTTTTAGTCTATGTGATTTCCGCCGTCAGCATGTATGCACTCATCAAGCTGTTGTCGATGCTTATACTTATTGTTGTTTACAGTTTAACGTTGAGAGAAGGTCTGCGCGAGGAGATCAACCAATCCTTCCACCTATCAGACCTATATACGGATCCCTCTAGGTCTGATGCGACGAATGGAAGGCAAAATGATCATTCTGATTTTACAGAGGACAAAAACCACCAAACAGTTTAGTACTAGCAATCGTTGGAGTTGGATTACAATTATATCTTCAGATGCGATTAGGTGTGATGTGGACATGTCGCCAAAATCCAAACCACCTGGTGAAGACCATCAGAAACTCAAAAGGACGACCAGGCCTCGGCAGGCCATGACCAGGCCCCGGCCAGGTCATGACCAAGCTCTGGCCAGGTCATGACCAGGCTCTGGCCAGGCTTGGGCGGCCTTTTGAATCCCTGATGGTCTTCACCAGGCAGTTTGGATTTTGACGACACATAGATTGTTTCAATTAAGAATACCAAGTATTACCAACGAAAGTTTTTACATAGAGTAGAGTAATGAACAAATAGACATATGTTGCATGAGAGTACCAACGATGGAGATCCGAAATCAAAGCCCACCTGTTCATATTTTAATGCTGAGGAGAATAATAAGGTCACTGAGGATGGTTTCAAGGCTGCGAAGACGAAGCAAACGTGGAGGTCCCTGGAAGCTGGTTCCAAATACTGAAACGGTCAGAATAGAACTTTCCCTTCAAGAGCCCTCTACATGGTGCGCAAAGCGAGCAGCATTCGTCCATATAATCAATCTTCTACCACGAGGATTGCGTTACATGGATCTTCGGACGGATTACGCCTCTTTTCATAGTACAGACGACGATTCTCTCCCAATCGTCCGTACAATAGATTCTATTCCTGAAATCCTTAAACGTATTCATCGAGAGTCGCCCACGTATGAAAATGCGGCTGCGTTTTGCCAACTGTCTGGGTCATCGGGCAGAGGACTGCGAGGTAGGGCATTGCAGGCTTCCTTGATATCTTCGAAAAGATACTTTGTCGAAATGGGAAGGTTCTCCGGAAATGCTGGTATTTGTTTGCCACATGATGTGTATTCAAGAAGCTGTTAAATGATACCTCAGACTGGAACATTATATTAGTAGCACAGACTGCAGAAACTCACATGCGTCCATAGAGAGCCTCCAGCAAGTTCTCGAAATCCTTCCTGCTGTCCTACATTTGAACTATAAGATACCAAATCAAAGGTCTGGTTTGTGTTTGGCCGGGCATAACGGGCAGTGAGAACATATCGGCGAATATTTCCGATCGCCCAACCAAGTATGCAGGCGCCAATTCGATTCTCAGCGACCATTGGACCCAGGTTGAATAAATTAAAAGAGGATGCTTATCTAGATAAAAGCTTCCACGTGTGGTGTGTATGTTCAACTGCAGTCTTGAAACATGACAGGAAGAATTAACAATATCAATCTCGGGGGGTGATCCGGAGAAAAAGGATACTTACCATTATCGAACCAATACCAATGGAAACCAAGCATTCCTGCGCTTCAAACGGGCTTTGTGCACTATCTTTCATGGAGGTTGACTATTCGGAAAAGGTAGATTACATTTGCTTGTTGGAATACCACAGTTGTAATTATGTGCGCCATGTTCACGCTTCCGGGCGTATAATATAGGACGGATTTATGAAACGAAGATCCTACTTTCGAGAGCATCCACCCGAAGCAGTGATATCGAATTCGTTTGAATAGTCATCATTTGCTTGTGAGCGAATCGAGGTTCTGATAGATAACATGTATTAGGGGTTCGAGGTACGTAGCAGCCATAAGTTGTCTGATTTGGTAAGGACTTCCAAGGCATTCCGCATTTTTTGAAAGAGATGCAATATCTTCCTCTTGAGGAGAACAGATGGAATGCCAATTCAGGAGTTGAGTCACCCCTAAGAGTAAGTTGTTAAGGGGTTTACATCTGTCGAGCGTGGCTTAATTGATCATTTAGCAGTGGCGATGAGGAAAGGAGAAATAAAAGGATAACGATGTAGCAACGAAAGTGAAGAAAATGATGTTCTGCGAATGGAACGTAGCCGTTAGACGCACAGCGTTGTGATTGGTCGGAGAAGAAATTGACGAGAAGTATGTGCTTGTTACGTCATGAACTGATGTCGATGTTGTTCACTCCTCTGCTAGTCTACGTCTTCGGAGGGCTCACCTTCATCTGCATTGTCGCATACTTTTGCTACACCGAGCAGCCGATCCAACGTCCCCGCCTGCAGTGTACCCGCACGATGCACACGCGATGCCCGACTTGATTCCGACCCGCTGGCTGAATGCGATCATCGGCGTAAAGGGCACTGCCACCGTCGAAGGCTGGCCCATGGAGAAGCTCTCAAAAGGTGCGTCACACGCAGAACATCCTTCACTTCGTAGCTAGCGGTTGTCGTGAAGAAGATCTCTGGGAACATGATCTTCAAGTTGCGAGAAACGCAACTATCATTCCCCAGATCAGGAAGCCGCCCTCAAACCATGCCGCAAATGGACATCGCTATCGAGCCCGTCGTCTCCGAGCGCCAAATCCGCTGGGGCATGGTCCTCTCCGTCATCGAGACCAAGCCCAAGGAGATCGTGTGTTCGCACCCATATCCATCCTCCATTATAACTCGATAACAATATTGTGCTCGAGATCCAAGAATCCGACGTCTTACCCTACACCACCGCGCACGAAATCCGCGATGGGATGTTCGCCTCTGCCTTTGCGCACCCGACAATGTTGAGCACGACTGAAAGAAAAGACCGTCACCATCGACGAGCCTTTAAGCATCCCTGGCGTGTTCAGAGACGCCGAGGGCGACTGGAGGCTTGTTAGGGAAGGGAGACGGCAATGCCAAGAAGAGGAGAACGTGGTTTGGGAAGCGGGAAGATGAGATAACGGCGCGGACGTCGATTGATACGACGTCGAGTGTGTGTGTGGAGGTAGCGGCGAGCACGAGG
>KN837114.1:351640-384317 GCA_000827215.1 Sphaerobolus stellatus SS14 | reverse complement strand
GGGCGGAGATAGCAACGAGCAAGAGTAGCGGTGTTAGCGTCAGCCTCAGCGACGACGACCCTCCTCACAAAGAACTCGACTCAACCTCATATCGCCAACCCCGCGGCCGCACCGTCTCCACGCTCTCGCCTTCTACCCCGACCTCCAGCTCGGCATCCACGCAAGACACGATCCGCTCCAACTTCTTCTCCTCCTCAAGCACCAGCAACGTCTCTCCGCCACTCCCAATCGCAAGGAAAAGTCCCCAGCACAACTTCCACCACCCCCTCCACCGTCTCCTCGCGCCCCTCCCCCCACCTCCCCGGAGCCCATACCAAGACGCCTACAACCCCCACCGCCGCAGTAACCATGACCTTCCTTTCGCGCTCGTTACCGTCCTCGCCGTTCCCTACGCGTAGCCAAACGCCGGGGTCACCGACGCCGTCTAGCGTGTCACAGCCGGCCGCATCCACCGACATCTCTTCCGATACGAGCTCCTCGAGTAAGGATAAGGATAAGGGCAAAGCCAAAGACGGCGCATCTTCGACGTCCCTCGCGACTCTCAAGTCCCGCAGGGCAGTTGTAGCCGCTGCCGTGTAGAAACAGCCCGCGTTCAAGGAGGCGATGCGCAAATTGGGCAAGGGATTTGAGGAAGATTATAAAGATGGGAATAAAGATAAGGATGGGAGGGATGAAGATGGGAAGATGGGACGGGTGGAACTGGTGATAAGGGTGATAAAGGTGCGGATAAGGGAGGAACGGATAAGGAAAGGAGAGAAGATGACTGGGAGGACGAGTCCAAGGACGTCGATATGCATATCTCTACGCGAACGGTAGATCCTGTCGCTGGTATGTCGTTCTCGGTGACTCTTAGAGTAGTGTGCTGCAGAGCTGAATCATGATCTACAGCTCATCCATTCTCGATGACATAGTAGTAATGGATGCACCAGGAGCCTAGGAACCACCCATGTTCAACCAATCTCTTGTCGTGATATCCATCTGCTTCCAGTTGCCTTCGGATATCAGGTATATGAGGGGTTTCCAGCTTACTAGATTGACACATGTTATAGGAATGGAAGATGTTTGTACAATGGTAATATGATTTTGAGAGACAAACCTTTGTATGTGCTATCACAGAGGGCTCAGCACCGTAACCGTATGACCTGTTTCTATGGCACCATAATACGGTAGCCGTAACTGTTCCGATGGCAGTGTTTGTACTTTTGACCGTAAGACAGTATGGCACCATTGGTACCCATATTGACCGTAGAAATGTCCATATGGTCTTTCATATTTTATCAACATATGTTTATTCACACTATGATACACTAGGAGAGTTCTTAGTCTCATATCTGTCTATTTTTGAGTTTATCACATCTTGTGACCTATCAGCAAAGGCACCAAGATGTCCTAAGTCTCTCATGCTCGTGGTCTTCCCCTTGTTTGACCAGACCACATCTGTCTGTGCTCCTAGTTCCCAAGGGCTGTATTGTAGCACACAGCTGAAGGACATACCAAAATGGTGCTCTATGAAGCAGACTGTACTGCTCTCACAACACTTTTTACTCCCTTCCTTTGACTCTCCCACTGAACCCTCCTAACATGTCTTTGCCCCCCCCCCAAATTGATATTATCTCTCCACAGGAAGAAGGAGTATGGGCCACATTCAACAAAGCCATGCATGCAGCTTTTGGCAACAAGAAGAATAGCCCCAAGGTCAGGGAATGTGGATGCAGTTTGACATGAACTGTTGCCATTATTCAGTGGACTCTCAGTGAGCTTCATACTGCTTGTGATAATGTATCTGTGCCTCTTGTCAAACTCTGGATGGATGTATTGATGACTGCTGCTAAGGATGCCAGTGCACATGTTGCTGAGAAAGGTATGTTTGGTATTATACTTTATATTTCACATGTTTGATTGGAATATTCTCTCCAGAGGCTACTTCTACATCTGTGGCACAACCCAAACACAATATCTGTCCCAATCACCAGCAGGAACTTTGCGAATCTGCTACCTATGCTAACATGAAAGTGAAGCAAGTTCCCACCAGGAAAGTGAAGCCATCCCACATATACATCAATGAACATGGTAGTATTATGCCCCAAGAAGATGTTGCCATGGACACAGTTCCCAACATGATTATAGAGTCGGTTTCTGAAGCGGAGACAGACCCAGAGTATGTAGTGAGTAGCATAGAGCCCTCAGCTTCAGACACAGATGGGGAGATGGAGATAGAAGCTGATGAGTCAGTTTCTAATACAGAGGTATGTATTTTTTTTATTGCTTCCTATGAGTCCAACAATTTCTAATTTGCTTTAGGTCACATCTATCCTTCAGTACAAAACAGAGCTGGTGCCTAAAAAAAGTCCAAACAGTGCAAGGCTGTCCAGACTGCTGCAGTATTCATCAATGATGGCCTCCCTAAGAAGAAGCAAAAGCACAAGAATAAGGACAAGACTAGCAAGAATAAATCTAATGATCAAGGCTCTAGCTCTGCACCCACTCCTCCCAAGAAAAAGGCACATACACAAACTGACACTGGAGAGGTGGGAGAGGAGTCTGGAGCTCAGGATAATGCTGAGGTATGAGCTGTATCGCTTCATATTCTATTTATTTACTCATTGATGTACCCTATTATTTTTCTTTAGCCTCCAATGAAAAGAGACCTCCTATTTATTATTTCTATGAGGTCATTCCCAATAACAGTGATGGACAGCTATGTTCATCGGGTGACAAGCATTATCTTTGTTATTATGGGAAGTGCAAGATTCTGACAGTTACAAAGAAGATTAAAGGCAGTCAAACTAGTGAGATTTAATTTTTGTTATCTTCTTTTCTCACTCATTTTATTTTTTAAAGGCCTCATGAGTCACCTTCAAACATATTTCCCAGCTATGTTCTGTCTCTATTCAGAGCTTAAAGTGCACCCAGACAGGCCACCAACCGTCCAGGAACTCCAGATTGCTGCCAATATAATTCCTCTGGATTCAAAGACAGCCACAGATTATATACAAGCTCTTGAGGTGAAGACTGGGCCTTTAATTAACACTTTGTAGGCCTGCAGAAAAAGCGGAGGTTAGCAGTATTTTATTATTTTTGCAAATTTACCTGACTGTCAGGGGACCACCTTATTTCCCTTGATTGTATTTTCATTTTCACATATTATCTTCCCCTCATCTCATTTCTTGGCATTCATCCTATGGAATCCCAGTTCTTGGAACAAGTATGGCAGCCTACCTTGATGATGGATACTACCTTGGATCATATCCAGACCTAGATATATTCCTATCCTCCATTCATTCAGTCCTAGCGTTCCTCCTCAGTCATCTTCCTTATTGTTCTTGGAAGATCTCCTTCTATTGGATCCCTATTCCTTTGATTGCTTTTCCTATTCATCCTGGTGATGTTCAGTTATGTTTCTTTCCTGCCATTCCTTTGCTTCCAGTCTCTCCTTCATTTTATTTATATTTTATTATCTCCGTCCTTTATATCTGAGGATACTATATTGCCATTATTCAATGGTATCACCAGAGCTTCTCATTATCTTCTTTCACTTTCCTATGTTTCCTATTTTTCTCTATGTTTCCTATATTTTCTCATTTGACATTATTTGGTAGATAGTTGGCTCATGGGCATTGTAGGTGCTATTGGTCAGGGAACCTGGGAGAGTTGAGCTGAGTTTGAATCTGCTGGCATATGGAGATGTGGCCACCTGATGGGGGTTTCCTTAGACTTTTATCTTTGGATTTCCTCTATCAGGTGTGTGTCCTTTGTATTTAGATTATGGGCTACTTATAGACTTTGGATTTCCTCTATCAGATCAGGTGTGATGTCCATCTGAGGATAGGGTTGCCCTTACACTGACCCTGTAACAGTCAGCATAGGATCAAAAGGAGTTTGAGCAACTATTGGTTGAATGGATCATTGCATGTGACCAACCTTTCGATGAGGTTGAAAGACCCGAGCTAAGGGCACTCCTTCAATATACTCACCATGGTGCAATAAGGCTTCACATTCCCAGTGGACAAGAGGAGATTTAACAGGTAATACGTGATTCAATTTCTGACTGAGTAAAAGTAGATACAAATGAGTGTATTTAAATATAAAATAATCATGAACACAGAGCCACCGCATGTCAAAGTAGATGCATGAACTACCTGGAGTAGCCTGTCCACATAACCGGAGCACGAGGATGGCTACTACGACCCGAAGATCCAATGATTCAATAGACAAATATAAATGTCACAGAAGAAGGTCATAGCAACGTTCTAAATAAGAAGATACACTTACAACATCAGAACAAGTCCTAGAATAGGACTTTAGTACATACTTGCTTATCATGTCTAACTCCTTCGATATCTTTCAGAGCTTGAGCACGGATGCCTCGCGTCGTCCACCGGTGGTCTATGGTTCATATCTCGTTTGCAGACAATACAACCACAGACCAAGGACCGTTTCCGGTAAAGGAACATCCATCGAATCTGTTCTGATATGCAAGCGAGGTATGATTGAGAACGGAGAAGATGGTAATATCTTCCATTCGCAACATCCTGACGTTGGTCGAAAGCTGTGTATATTCGCAGGAAGCCTGGGCAGCACGTCACACTGCCATCTTCCGACCTTGCGCTTCTAGGTGTAAGCAACCCAGTATCCGCGATGACATGCCGTTAGGCACTTTAGGCGGAAGTAAACGTCGAGATCGAGTACGAACGGCCCACATGGGAAGCTTGCGGAAAGCAAAATCCTCATGTGTTGGCGTCTTGACTGGTTGGGTGGTACTTGATACGTGGTTGGTGAAATCAGCGACGGAGACGGCGCGTTCGATCCACATAATTGATACAAGAGGGTGAACTGGCTTCTCCTAACCAGTTGTAGCATCCGAACCGTGTCTTGAGGATGGGTGGAGCCGCTGAACCAGCGTAGAAAAGCTGGCAACATGTGTCATCGATAGCGATTCTGGAGGAGATAGTAGGAAGTCAAAAGATACGACGAAGTATCGTCATTTGCAGCTTCAGAATCGAAGGCAGTGATCACTGATATGACTACCCCAAGGTGCACCGTGCAAGGATACCTGCCGCAGCCATAAGAGGGCACCGTATGGTGAATATATGATATAAGGACGTTTCAATGGGATTCGTCTGTTACGAATCAATTAGTGAAAGATGACTAGGTCGGTGCAACCGTACGTACGCACCACTAAGTCCGACCACCACGTTGCGCTCTAAGCTCACGCCGTCCCTGCATCCTAACTCTCGTCATACCAGGCGATGTTCGCAGGTAGGTCCCAGATACAAATCAATAATCAAACTAAAAGGAGGACATTAAGATCAGCGTGGAGAGAGCAAGGGACAGGACATAAGGACTTACCGTGGTGTTACCGTAAAGGAACTTTACAGGTCGTCGACCGCCCATTGCCTATTATTGGACGGCAAGCGCAGGAGAAATATCGTCGAGGATATCACATAAAATAATGAGAGAATCCGCATCTTAGATGGTTAAAAACAAGTTGAGCACAAAAACGCAGATTGGTGGGAGATACAGGTGTCGCGTTTCTTACGTACACGGTCACAGTCACACTCCATAGACAACGACATGACCTAGCACCCATACTATATCCAGACTGATGTGGCATTTCTTCTGCAAAAGTTTTTCCAAGTGTTCCCGGAGAATGACCGCCAACATCGCCCCGAATTTGAACAAATGTCTCACATGCTTGTGATTGCTGCTTGGTTATCCAGTAGCAACACTGCCTTCTTGAGCCTCGGGGTCTTCTGAATGATGTCCAAGCCCAATATCGCTCCCGCTAGTTCGCCCATGAATGCTGTGTATTCCGCCAAAGGACCCAAGTGAAGCTTCCTCACCACCCACTCTCCATCCTGCCCTCTCGCTACTGCCGCCGCCCCGACTCCTCCCTCGTAGCCTGATCCGTCCGTGTATACGCAGAAGTGATCCCGAAATTCCTGCACCATCCCTTTACCATCCTCCCTACTCTTGGCAATGTGGAATCGCAACCTCCCGTCTAGCCTATCGAAGGACACCGCCAGGACTGTGGGGTCAATTGCTATAGCCAACTAATCCATAGAACACATGATCAGAGTGATTGGAATGGCACTTTGGGTAGTCTATCTCCAAGTTGGTTTTATCATTGATCAAACATTGTAGCGGGGAGGCTATGAAGTATTATGTATACACTATAGAATTTTCTTCATTTTCGATACACCTTGACTAAGCATTATTCTTTTTATACTCACGGGTACTTTTATGCGTATCAGTGACTGTCAGTCTACTTTCATGATGTCTTAAATATAGACTCTAGGATAATGTTCTGCGTCCTCTAGTGATGTATTTCCCATTGCAGACTTTTCTGGAAGTCCTCTCGATTAGAATTTGCATAAAAAAAAAAAAGCATATTTGAGTGAGCGTTGAGACATCTATTAATTAAAGAGCATACATGAGCCTTATACCACAATGTATTACAATGAAAACATAGAATGAAGTTATGAAGTTCATCCAGAGATGCATTTGCGGACAGATCACGTCTGGACGCTGAAACGGGAGAGCTTCTCTCCTGGATTATATCAAACGCCGAGATGGCACGCAAGGCATAATAGATCACCTGGAAGTCGTAAGACTTACCGTGCACTCCCTGTGGGAGCACACAGGCTAATCGTATGCGTAGCAATATTATGTTATGGTGATTTCTAGTTTACCAATGATGAGTGTGAACTGGGATCATGCTGTGAAACAGTTCTTAAGTGGATTGGCGATAATTCAATTAATCAGTCGTCCTTGAGTGGTCCAGCCCTCTAACTTTGAAGAAGGGGATCCAGGGGAAAAAAGACTGCTCTTTTCTCTAGTGAACCACCCAGTTGATTTCCCCAGGACCACAGATGCTCGACCTACGTAGATGACGTCACGAAATCTATTACATAAATAGTCATTCGTTTTTGTTTAATGTCAAAGACTGATTATAATATGTCTCTTTATATCCATTATCGGATAATATATGATCATAAAAGAAACCTCTATCCACGAAAGTACAGCTGACAGATTTAGAGGAATGAGTTGGTAACCCTGAATAGCTTTCTGATTAGTATGGAGACCCTCTTTCATTATTGATAGGTGAGGATGCCATAAATAAGTTGTGTCTAGATACAGGGCTTAGCTTTGCATGGACAGCCTTTTAAGTATGTATCTGTAAGTATGTATGCATGTATGCATGCATCCTCCGTTCGATTATGATGTAGAGCGTCGCTGAAATGACATTTTGAATTGATTGAATACCTAATTGTAAATATACACTCAGTATATAGCCCGGAGTATTTACAGCCAATTGATGGTTCGCGGGTTGCTTTGCATTTATAGTGATTCGTTACAGCTGCATTCATCGCGTACCTGCGTCCGCCCAAATCTAATTAGTGCACCGCCGGCTCATATTTGGGGCTGGGACAGGGTTGTGGACACTCCTATATAGGTAAGTCCGAAATTTATTCCGTTTTCGGCGGTCCGGCGCACACATTTTGCCCCCTGTTTCGTGCACTCCGGACTTACAGTCATAGGCCGGCGGCGTCCCAACACCTTGTATTGTATAATGCATATACTAACCTATGTACCAATACAAACGCAACGATCTCTACTTTTTAGACACAGAGAGGTTTTAAAACAGCTTGAGCACACTTATCACCCAGTACTTCCCACCTAGAGAATAAAATGAAATAAACAAGGTGCCACCACTTCATAAATAAATTCCTTACCCTTTAAAGGCCCAATCTGCTAGAGAATAATAATGACCAATCTTGTGCTTTAATGGATTATGGTCCAAAGCATAAACAAAGTCTCGAGGCTTAGCAAGGGCCCAAAGATGACCGGACACCTTGCTGTAATGCCAGAACATGAAAAAATGTAACTGTATAGCTCCACATCTTTTATGAATTGCCTACATCAGGAAAACAGGAAATGGCATCTAATGTTTTCATAGCACTACATAAGCTAGCATACTTCTACAGAAAAAAACATGGACTACTAGCATTGTTAGCTCTCGCTACAGGTGGATGAAGAAACTCCGCTGGTTTGAACAATTATGAGCACCAGGTCCCACATCGCAACTTAGCCTTGTTCCACCATCTCTCCCCACTCCTTCAACTGCATGCATCCGCTCATTTTGTGACATCCGGACGAAGGTACAGCTGTTAGCTCTCCCTTTGTACCCTCTACAAGAAGCTGAAGTGACTGCAAGAACTCTTCGGTCAAGGAGTCGACTCTCCTTGTCGTTGGTGAGTGTGGTGCACACCAGTATTTATCTCTCAGACTCTTAGTTGGCCACTTTCGAGCTAATTCATCCGTTGCATCTGTTGCATCCTTTACTTTAGACTTTGGCTGCTCACTATGTCTTTGAAGAGGGAGAGTTGGGAACTGGTTCTTGGGGAAGGCCTATAAGCCTTAGGTACGTAGCACATGCCCTCCGATAGTCATATTTGCCAGCTAATATAGCAATTCAGCGCCTATGCAGGCCTAAGATACCATCTCATAATAGGGTAGGACGAGGGGTTAAGGACAATAGAGGAAGAGAGAGCTGCGGCTACAGGTAATGGACTTCGAGGTATGTCTTTATCTCTCCCAAATGGTTATAGAGCTGCTCTAAACAACCTCCCATTCTAGCTACAGATATGTGCTATACAAGTAGATAGTATCCTTCCAAACCTTGCTTCAATTTCTTTCCCTTCTAATCCGCTTGTGCTCTGTATGTCAACCGCCGTAGTCACTGGAACCTATTCATGTATTAAATATGAAATATATGCTTCGATTTTCCATGTAAGTACTGCGTAAAGTTGCATGAGAATTATTGTATTAAATGAGTAATTCAAACTAATAAATACGGTGCTAGCCATGCCTACTGAGACTACAGGTTCTATAATTCACTGCATAAACATCTGTAGTACCAGCGGCCGCTACGCTAGCCCAAAATGGTATGAGTTCCACGGAAGCTATGGAAACTACCGTAGTAGGGACGATTCGCAACGAGATTATCTAGTCGGCTAATCTCGGTTAAGGTCCTACCACCAATTATATGTGGAGAATCTATAGATAATCTAATTGCGAATCGTCCCTAGTGTACACAAATTACAGAGGCTACGGTCTCTATGGACGCTATATAGCCTCTGTAGCATTTGCCAAGTTTCCTGATGTAATTGATTTTCGATCGAATCATTTCCATATCAGGGAGCCCGCGGCTCAAGATGCTGTCTTCAGCGGCTCTCTAATTGGCGTCTAAGATTGCCAGGAACTGCCCTGAACTACCCTTTGGAAGCTATTTCAGCGCACTCCGGCGGACTTAGGTAGCTTGAAAGCGGGCCTGCGACGCACTGCCACAGGGTTACAAATATCAAAAATCGCTCTGCGTTCGGCGAACTCCAGGATTCAGCTATATAAGAGTGTCCACAGTCCTGCTAGGACTATGTACCGTTTTGATAGCTGATGAACGTATCGGGAAGTTGCACTACATTCCATCTGGGTCTGTCGGAGACCACAGACGAATAATGAGTACGATGGAATGATGTTGGTAAGTGGGCACGAAGACGACCGAGCAACAGAGTTCATCCCATAAATGGCACATACAGAGAGTATGCCGTAACGAGGTAAAGATCTTTATGTCAACAACTCGAAGGACCTGGGGAAAGGTGCGCGTCGGTGTATACGGAGACGTAACATTGACAATTACCCCAGGTAATTAGCCTCTACTCTTCACCGCTAAATATATAAGGCTTTATGAAGCTCTTCCAGAAGCGGGTGGTGACAGTTGAGGATAGCGGCAAGCCTTTCATTCTACCCAAATCCGGATAAACAATGAATTGCTGGCCTCCGGAGCTCTCTCTTAGTATCTAGCAATGCGAGGGAGACTAGCCGCCTGACAATACCGCGGATCGCTAAGAAGGCTATTCCGAAGTTTGCGGAAATTGGATCTGAGTCCAAGAGCAGCGGCGGAACAAACTATTCGCCGCACTTGATGCAGCCGAATCTGTAGGTAACACCGCGAAGATCCTGCATATACTAGAACCCCGGATCTCTTCGACGTCCCATATGAATATGTTACTGAGAGAGCCCTTATGAAGGACTTGATTTAGCGAACGGATGCATTCATTAACGAACTATTTCTGTGGCGCCATTGCCAGGAATTTATCGGTCGATTGATATATTAACCCGTCAGATGTCTAGGTAGTGCTAAAGGCGTTCCTTTCCCGTCATGCCACTACCAGCACAAAATCCGAACCATCCAGTGAAGGCCCAAGTTACCTATGCTGGACTCTACGGAACACTTTTTATTGCTATTCTAGTCAATACTTTGTAAGATTCTACACTGACCATGTCGTGAAAGTCGACTCCGGATGTGGTCCTTATCTATGTATGGCATCTCGCTCGTGAGTTTGCCTTTCTCGTACCTTAATCTAAGCATCTAAAATATTAATGTCAGACGATGGTTTTGCAATACTTCAAGCTTCAGGCAAAGAGAGATACGATCGTGCTTAAACTTACAATTTTCCTGCTCATGTAGGTGTTACACTACTCAGGATTTTGTCGATATTGAGATAATATTTCTTTATTGTATTCTAATTAACAGAAATTTGGCGACTTTGGAAACTATATTTACAAGTCATCAGCTCTATGATACGTTTATCCTAGATATGAGAAATACGGACTTGATTGATCGGATTCCGTTGCAAGTGACTTTCATCTCTCAGATCCCGGTTACACCATGACTTTTGACACCTTTCAGCTCAGTACCGGTGGGTGTCTTCAATGTTAATTATGGTCAACGATTTTAACATCTGATTAATGGGCAAAGGACCAAAACGCATGCATCGTGAGTCATAATATTAAATCTGCACAATACTTCAAGTTGATAGACTGTTGTGGATTAGTATCTCACTGCCTTCTTTGCCCAACTGTAAGTATTGATAAATGTTCTTCACATAGGGCTAAAATACCATTTTAACGTCCTTTGTAGATTTTTTTCCAGCCGGATTTTGTTTGGTAGGCACCGCAGTTCCGGAGTGGTTTCAATAATTCACAGTGACTCAATTCTGTCCAGTCAGCAAGAATCTCGACAGTCGACTTCGCTTTATGATTGTTCCAGTTGTGTGTCCCGTCGATTATTATATATAGCCACCAAATTCATTCTCATTATTCAGATTTTACTGGCCCTACTACAAATTAGTAAGTATTCACTTTCTAGCTCATCATAGATCACTGTCAGTGCGTGTTTGAAAAATACCTAAAGCGTTGAGTATAGGTGCCGGGTTAGGTTGTTCATCTTTGAATGTTTAAAGTAATTATATCCTGATATCAGCATTAATTTAGCTTTCGTCTCGGTCGTGTACGGTCTCCCAACGCCTACTGCGGTGTCTTTTTAACAACATTTAACAGGGCAATCAGCAAAACCTTTTCCTATCTTTCGGATAGGACAGTATTCCTAGTAGTATGCTCCATCTCCTCAAGCTAAAACGGTTCATAATGACGATATTATATTGCAGAAAGTGACAGTCCTCCAAGGCGCAGCAGCCGCAGCCTGTGATATTCTTATCAGCATATCTCTTTGCAGCGTCTTCCATTCACATCGTTCTGGAATTAAAAGGCGGGATGGATCATTCACCCTATACATTTGAACGTTCTTTGATGATAGCGACTGCAGGACGGACTCTCTGATTAATTGCTTGATAATTTACGCGATTAATCGGGCAACAGTCACGAGGCAATTCTTTAACTATCCATTTCATATATCTGACTGATACCTGCCTCAGTGTTTGCGCGGTTCTAGGTGTTTTCCTTGTAGGTCTCCTTCTATTCTGCATGTAAGACCCCTATTGACTGTGGTCTAGTTTGGTCCCAGGAACCTATTATTTGTAGGTACCTTCAATAACGTATGGAATATGATTATTGACAGCAGAGTGTAGCTTGATTCCACTGTTGGCGAATACACACCGTGCGTTCAAAGAACTGAATTTTCCTTTGCGCTGATTTAAGGAGAGCTCGCCGCTGCAGTTTATGTTATACCCGCCGTCAGCAGGTACAGGTACAGGTGCAGGCGGAAGCGCAGGTGCGGGCGCAGGCATTGGCTGCAGCACTCCAGCTGTAATTTGAGCCATTGCCATTTAGGTTTCTTCGTACAGAAGAAGAATGAAGTCGGGGATTGGCGCGTGCGTGGTTACTATTGAATATCATCAGGACATAGCTTGGAATGTCATCAGCCAATCGGTGGTACACGGGTTGCCTACATTCGTGATGGTTCGTTACACCCGCATTCTTCGCGTATCTGCATCCACCCAAACCTGATTAGTGTATCAGCGGGCACGAAGACGACGGAGCAACAGAGTTCATCCCAAAAAGGGTACACGGAGTATGCCGTAACGAGGTTAAGATTTTTATGTCAACAACTAGAAAGGCTTGGGCAAAGAGGCGTATTTGTAGGCGTATGGATACATGCGGAGACGTAACATTGGTGATTACTCCGAGTAATCAGAGCCTACTATTCATCGTTAAATATGTAAGGCTTTATGAAACTCTTCCAGAAGCAGGTCGTGATAGCTGTGGCAAAGGGTGTTTCATTCTGTCAAAATTCATATGAACAACAAACTGTAAACCTCTGGAGCACTCTCTTAGGATCCAGCAATGCGAGGGGCAATACCCGCCTAAAAATACTACGGATCGCTCTTGCCGAAGAAGAATATTCCGAAGCTTGCGGAAATTGGATCCAAGAGTAACTGCGGAATAAACTATTGGCCGCACTTGATGAAGCCCAAGCAGTAGGTAACGTCGCGAAGAGCCTGCATATACTAGAACCTTCGGATCTCTTGGTACTCGTGTATGTATCTCACGCACGACATCCCATATGAATATGTCCCTGAGGGACCCCCTATGAAGTTGATTTAGCGGACGGCTACATTCATTAGCGAGCTATTTCTGAGGTGCCGTTGCCAGGAATTTGTCGGTCGATTGATATATTAACCCGTCAGCTATCTAGGCAGTACAAAAAAGCTTCCTTCCCAGGCATGCCAGTAGAAGATCCGAAGCATCCAGTGAAGGTCCAAGTTATCTATGCTAGACTCTACGGAGCACTCATGATTGCTATTTTGATTAACACTTTGTAAGATTCTACACTACCAATGTCGTAAAAGCCAACCGCTGATGTATTCGAAGTATGTATGGTATCACGCTCGTGAGTTCGTCTTTTTCTGTCTTAATCTTAATCTCTGAAAGCATTGACATCAGACGATGGTTATACAATACTTCAAGCGTCAGGCAAAGAGAGATACGATCGCACTGAAGATTAAAATTTTCTTGCTCATGTACGTCTTACATTACCCGGAAACTACCGACACCGAGATATTCTGTCTTTGTTTTATTCTGTTCAACAGACTTTTGGCGACGTTGAAAACCATGTTTTCAAGTCATCAGCTCTATGATACATTTATTATAAATACAAGCTGGGTCCTACGCATCCGCTCCGGAGAGAAAGAACTATGGGTAAGAACGGAGTCTGGGATTGCTCCGGTGTAAAATATCTACAAAAATGTCCAGTTTAGGCAATTTGCCTTGCTTTATTCCGGACAGGTCAAAATTTTGTTGGTCTGTTCCTCTGACTCTTTATACCCTTGAACTATGTTGGTTGAGTCATGAGCTGGCAGGGCCGGTGCAGGAGGTGACACTGATACTTGAAAAAAAAATCAAGAATTCTTCTCGCCAGTCATAAATTCAATTAAATGCTCAAACTCCAGAGTCATGTGAGCATCAGCTGATTGAGCCAAATGATGAGCTACAGGATTCATAAGTTGCCCTGCCAAGGTCATGACTGTGATTTTTGAAATAATTATTCAAGAATCCTGTCGAGGAGTCATAAATTCAAGAATCATATTGGAATAAGGTCTATTTAGACATTGCACTTATGTATATTTATGGTTTAGATAATATTCCTAGTCATAGCATAATATACATGACTCATAGAAAAATTGTAGTGTTGGGTATATAAGAAATGACGAAAAGCCTGACTATCAAAGGTGTGAGACCCAAATTTGTGTGATTTCCTAATCGGGCTGAGTTCGTAGAAATTAGAAGCTACGACTAATGGGGAATTTGGATTTAATTGATCGGATTCTGTTGTAAGTGACTTTCGTCTCTCAGATCCCGGTTACCTCATGGCTTTTGACACCCCTTTAGCTCAGTACCAGTGCGTACATTCAATGTGATTTATAGCCAATAATCCTAACAGCTAATCAACGGCCAAAGGGAGAAAACGCATGCTCCGTGAGTCATAAGATTAACTCGGGACAATAGTTCATTTTGACAGACTGTCGTTGTTCAGTACCTCACCGCCTTCGTTGCTCAACTGTAATCAATACGAGGATATTTTCTACATAAAAATAAAATACAGTTTTAACCTCCTTTCTAGATTTTTTGCCAGCCGGATTTGGTCTGGTAGGGACCCCAGTTGGGGAGTGGTTTCAACAATTTACAATGACTCAATTCTGTTCAGTTAGCAACATTCTCGGCAGTCGACTTCGCTTCATGACTGTTCCAGTTGTATGTCCCGTGCATTATTCTTTATGGCTACTAAATTTATTCTAATTCTTCAGATTTTACTGGCCTTACTCCAAATTAGTACGTATTCATTTCCTGGCTCACTAAAGATCACTGCCAGTATATGTTTGAAAAAAGGCTTAATCGTTAATCATAGGTGCTGGGTTAGGTATGGTGTTCGGCTTTGAAAGTGTAGAGTATCCAGATCCTGATCTCAGTATTAATTTAGCTCTCGTTTCGGTCATGTATGGTCTTCCGATACCTACTGCTGGGTCTTTTAAATAACATTAGACAGGGCATCCAGCAAATCACTTTCCCATCTCACCCTTGGGACAGTGTTCGTAACAGTATGCCCCATCTCTCCTCAAGCTACAAATGATTCATAATAGCGATATTATCCTGTAGAAAGTGACGTTCCTCCAAGGGGGGCAGCCGTAGCCTGTGATATTCTCATCAGCATATCCCTCTGTAGTGTCTTCCATTACCATCGTTCTGGAATTAAAAGGTGGCGTGAATCATTCACGTCATATATTTGAACATTCTTTGATGATAGCGACTACAGGACAGACTCTCTGATTAATCGCTTGATGATTTACACCATTAATCGAGGAATAGCCACAAGGTAATTCTTTAAGTATACATTCGATATATCTGCCCCAATAACTGATCCCTGCCGTAGCATTTGCGCGCTTCTGAGTGTTTTCCTTGTAGGTTTCCTTCTATTCTGCGTGTAAGACCCCTATTGACTGTGTTCTAGTGTGAGTTCGTCTCAGGAACCTATTATTTGTAGGTGCCTTCAATAACGTATGGAATATGATTATTGACAGCAGAGTGTAGCTTGATTCCACAGCTGGCGAATACCCATCGTACGTTCAATGAATTAAAATTTCCTTTTCCCTGATTTAAGGAGGACTCTCCGTTGCAGTCTATGTTATATCCGCCGTCAGCATGTATGCGCTCATAAACTTTATCCTCGTACTTATACTTACTCTGGTCTCCAGTTTAACGTCGAGAGAAGGTCTGCGCGAGGAGATCAATCAATCATTCCACCTCTCAGACCTATATACCACTAATTCTGATGTGACGAATGGCAGGGATGCTGATCGCTCAGATTTCACGTCAGACAAAAATATCCCCCCAGTTTAGTGGTAGTTTTAATGGTTGAGTTTGTACTATAAATCTGAATATAGCCAATTACGGTTCCAGAAGGAGGCACGACTGACGATTAACCGTCCTTTCGAAACCAGTGCGCATTTTGGCGTGTTTTTTACCCACGGTCAGATTTATCCTACGTTCATACATTCCCACGACTACTTCTTCTGTCACCGAACTCATGCGCAGTCCATAGTACCTCCCCCTGTGAACCGCATCGTTATCGATCTTGGGTGTGCTCAAGAACACAACTAAAGGAATGTATATTAATTTTCGCATGATTTTAGGGTGCACTATTCATTTCCTACCGCAATATTTCGTTTTTTTGCGACTTTTCTCGCTGTTGCCGGCATCTCGGCATCGACGACGTGCATGGCCTTCAAGAGGCATGAAGACCTTGCGTCGTCGTCGCCATCGTCCATCCACTCCAGTAACACATCCATGCCATTCCAAACATCGAAAACATGCTAATAAATAGAACGCAGTATAGTTATTACAACCGTTTCGAATACCGATGGCGGATTCTCACAGTCACGTGATTCCGTGCAAAATAACGACTAGGGCTCGGCACTGCACAGTATACGGATACGGCCGTACACTTTACAGGTATTTACGGAGGTTACAGTACCGTAACCATACTGTATAATGGTCACTCACAAGGCTTGACAGTACGGATACAGTCCAATGGGCGATCGGGAATAAAGCTCGGAAGGGAGCTGAGAAGCTGGAAAAGGGCGTTGTATTCAGCCTGGAGAAGCATAATGGCTGTGAGGAGCAGTGAGGGACTTACAGAGGTCCTTAGCTCCCGGAAAAAATCCTTCAAAAATCATATCACCGTATCGTCACCATATAGAAACCTCTGGAAAGTCATAGATCCATTCTAATACCTGTGATCGAGTTGCAAGGGACGAAAAAAATCCAGTGATCGACTGTGATAGTGCTAAGGACAGTCTTGGTGATGATCATTGATGACGGACTTGATAACAGCCGCTGTCAATTCCAAAATCCGTATGTATGTCCGTATTTTATACGGGAGATACAGCCAGTAATTTACCCATTCTGTAATACAGTAGAGTCGACGAAAATCTTCGACGGTACGTGTATGGCACCCATATTATGGTGCCGTAAATATGGTATATACAGGTACAGTGCCGAGTCCTAATAACGATGTTGAAAGATCCTGCTGTATCAGCATGAATTCTGTGAATTAAGGTCTGGACTTTTGTAGAATTAGGTTTTAGAAACCGGGGAAGAGGAATATATACTCAGAAAATTTCTAAAATCAACCCGGTTTATTCTTAAGAAAATAGCTGAAAATGTGCTCTTACAGCATTTCTGAACCAGTAACATTGGGTCAGTATGTGGAAATAGTGTCGAAAATTCTCTAATATATCTGGCTTGAAAGTATACTACTTGCTCTGTTGTAATAAGAGCAGGATTGTGGAGAACCAGAATCCATCCAGGCTAGGCTGTCCTAGTGACTATGTTCCAGTAGTTTTACCTACTTGGAGGCACTTCCAGTGACCCACATTTTTTTTAGGATAATATTTAGACATGAAGTAAGTCAAAATCAAGGTCAAAACTCCCTTGATGCTCTCTTGGAGACCTGCCTTGAATTTTGAGGCAAATTGGGAAATACAGGTGATTTTTGCTTCAGGAAGTATAAAAGCAACAGTTTCTGAGTTGATGCATGACCTAAGAAGTTCTCTGTCTGTTTTGATCTAATGGATAGGCTCCTAAGCAAATAAACCTGCAGGACCATGGGTACCAGGGCTGGCTAGCCTGGATGAATTTTATTTCCCCATTCCTGCTAATATACTTTTAAGAGGAATATATTAGAGAATTTCCAACACTATTTCCACATATTAACCCAATGTTCCTGGTTCAGAAATGCTGCAAGAGCATGTTTTCAGCCATTTTCTTAAGAATAAACCGGGTTAATTTTAGCAAAATTCTGAGTATACAGTCTTCTCCATTGTCTAAAACCTAAGTCTACAAAAATCCAGACCTTAATTTCCAGAGTTCATGCAGATACAGCGGGATCTTTTGATGTTGTTATTTTGTGCTAAATCACATGACTGTAAGAATCCACCATTGGTACCTGAAACTGATGTAAACTGTCCTTTTGTAATACTTAACTTCAAATTCACTTCCCTTTGCCTCCAAGCTGGTCTTGTGGCAAGTAAGACAGTGTCGGCTGATGGAGCAGAAACTGAGGGCTTGGGGGTATGATAATATATAATTAGGTATGTGTAGTATATCCTCTGTTCTCTATAAGCATTCAAATGATTATTCTCTGGCCTTTGTTCACCAACCATCGCTTCTAGGAAGACTTCTGTACAATCAGTCTGTATATATTCCCTTCTTTTCACAACCCACATGTTTGACACCCATTCATCAGCATTTAAAGACTTCATCCTTTCCCGGAAGCCTCCCATTCTTTGTTGCCCATTCTCAATGTTGTGTTGCCCATGCAGAACTCCCCTGTAACCTACAACATGTCCTCAGGATAATTTAAAGCCAAGTGACTATGATGGCTTGCAATCACATTGCTATCCTCTAGCAACCACCTACATTTGACAATTTTTGAAGGTTATCGAAGTTGCTCACTCAATTTGTGCCAATGGACTCCATTGGGGAATTTTCAATCACTGACAGCTGAGTCTTGAGTGTTGTGGTGATTCTGGTTCCTGCATTATACTAATAAGAATTGGTATTATCATATACATCACTATTTGCTATACAACATATCCTCTCAACTCTGCAGCCACTTTATCAGTTAGCAAGCACCATTCTGACACTTCAAGTGTACTGTCTTTATTACTTGACCAATTCAATCCATGTGGCCCTTCCCAATAACCCAACCCCTTTGTCAACAAAGTAAGTTTGTTTCCATCATAATTACACTTTCATTGCCAAATATATATCATAGATTTACATTACCTTCAATGATCTGTCACAGCGTTCATTATCAAGTGCTGGCTGCACTAAGCGCACACCCTATGATCTATGCTGCTAGTAAAAGTCCATCTATTTTATTTAAATAAGTATGTGTTTAATGCAATTAGATAAATATTTTAGACAAATGGTATTTTAGACTGAATGATTTTATAGCTCACTTGACAAATTAGGTATACAGTGTCGAGACTTGACTTGACTTGCAACAAGTCAACTCAGCTTCTCCGAATTTCAATAAATACACGGAACCGTAAATGCCGTGCGTTGCAATGGCCCATTAGGTTTATAATTTATCGAAGGTATTACTATGTTGACGTACAACATCGTCCTATATGTGGAGTCTTGAAAGACAGAGCAAAAGTAAAAAAGGCAAATGTAGTGCGAGGATGTAATTATAGCAATATTTATCTATTCCAGCCTTGGGAGGACCATTGTTGTTTTACCCATTGCAATGGCCATGATGTAATAGTGAGCTGTGAGCAGCAACCAGCGAAATTTGAGGTTTTATTTTACCTTTGTGTATAATTTGCACAGTATGAAAACAATGACATCGAATTTTGCTGCAAGTGCCCCTGAGTCAGACAAGTTGCAGCAAGGCATGACATCATAATTCTGACGCTGATAATATTTATTTTATTTTATTCTTTCTTTCAATCTAGATTTCTATTTTACTATGCAAATCTCATGTGTGTTATCTACATCTATTTGACTTGACTGAGCGTGTGAAAATGGTATCACATTCCTGTGACGGCTCACGACGCGCACATTTCTGTCCTTGTTTTCCACCATAATGGCGTAACTCGCTCTTTTGTCGTTCTTCTTAATTTCTCTAAATGGAATAGCCTAGTGGGCCTCTAAGAAATCGCAGAAATTTCGAGATAATGCTTATGTTGGGGCTCGATCGTAATATTTACTAGTACAAGTTTGGAATTGATACTGGCCAGCTGTATTACTCTATTCACTCATGAGGATTTAATAGAAGTTTTTAAAGAATTAATATAGAATAATAAAATATATTACTCGTTGATACATACCATGGGACAACATTTGCAAGGTTCAAGTTGTGAGAGTCTACAAGAACAAGTTATAGTTTAGTGGTTGATGACTTCATGCATGGGAAGATTGACATGATACAGCTCGTGCACTGTAATTGTTTCAATTATGAGCACCAAGTATTACCAATGAAAGTCGTTAAATAGAGTAATGAATGAATAGACATATGTTACATGAGTGTAGCAACAATTGAAATCTGAAATCAAAGTCCACCTATTCACATTTTAATATCAAGGAGAATAATAAGGTCAACTGGGAAAGGTTTCAAGACTGCGAAGACGAAGCCAACTTGATACATGTGTTATCCTTGAATGAATCAAAAGATAAGCTTTAGCTTTATAACATAATGAGGATAATAGTGCACATCAATAGCAGGAATTTTAAACATTGAATGAGCAGTTTGATCATGCTCATAAAGACTTGCAGCAAGTCCTGTAGAGGTGACTACCAACACAATATGATCTTGACCTCTTAAGAATGTTACAATAGCATCAAGAAGAGGTCCATGACCTGGCTTTCCTTCAATAAAAATAGGCTGAATTGGCTGTAATGGGCCACAATTTGTGATTTGGTTTGTAATTGTGGTAAAGTATTGTGTTTGCTCTTCATTCATAGATGCAGATTTTGGCATTGCACTATCGCGCAGTTCATCTTGACACCAGTGGAATGCATTCTGTTCTTGAATCACTTCATTCCAGTGGGGCTCCATCCTTGGCAGCTTGGGAAGTCCGAAATCCAAAGAGATCATTGTGCTTCTGCAAGCATTTCTGAAAGGCTGTACAGACACCTATTGTTGCCATGTTGTTGACTGCCAACTGTTGCTATGTAGTCGGCTGCCAGTTCCAAGTGATATAACTCCTGAATAGGTACTGCCAGATAGCCTTCAAGAATGATTTTCATAAATAGGAATATTAATTGACCCAGTGTGCAGAAGGATGTGACAGCCTCTCACATGGCATACCAACCCTCATATTAGTCAAAAGGATTCTAAAGGTGACAGCAGCTTCATGGTATGATTCATAAACCATCCCATTGATACTCCATATATCAACAAAAGAATGTACAGGGTGATGGGCAAGGAGGGCATGCAGATAGAAAGTCTTGCCACTGGCTAAAGGAACCATTTGAAAGTGAGCAACTTTGACACCATGACATTGCCTTTGAATCTTGTGTTGCTGTTCTTGTCCTGGAAGATGCTACTTCAAATAGGCTTCATGTTTGTTGTTAGTATCTGCAATGAATTTGTATTGCAAATACTGTTCATCATATTGCATGTATAGTAATTTATTGAAAAAAGGGTGACAATAATATCAAATAAGATCAGAGGTGGTTGATATACTTTCACCACAATTGGACTGAAGGCAGTTCTAATTTATCAAATGTACTTGTAAGGGCAACCCTTGAAGCCGAGCGGACGTCACGCAGAGCTAGCAGAGGGGAAATCCAAAGATATATAAGTAAACGAAACACATACACACGAAGGGAATCTCACCTAGCAGAGGGGAAATCCAAAGAGAAAGACTTGGATTGCCTCTGCCAGAGTGAGCCCACTATATACCGTCCGGAAATGGGAACGTAAACCCCGAAAGGAAAACGAACAATGATCTGATGACCTCGGAAACAATAAAGAAAGGGGGACGAACCAATGAGAAGGAAAACAAAGGGAGCGGAAGCAAACGGAGAAACAATGAAACGATCCCGACGGCCGACCGGCGCTAAACAACCCATCACTCATGCGCTATGACTACATGCGCATATACCCTCCACCAGATGACCACTGTCTCCAACCAAACCTCCCACTCTCCGGCCACAGGAGTCGACAAATGTGCTGAGGATGAATCCCGCGCGGAATCGCTCCCAGAGGGTGCTTGACGTGAGGGGTAGTTCCGGACGGAAATATTCCGGGCGGAAATCTAGGGGCGTCCCCTGACAGTACTGAGAGGCAGGTAACAGAGGTATGGAGCCCGAGCCGTGCCAGGTCAAAATGAATTGGGAGTCAGTTTTCAGGCATCAGATTCCAGTTAATTGCATTTGACTTTTGAGTATTAGGTTTGAGAATCAAGGTCAGTTCTTTGCTTCTAGCTGTCTATATCTTCATATGTAGTATCAGTAAGTGTTCTAGATAATGTATCATTCATTATTGCAGCTAGTTGGTTCATATGCTTCACCCTGCCAGAGTTTCCTCATATGTTTTGTCTGCTACTAACATGTCAAAATAATGTATACCAGAACTCTTCACAAATTCTATGCATTACATCATCAACTGTGAACTAGTAGACTGGGCTGTCAAACAACGCTGTAGCAGTGACCTGCCCTCTGCCCAGTCTCCTAGTGCTCAAAGAAGTATCACCATACTGCAAACAATTAAGGCAAAAATCATATTATGGTAAATACATCTTTTTATACTATCTTCCATGGACAGGAATCAAAGTCGACTATAGTGGGCAAGCGTCGCTAGATTAAAACCCTGTTCCCACGACCGTAGTCTATGATCTCAGTTTCAATTCCCAATTCTGAGCAAACTCTGACCTTGTGTTCTGTCCAGAGTAGACTCCACTGTAGCTGTTATATCCTCATAAAAGCTTTCTACCTAGGTATTGTACAGTCTTATGACTTGTATATAGAGTAGATAGAGAAATGGCTAGAGGGGAGGAGAGTTGCATCATAGCTGGCATATACCTTGCAAATGATCCACAACCAGTTTCTCTCGCTTATCAATGGATCAATCTCATTGATATTCACAAAGGGTCCTTTTTAATTTGTGTGAGGGGTTTTTGAATCTCCATATGGTAATCTGATCCCGCCACATGGTATTCTGATCTGCCTGACTGGGTACTGGTCCTGCCACATGGCATGTTCATCTCATCCTTCGATTTCTCACCTTCCACAGCTGCGATTATGATCAACCGGGACTCAAATTAAAGCTATGATTATATAGAATACAGGAAAAATATCCTAGAGACGCGAAACCCAATGTGACGGTTTCTGCATATATATTTATACTCCAGCGCAGGGGTGGATGTCATATTACTTAAGCCTATTCCAAATCTTGTGGGAATTATGTCCAAGGAAACGTACGAGGAGCAAAATGTGAGGCCGGACTCGATGAGGCCAAACCGTCAACCGCCGAAACCATAAGTATATTGAGATATCACAATGTATCATATGATTAGTTCCTTAATAAGGCTCCTCGGAAGGACTTGAGTTTAGTGGACGGCTTCATTCATTCGTGAGCTATTTCTGAATAGCCATGGCTAGGAATTTATCGGTCGACCGATATACTAGCCTGTTAGTAATTAACCCGCGGTAAGGCTAGGGGACGATAGTTAAAAAGTTATGCTACTCTTGGCTGAAAAGTTTAGGGCATTTTAGGCGTTCGAAATTCGTCCCCCAGCTGGTCCAGACTACCCTAGCATTACGTAAAATTAGTATATATGGTAGCGGCAGCGTCCGGAATTCGTTTGCCGAGGACCTCCGAAGCCTCGGCAAGACAACTGTATCTTCCCTCAATCTGCGTTTCCGTGCTCGACTTGTTTTCAACCATCGAAGATGCGGGTTCTCTCATCATTCTATGTGATATCCCCATCTCTTGCGCTTGCCGTCCAACAATAGGCAATGGGCGGTCGACGACCTGTGGACCGCGGTAAGGTTCCTTTACGGTAACACCACGGTAAGCCCTTATGTTCTGTCCCTTGCTCTCTCCACACTGACCTTAATGTCCTCCTTTTAGTTTGATTATTGCTTTATATCTGGAACCTACCTGCGAACATCGCCTGATATGACGAGAGTTAGGGTGTAGAGACGGCGCGAGCTTGGAGCGCAACGTGGTGGTCAGACTTACTGGTGCGTACGTACAGTTGCACCGACCTAGTTATCTTTCGCTAATCGATTCGTAACAGACGAATCCCCATTGAAACATCCTTATGTCACATATTCTCCGTACGGTGCCCTCTTATGGCTGCGGCAAGTGTCCTTGCACGGTGCACCTTGGGGCGGCCATATCAGTGATCACTGCTTTCGATTCTGAAGCTGCACATGACGATACTCGCCATATCTTTGGACTTCCTACTATCTCCCCCAGAATCGCTATCGATGACACACGTTGTCAGCTTTACTACGCTGGTTTAGCAACTCCCACACATCCTCAAGACACGGTTCGGATGCTACAACTGGTTACGAGAAGCCAATTTACGTTCTTGTATCAATTATGTGGACGAACTCGCAGTCTCCATCGCTGATTTCACCAACCACGTAATCAAGTACCACCCAACTAGGTAAGATGCTAACACAAGGGGACTTTGGTTTCCGCGAACTTCCCATGTGGCCGTTCATACTCAATCTCGACGTTTACTTCCACTTTAAGTGCCTAACGCTATGTCATTGCGGATACTGGGCTGCTTACACCTGGAGGTGCAGGGTTGGAAGATGGCAGTGGGAAGTGCTGCCCAGGCTTCCTGCGAATATACACAGCTTTCGACCAACGTCAGAATGTTGCGATTGGAAGATATTACCATCTTCTCCGTTCTCTATCATACCTCGCTTGCATACCAGGACGGATTCGATGGATGTTCCTTTACCGGGAACAGTCCTTGTTCTGTGGTTGCATTGTCTGCACACGAGATATGGACCATAGACCACCCGTGGACGACGCGAGGCATCCGTGCTCAAGCTCTGGAAGATATAGAAGGAGTTAGACATGATAAGCATGTACTAAAGTCATATTCTAGAACTCGTTCTGATGTTGTCATTGTATCTTCTTATTTAGAGCGTTGTTATGACTTTCTTCTGTGACGTTTATATTCGTCCATTGGATCATTGGATCTTCGGGTCGTAGTAGCCGTCCTCGTGCTCGGGCTATGTGAACAGGCTACTCCAGGTAATCTATGCGTCTACTTTGACACGCGACGGCTTCGTGTCCATTCTCATCACTACATGGCGTCAAATCTTACGGATCTTATGCCTGGAAGTCTCAGCTATGCTCATACACTCTTGTTAGTCCAGCTTGCGCAGCGTTACGAAAGTTCAATCAAAGTACCCAAACGATCATCCTAAACATACCCCGAAGAAGCTCTGATCTATGCTGTCTACAATGATCATTGTTCGGGGACTTTCGACCGCATATCTAGTCGGCTCTGTCTTGCACTCTCAAAGGTCGGAAGCTTAGTTCTTCGATGTAGTATATGCTCTGATAGATTCAATAGATTTGTTCTGAGTATGTCTCATCTGAATACAACGGGTTCATCAGTCTCAGTGCTTGATTGGCGGAATCCTTTTGCTATGTTGAAGTATAAGTAAGCGATAGTCTCCTCCTTGACGTCGACACCCTGCTGATAGCTACGGTTTCTCGTAGAGATTGTTATACCATGTAGATCTTCATGATGAACAACGACTGAGAGACGTACCTTTGGCTTACGATCACGTCTTCTATCTGCTCTTGGGTGCCCAGTCTACCCACCAGGATGTACACCGGGATGCGCAACATGGAGCGGAAACTGCCGTTTAAAAAGAACTCCCAGGTACGTTTCTGCTGGTCCTCACACTAAGGTTCGAGCTAACAATTGCATTGTTTCAGTTTGATTCTCGAGGAGCCCGTTGCGCACCGTCATCGCTTATACCCGATCTGCATGAATCGGAGCAGTATACCTTGAAACTGCCCCATCGCTGTCGACGGTCTACGATGTTCTTCCAACAAGATGGGCTTCTCGGTATGTTACTCTTTGCTGTAAATGTGAAATATAGAGGTGCGAATAGCTGACCGAAGGAGAAATAGCTGACCGGAGAGGGGCGCAACGACTAGGTAAGAGCGAAAAACAGCGCAAGGATTAAGCGCCGGAGCTCGGCTGTACGTACTGTAGTTACATGATCTAAGATAGCGGAACACTGGATCCAGCACATCTAAGCGCTGGCCGGTACTCCCACCATTCGTAACCGTTATTGCAACTACTCTACATTCAAAACCCTTAAAGTGAAACCATAGAATGATTGGGAATGTTATTTACAATGATCCTATCGTTTTAGTTTTTCAAAAAAATTAAAATTGAAAATGTTATTTTGAGAAGAAAATTTTTATTTTCCAAACTGCTTAAAACGATGTTTCCATTCATTTGGAGCCAGGTTGGTTCCGGCTGCTTGAGGAATTTGGCCGCTTATGTAATATATTGGCTATTTTCTGATTGGCCCTCGTGACTTGAGCGCCTATTAAGGAAATAGCTGGAAGGAGTTATGAGCACCTATTGGAACTTGAGTCGAATAAAGTGATCTATTATTTCCAGGTAACATAGTTATTCCTTTTACTATTCAAAAATCCTCTAAACTTATGATGAGTTGCCCCGACCTCGCCAGATTTAGCCACTGACTAAGCGGCTAACCCTAACCCGAGGGCTAAGCGATGGCTAAGCGACGAGCGCTTAGGTGTGCTGGATCCAGCGTTCCGCTATCTTACTGTACTCGAGCCGTACCTAAACCTACAAATCCTGACAGTAAATAGTTAGGTCGATAGAGCTAACTGGGATCCTTCAGATGGTTGATATATTCGGACCCAAATCGTACATTACTCGATGCCGGGAACGGTCCGCCGTCGCCTGGTGTTCGACCATCGGTTCATCTCGACCTTCTCAGTGAACGGAATACGGAACACATTGGCGTCCTTCTTGAAAACGATTCTTCTTCGTCTTGCCGTCGAGCACGTTAGACCTCCCATCTTGTGGGTACAGGACGACCGATTCTATGATTACTTCCCCTCGTTTGTTGTTGCTAGGCATGGTTACTTACCAATTTCGTCAGGTCAACGTGAAAGATATGTTGCTGTCATAGGTCCCCTTCCGGTGAGCATTTTCACTGTCATCAAATTCATCCCCGCGCCGCAATTTCAAGGAGATGGAGAAACCCTTTTCTCGACGCAATGACTAGATGTACAATTAGCTTGCGTTAGTCATCGAACTTTGCAGCGCAGAGGGGTATAATGATCAAACCTCGTTGTATTTCTCTCTGTTACTTAAAACGCAGTAAATCCTGTTATTTACTGGAATTTTACAACACAGATCGTTTGCACGAGATGATATCAGCGTGATGATGAGTTTTCCTCCAAAGATGGCTACCGAAGGAACGGAACTGAGCTTTCCGCACGTTCAGATTTATTTTTAGATGTATTAGGAATCTAATGCGAAGTGCTATGATGTCGAAATAGCTTTCGAATTTGTCGGTAGATGAGTGGAATTATGATGATCCACCTGACATGAGAGAAGCTAAGAATAGCTAAGTATATATATATATTTATCAGGATATGAAACGGATACCTTACATTGTTGCCTTAAGTGTGCAATTCCTTGTCCAACTCCTCATTAATCCTACGTTCCTTCATCCCTGACAGCGACCTGCACTGTTACTATTGTTTTAACATTTACCCAGCCGGGTAGCTGTTCAGTTCTTAAGTTCCACGCTTCCTCGGTGGGAAAACCTTCATATTGGCTGTTGTGTGCTATGGAGGTCGTGATTTCGATTGGATTTCCGAACTGGAGCTCATGGTTAATCGGCGTGCTGAGAAAAAGGGCAGCTCTGTTGGTATTCTCTTTGGATAATGGGGAGATTCCAAGAGTTCCGTTTGCGTCGGGTAATGAAACACAAAACTAATTAGGTGCGGGCGAGAGAGGGTGGTGTCCAATGTCTGCATCTCAATGATACCATCGGCGTCCGAGGGATTTGGCGAGTTAGAAAATCGATCCAGTTCGAGCTTCGTTAATGAGCGTACTCTTCTGGCACACAGGTGAAGGAAATCGTAGACCCTATGATGGTGAATAGTTGTTACTGTAATGGTTGATATTCGTTCAATAAATGTAGATTCGGCAAGGAAGGTTGTTACCACCGGAAATCCATTTCGAAATTGATGTGAAAAAGAACTGGGAAGCTATGCTTGTGGAGAGCGAATGAGAATTCAAAGTCATTGACAGAGCCCCATGCTCATACATAGTAAACCGTCCTAAGTTGGACAACGTGCTGAGAACGGACAGTTTATGTCCAGAACTTGAAGCTTGAAGGCCCGGCGCCATGACAGGAATAAGTGGTAGAAGATTGTTAATGTCCGCTGAAGAGAATAATTACGAAGCGATAAATTCCATTTCCAGCTCTTCCAGAGTGGGATGCAGAAAGAGGGTTATATAATCCATATTCTCCGCGTTTACGGCGAGGCGGCGGTGCGAGGGAAGGAGAGCGAGCCGCGGTCGAACACGAGTAATTTCGATCAAATGATCGCGACCAGTTATTGAATCATCAGATTCGGTGTCCTCAATCCATTCGAGAGACCTAACACGCCAAGCATGGCGGTGAAAATACTCCCAGTCAGACGGTCGAAGACTCTGGGGGAACCCCGCCGGCTCTTCCTAATGTGCATTGTGCGTTAATAGATTAATGAATTAAAGAAATATTACCTACCCAAACATCCTCCTCCCAAGCCTTTAGCAGGCGAAACAGGATGATGGGATTTGACACGTCCAAAGCATGGTTAGGGCAGGTTCGAGCCACGAGTTACAGACCAAACAGCTTGTGAAGGTTGTGGGTTTCGAGCAGAGACCTCGTCTGCAGCAGCCTCTGGCCGTTGAAATATCACCATTAAACGCCCTTTTATATATCCCCATTGTCACCCGCTGATAAGCTCGTCACCACGCCGATGACACGCTCGACGCTCGACAAATGCTTGATCCCTCCACCGCAATATCCTCAGTCTCCAAGTGGTCTCATTGTTACTCTCTTGCGAATGTATATAATAGAGTCTCTGGCAGACTACATTCCATCTAAAGAATATGCGTGAAATGCCATGTCGCAAAATTCCAAATTGCCTGGTTAATCCTTATGAACCTATCAGCCATCGTCAGGAATGGTCTGATCAGAGCCTGACCAACTGGGTACCGACCTGACAATGCCCTGGCCTGACGTGACAGACCAGGCGCTAAACTGACGATACTATTGTCAGACCTGCCAAGTTCACGCCCACGCCCTACTTGCGCATTGCCTCCTTAAACGCGGGCTGTTTCTCCACGGCGGTGACCATAACTGCACCGCGGAACTTGAGGGTCGCGAGGAACGTCGAGGGTGCGCCGTCTTTGTCTTTGTCTTTATCCTTACCCTTACTCGGGGAGCTCGCGTTGGAAGGTGTCGGTGGATGCGGCCGGCTGCGACACGCTAGACAACGTCGGTGAGAACGGTAACGAGCGCGAGAGGAAGGTCGTGGCTGCTGCGGCGGCGGGGGTTGTAGGCGTCTTGGCACGGGTTCCGAGGGGCGGGAGGAGACGGTAAAAGGGGTGGTAGAGGTTATGCTAGGGGCTTTTCCTTGCGATTGGGAGCAGCGGAGAGGTATTGCTGATGCTTGAGAAGGAGAACATGGAGCGGATCGTGTGTTCGCATGGATGCTGAGACGGAGGTCGGGGTAGAAGGCGAGGGCGTGGAGGGTTACATTAGCTACGAAGCGAAGGATGCTCTGCGTGTGACGCACCTTTGAGAGCTTCTCCATGAGCCAGCCGATGGGCCAGCCTTCGACGGCGGTGGTGCCCTTTACGCCGATGATCGCGTTCAGCCAGCGAGTCGGAATCAAATCGGGCATCGCGTGCAGCGACGAGGGCGAGGTACCAGTCTTCCATCACCCTCACCAGATGAACCGCGGCCCGCGTGTTGGAGCCTCGCGAGGCTAGTAGTAGACCCCGGACGATAGACATGTAGGTCTGAGGGATGGCCTCGCCAGGTTGGGGTGGTGCTGTCGGGGTGGCTCGACGGCGGGTGTCGACGCCTGCAGGCGGGGACGTTGGATCGGCTGCTCGGCCTAACCCAAACCCAGATTATAGGGCAGAAGAGTGAACAACATTGACGCCAGCTCATGACGTAACAGACACATGCTTCTCGTCAGTTCCTTCTCTGACCAATCACAACGCTGTCCATCTAACAGCCACGTTCCATTCGCAGAACCACTTTCGTTGTTACATGTCTACGTAAGTATAATTATTTGATTTTCCCCCAATTACTGCCAAATAATGCAGATATAACCAAAGTTCGAGGGACGTTACACCCCTTAACGTCTTAGGGGGTGACTCAACTCCTGAATCGACATTTCATCTGATCAAACCGTCCGCTTCAGGAGTAAAGCATGGTGTCTCTTACAAAAATGCAGAATGGCTTGTAAGTCTCTACCGAATCAGACAACTTATGGCTACAGGCTGACTTGAGCCCCTAATACATGTTACATATCTATCAAAACCTCGATTCGCTCACGAGAAAACGATCAATATTAAAACAAATTCAGATCGATATCACTGCTCCGGCTGTATGTTCTCGAAAGAAGGATCTTCATTTCATAAATCCGTCTTATATATTATACACTAGGAATTGTGAACATGGGGAACATAGTTACAGCTGCGACATTCCAGCAAGCAAATTCCATCAACCTCTTCTGAACAATCAACCTCCATGGACGATACTGCACAAAGCTTGCGTGAAGCTTAGCAATACCTAGTTCTCCTTTCATTCGGTTCGTTTACTGTAAGCATCCTTTTCAAAAAGGTTCCTCGAGATTAATATTGACAACATCCTCCACGGTCGTCTTCGCTGCAGGTTTCAAGCACGCAGTTAAATATACACAGCAAACACGAGGAAATATTTATCTGGGATTATATAATAACACATCCTCATTCATCTCCAATGGTCGCTGTGATCAAATTGGAGTGCAGGAATGCGTGTGGTGAGTCAATCGTACAGATCCAATATAATCGAAAACACTTATCTATCAAGTATATAGGCGATATTAAAGCTCTACTACCTCAATTCAACCAAGCACTCAAGAGTTCGTACCATAAACCTTTGGGCGTACAATTGATGTAGACGTGGTCTTAGCCACGTTCTGTTGGTCGCGCTGACGATGGGGTCGTCACATCCACTATGGACCTTTTAGTGTCTGTCCTCAAACTTGAAACTTGACATTGGACCTGTCTATGCGCACTCATCCTCCATGAAGCAAGCGAGGTTGGTCCCCCCTTTCAATATTTCGTAAAAATTGCTTGTAAGTGATTTGTCTTCATATTTGAACCAGTCAACTTCATATTTTTATCTTCGGAATGATCCCGAGCACATTCCGAATGTTTACAGGATTCGTTATCATTCAGAGGTAGCGAATTTTTTACGTTCATCAGGGCATCAAATTGAACTCCCTCCTAATTAAAATGTGAAAATGACTTCGCGGCGGACATTCGATCTCTTCTGTTTCCGTCTGCCGTGGTATAGGATTTCATAAAGCGTGTGACTATGCATGTCGCGAGAATGTTCGTGGATTTTCCGGAAATAGTAGCTCGCGAGTCATGATTAAATTTACTGCTGTATTTTAGTGTTGGACTTATAGGCACTCCAGAGTCGCTATTGGAGGCCCTCATGCTGTTACAGCGTCGTGAATTGATTTTGCGGGTTTGGTTCACAGATGTCCGCGGAATATTGTAGGTACGTGTTGTCGAATGAAGTGAGAGGGAGAATGACTAATAAATCTTCCATTAGAAATGCACGACGTTGAATAGAATATATTACTATTCACAGCTGTCAGGTGAATGTCCAATGCAAAAAGAATTCTCAACTCCCAGACATCAAATCAATGTCGTTATCGTGCAATGGAAGGCTATCAAGTTCGATATTCAGCTATGAATCTCAATCAACATTCGTCCCTTCGAATTCAAGGAGATGTCCAAGAATCATGCAAGTAGCCAATCGACTCGCAGCGGAGGTTGCCGCGTCAGTTAATAAACTTCCCAAAATACAGACGCGACCTCGGCATCATTTTGCCTTGTTAACAATGCAGCGATAAATTCTACCTAATGACAAGATGATCGTTCTGGTTGTGGAAGGGACGACATTTCCACTGCATCGTGACTTGGTTGGGCGATCGAAAATTTTCGCCGATATGTTCTCGCCTCCCGTTATGTCCCGTCAAAATCCAAACGAGACCTATAATTTGATAGCCTGTAGTTCAATTGCAGGACAGCAAGAAAGATTCCGAGAATCTGCGGAGGATTTTTATGGACGCATGTGAGTTTCTGCAGTCTATGTGTTACTAGTATAATGTTCCAATCCGAGGCATCATTTGGCAGCTTCTTGAATACGCATCATGCGGCTTGAAAAAATACCAGCATTTTTCGGGAAACTTCGCATTTCGACAAAGTATCTTTTCGAGGATATCAAGGAAGCCTGCATTGCCCTACCTCGCAGTCCTCTGCCCGATGACTCAGATAGTTGGTAGACCGCAGCCGCATCTTCATACATCAGGAAAACGGGTAAAGGCGCCTAATTTTTCCGTAGAACTACACAGGCTACGAAATGTCTACGGAAAATAACAGGTCGCTATCGTTGCTGACTCTCGCTACGCCATTCAGAACGAACTCCGCTGGTTTGAACAAATTTGAGCGTCAGACGACACATTGCAGCTTAGTATCGTTCCACTACCACTCATCCTCTCTTTACGGCCTCATGGCCATTCATTTCCTCTCTTTGAACGAATCCACCGTACGGTAATGTTATCAATTGTGTAAAGGCTGTTAAAATGCTATTGAACTCGCTCTAGAATTCGTTATCTACCACTTTCCATCGTTGACCATTAGTGAGTTCATCCAATACTAACCTTTGGGTCTGTCAGCTGACAACGGACACAGTATCCAAGTCACTTCATCTCAGTCATTATTGGTTGATGACTATGCTTTAGGAGAAGTAACCTGGTGTTAAGATATGCTGAGGAGACTTCCGAACGGAATTTAGGGTACGTAATTCAATGCTTTTCACTATCTGCTAGCTAACACAATCATGCCAGTTGCATTCTAACTTATAGGTACCAAAATGATACTAATAAACAGATAGAGACTTCGCAACAACCGCCGGCGCATCATCCTGTATGATCAATTGGTATGTTTTATCTCTCTCAAAAGATGTGTCCTAATTCTGGGCTCATTAT
>KN837114.1:320806-351290 GCA_000827215.1 Sphaerobolus stellatus SS14 | reverse complement strand
TTCTAGGGAATCTATGGAGACTACCATAGTGTACATAAATTATAGAGGCTACGGTGTCTATGGACGCTATATAGCCTCTGTAGCATTTGCCAACTTTCCTGATGTATGCGGGCGACTTTTTGGAAGTCATTCTAGAGAGAGCACAATTCCATTTATTTTCTTCCTCGGGCTCTTTATCCCCTCTTCTCGTATCCAGTATCAGAAGCTCTGGTCAACTTAAAGACCACCAAGATACCTTGAAGATGTTCATGGAAGGCAAACCACAAGCCCTCAGGCTCTTTCATGAAATTCGTGAAGAATACGTTTGGGGATTTCAGGAATTGCATCTGTTGTATGGACGATTGGGATAGAATCATCGTCCACACTATGAAAGAAGGTGTAATTCGTCCGGCTTGGCAGGATCCATGTAACACAATCCCCGTAGTAGAAAATTATATGGACGAATGTTGCTCGTTTTGCTCACCGTGTAGAGCGCTTATGAAGGGAAAGTTATATTCTGGCCGTTTCAGTATTTGGAATCAGCTTCCAGTGACTTTCGAGTTGGTTTCGTCTTCGTAGCCTTGAAACCAGTCTTATTATTCTCCTCAACATTAAAATGTGAATAGGTGGACTTTGATTTCCGATTTACATCGTTGGTACTCTCGTGCAACATATGTCTATTTGTTCATTACTCTATGTAATGACTTTCGTTGGTAATACTTGCCATTCATAATTGAAACAGTCTATGTCCACATCACACCCAATCGCACAGCGGTAACTCAGTCCGATCTGAACATATAATTGTAACTCAACTCTAACGATTACTAGTACTAAACTGTTTGGTGATTTCTGTCTTCTGTGAAATCAGAGCGAACATTTTGCCTTCCATTTGTCGCATCAGACCTAGAGGTATTTGTATATAGGTCTGAGGGGCGGAAGGATTGGTTGATCTCCTCGTGCAGACCTTCCCTCAGTGTTAAACTGTAAATGACAATAAGTATAAGGATCAACAACTGCTTGATGAGTGCATACATGCTGACCGCGGAAATGACATAGACTAAGAAAACATAGTCATTTTCAAATCAGCTCATAAGGAAATTGACTTCCTCCAACGTACGATGTGCATTAACCAACATTGGAATCAGGCTACCCACTTATGTCAATCATCATCTTTCTTAGATCAGGTAAGGACGGACGTACAAATAATAGGTGTATGGGGCGAAGTAATACTATGGCAAGATAGTTAGCGGTATTCCATCCAAGTACAACGAAACTGACAAGGAAAACACCCAGAAGTGCGCAAAATATGGGGCGGAAGGGAGTCAGCCAGTTTATATCCAAAAGAAGGGTAAAAGTACCTCGTGACTATTCCACGATTAATAGCGTAAATTATCATGCGATTTCTCGTCACCATGTAGAGGTGGAGGACACGGTCAATACGATGGCAGGAGCAGAGAAGGATGTCTATTGGCGTCTATATACATGTAAGCTATACACAATGGTCGGTCGTGTTGTCACAGGATGGTCACGTAGGCGTGACATGTCTACACACCCACCCGGGGGAGGGGGGTAGGGCTTGGATCAGAAGGGGGTTCAGTTGGGAAGTGTAGATAGGTTTGTGTAGATATGATACGGTAGTGAGAGGTGGAAGCAGGCAATTTAGAGTGTTGGCAGTAAATGTTATCGGTTGGGAATGGTTGTGTGATGTAACTTTGCTTTCCTTGGTAGTCGCCTGTTTGCGATAGGTATGAAGGTTCGTTCTCCTCGTGTCCTGTGATGGTATGATCTGCTCTAGTTGTGGGGGGGTTGTCATCGGGTTGGGGGGGTGTAGGGGAAGCGTGGGATATGGAGGAGGTATTGGGGTCCGCGTCCTTGTCGTCATGTACGTCAGATAAGGTGTTGATGATATTTGTTTTAGAAGCTATGGCTTCGTCTCGGATGCGTTTCCCTTCTTCAGAATCTTCAGCTAGGTGGAAACACTTCAGCCTATTGGTGTGGACGCATCCGGAGATAAAGGTTCCGGTTATGGTGTGTAGGGTGTAGGAAGTGTGGTGTCATTCATGGATGATTAGAGGTCCGAACCATGGTGCGGAGAGTTTGAGGGGGGCTTGGTGGTTGTTCTTGTTGAATAGTCTTGAGTTGTGTACGAGGACTAGGTTCCCAATTTCGAAGGTGCAAGGGTGTGTGCGCTTATCCCAATATCGTTTGCACCTGGTTTGGGATTCCCATATAGAATCCAGTGCTTCATCACGGTGAGAATCTAGAAAAGCGAAGTGTAGGCCAATGTCTTCATCGATTTCTATAAGGTCGTTGATGTTGAGGCCGTCGTCAATAGGTCCGAACAATAGCTTGCGAGGGGTTGTGCCTAGGACAGGGGTGGGGCGGTCGTTGATGATACATAAGGCTCGGGATAAGAGGTAAGGCCAAGATTTCGATATTCCGACGTCTACAGTGGTAGTCGTTGGTGGTTTATCGTTTAGGCACAACTTCACTAGGGTGCTTAATAGGATACCATTTTCTCGTTCGATAAGGCCATTGCAGTGTGCGCTGTACACTGGCATTGTTTGGTGTAGTATGCCGAATTTGGTGCATGTGGTCACAAGCTCGATGCCTTTGAAGTGGGGCCCATTGTCAGTGAGCATGTTTCGCGGTGTGCAGAATTCCTGGGAGATTGTTTCAATAGCGGCAGGGGAGGACAAGCTGGTTCCTGGTTTCTTTGTAGGGAATGCCCATGTGTACCTAGTCATGTAGTTGACGATGAGGAAGATTTCCTTGTATCCTTTCGCGCCCGGTGGCATTTTAAGGTAGTCAGTGGTGAGCATATTGAAAGGGCGCGGTCGGATTATCGGCTGTAGTAGGAAGTTGATGTGCTGTGGGCCGAAGGCTTGGCATTTTGGGCAATTCATAGGGATTGTGGTGGTGTCTCTATACATATATGGCCATTGAAAGCGAGGGCGCATCTCGCCAAGTAATAGGTCGCGGCCCCAGTGTGTTTGGTTGTGAAAATGCTCCATCTTCGCAATACCTTCGGTTCTTGGGATGCATTCGACCTTGTCTGAGAATCCAGCGTGGATGGTCCATAGTCGATTGTGTTCAATGAAGAAGGAATTGGCTGTTTTCGCCATGTCACGTCGTTCAGTGTCAGACATTGTGGTATGTGAGGAGAAGTCGGTTAGCCACCGTATAATGGGTAAACGTGGGTCGTCAATAAATCTAGTCATCAACGAGTTGTGTGTGGTATCAGGTTGGAGGATGAGGTGGGGGTTTAAGTTATGTAAATCATTTATTATGCCCTCTTGTACTTCCCATCCAGGGGACATGGGGGTGACGGCCATAGGCTGAGATAAGACAGCCCATCGGGATATGCCGTCGCTGGGATTGGTCTTACCAGGGCAGTGAACGAAGTTTGTAATCCGGAAGGATAGTATATATTCTTTTTCCCACAAGTACTTGGGGGGAAGGTCAACATTTTGGAGGAGGTCTTTGATGGCCTGGCAGTTGGTAGCTAGTATCACAGGTTCATTGAGGATGAATTTACGGAATGATTCGAGTGCGAATTTGAGGGCGCTGAGTTCGAGTTGAAATGAATGGTGGTGGTGCTCAGATGTATGGTTGAGTCATGAAGCGAATGCAATTGGGTGGAGTGTGCGTTGGGTTGTGCCATCTTTATTTGTGTGTTCGTGCCATTGGGCAATGAAGGTGCCGCTTCCTACTTTACACACATCTGCACCTACAAGGAATGGTCTGCCGTCATATATTGATGTGCGGCGTGCGGGGGCGGAGGCTAGCATGGACTTTAGTTTGGTGAATACAATATCGTGCACATGTGACCATTTTTCTGTTATGCTCGTGGTTTCTAATGCAACTTTGAAGGCGCGTGATTTCGATTTCGTCCCATGTGGTGTCTTTTCCCCTTCAATTCTGCGAGTCAGGTTGTATAGTGGTTCAGTGATGGTAGCGAAGTTGTGTAGGGCGGGGCGGAAGTAGCTGATGGTGCTTAGGAAGCTAAGGACACCCATTGCAGTTGTAGGGGTGGACCATCGGAGGATTGTAGCTAATTTTGCAGAGTCAAGGGACAAACCATGCTTGGATAGAGTGATGCCTGCCCACAGAAGTTCTTTCATGAAGAGTTGGACTTTGGAGGGGGAAATGGATAGGTCGTCTCTTCTGCAGCATTCCTTCGAAGTTGTTGTCTGCGATGCAAATATCATCCATTTGTGTTTCCATGTCGGTTCTGATCATCTCTTTGAATGCCCTCTCGATCATCTCGTGTGCGGTGTTTCCAGCGCCTGTAAGGCCGAAGGGCATGCGGATCCATGCATATAGTCCTCAGTCTTCGACTTTGAAAGCAGTATATGCCCAATTGACTCTGCATACTGAGCAGGCATGGTACGTGGCGGCTAGGTCGATTCCGATGTAGAGTTTGTGTCCAGCCATATGGCTTTGTTTGGCAGCTAGGTTGCCTGTGGGGAATGTGGGGTCCTTAGTGATGGCGTTGAGGGCTCTAAAATTGTTGCATAGCCTCCAACTAGAGTCGGACTGTGTTGGTGGTGGAGGTACTAGTGATGGGTTGTGCGGTGAGTTGGGGTGTGGGAGGTCGGTGTCGACTGCTTTGCATGCGGCATTGGCCAGGATGCAAAGGTGCTCATCGGTGTAGTGGTTGTCCTTAGTTGGTTTGGGAGCTAGCACGATGGGATTAATACATTTGACTTCATCGAAGGAAATGCGCTTGATAATTCCGGCCTGTTCCAGTTTGTCAACTTGTTGATGGAGCCAGGTACATCGAGATGGGGTGAGGGGGTGTGTGGGCTGCCTTTCAGCTCGGGGTAGTTTTGCGTCGGGGGGGACATTGATGCAGTGTTCGGTGTGGCAGTTCGGTTTGACTTCGGATAGGGTGAGTGCGAAGGTATCCGTGAATTCTTCGATCAGGTCGACAACTTTCTTGCGTTGGTCCGTGGATAGAGAATCTCCAATGGTGACGGCATTTAGGATTTGTGTGATACACTCTGTGCTGAATATGTGTTCTTTGCTGTATAATGGTTGCATGGCTTGTAGTAATGTGTGAGTTTCCTTTCTTTCTGGTAACCGGTCAGTGTCGTTGATACCGCGTCCTTCGTAGGGTTGTAGTGTGGGGTCAATGTTGATGGTATGCGCTGTCAGGTTGGTCGATGTTATTGTTGTCAATTGTGTGTTCTAAGCATTCAGGCATGGGTATGGGAGGTTCAGGTATGGGTCTGGGGGAATTGTTGGTAGGGGTGGTGTTGTTATTGTGGGGATTGTGTGTGTGTGGGTCCTCGAGGTCTATTAGTAAGGGTGATCGGTTTGGGATAGATATGGTGTGGGGGCCTATCTTGAAGATTAGGGTATTGTCATTGTAGTCTCGAGTGGCGCGTGTGGTTGCAAACCAAGGTTTGCCTAGTAGTACTTTGAAAGCGCCGTGGGAGTCGAGTATTTCGAATTCTATGTTGGTGGTGACGTCATCGACGTTGACACAGCGTGATGGAGCCTCGGGATCTGATAATTTGGCCACTGCCTACTCGTGCTCCGACACAGGATGGTGTCGTGTTGCCTAGGAATTCTCAAAATTGGGCCCACAGGGATGAGTCGATTGCGCAGAGCCCTGATCCATTGTCGATCGTGGCTTGAATACATATGGGGCGGATACCTATGAGGTTGGCATGTGTAATAAAAGAAAATTTAAATTGCTCAAGATCTTCGCGCTTCTCACATAATTGAATAATTTTCATTTTGCTATAGTTGTTGAGTAGGCTACCGTTGCGGTGAACGTGATGTGTGGGGTCATGGGTTCGTATGGGGAACATCGGGATCACATCATAAGGGTATGGGAAGACACGGTCTGTATTCGTTCTTACTGGGCTACGGCAATGACATGGGACTATTCGACGATTGATGCTTGGGTGAGGGTGCGAAGTCTGGAGGCTTTTTTGAACGTCTCCTCGTGGTGCCTGTTTCCACGGGGAGACCCATGGTCCTTGGTAATCCATGATGTTACAGGAGGCGGTGCCCGGACTTAAGCATCGCCCCCAGTACCATTTCCCGGGTCGACGTCTTCAATATAGGGTCCATTGATGGTGTCGTGTGTGGTGCTATATGTGGAGTGTTCGGGATGGGTACGTTGGATGTTGTAAGCGTAGTATGGGTCATATGTATAGTGTGGGTCGTTGTCATGGTATTGCAGTATAACTTCGTGGTGGTATAGTGACGTTGTGGGGTGTGGGGGTGAGTAATTGTAGTATTGGTCAAATGCGTGTGGGTCATGTGCATGGATGGGGTCGGGTGGGTAATGGTGGGTGTATCGATGGGGAAAGAGGCCGGCTTCTACGAAATTGGCGGCGTAATTATGTGTCGGTGGTCTTGGGATTCGGCTGCTGAGTGCGATTAGGCGGCGGTATGCTTGTTCCTTAGTGGGTAGTGCGGGGTTTTGGCTGCATTCTGGGTCGTTGCGGTTGTGGCCAATCTTGCTGCACCTCCAGCATTCGTTGCTGCCGGGAGTAGGTAGTCCAGGTGTCAAGGGGTATTTGGTGTCGATTGTGGGGTATGTGGTTCTCCCGTATCTATTATCCCACGCTCATATGGCTTCATCGTGCAGGCGTATCCCGTCGGGTGTGTTGGCGAAGGTGGTAGGGATAGGGGGGGGAGGTGATGTTGCGAGTCGAATGTGTACAGATGGGGCCGGCGCAGTGGCAGCGGCGTATGGTGGGCGTCTGTCGTTCAGGTTACGAGGGGGTATTGTGGTATAAGCATGTGGGTTGGGTGAGGAGCGGGGATAAGCAGGGGGGATGCGGGGATAAGTGGGTGGGGTATAAGCACTGGTTATGGGTCTGGAAGAGTGGTTGATGCTCAATTGGATTGACGTTAGCTGATTTTGCAAGTCGTTCTTTTCTTTAGCTTGTTCCTTGATACGATTTGCGAAGTCGTGATGGTTGAGCTTGAGTAAGTCTGCGCATAGCGATGAGAGTTTGGGGCCAAGACCGGGGCCGGAATGGGCGGTGACTTTGTCGCGGATAATGGTAGGAAGATGGCTATAGGCTTCGGCGCCTTTGGATTCGTCGCTCATAGATAGGATTCTGTCCCCGTAGTAGTAGCGAAGTGCCTTCACGAATCTTATTGTCTCCCATGTGAGTGATCCGTCCTTGTCTGGTATGGTTCAGTGATCTTGCTGATTTCGAGTCTGAGAGCTTTAAATAGGTTGAGTTCAGTCGTTTCGGAAGTAGTCTCTTCCGGTATGGGAGAGGGATATGCTTTGATCCATTGCGCTCGAAGTAAAGCCCACATTTGTTGCGTAGCGTCGTCGAAGGAGTTAAAGCGGCGGTCAGCGTCACCACGAAACCGTAGACGGAAATATTCGCATCGTCGAGTATTGTCGTTCCACTGTGCTTCCATGAAGAAAGATTCGATATCCTTGAGCCATTCGTATCCGTTCTCGTTCATAGCGCCGCTAAAAGGGGGTACTTTGGTGGACGTCATAATGGGTGATAATGTTGGGTGGGGGATTTGCAAGTTGAGCGGTGTGTTTGGGGAAGAACCGAGGGATGCGGAGCGGGGTCGGTAGGTTAACAGTAGGATGGGTGGGGGTATGGGTGGTGCAAAGAGTTAGTCCTGCAGTCGCTATTATCAAAGAACATCCAATAGTATAGCATTACGTGTTTCGCCGCACCTTTTAATTCCAGAACGATGTGAATGGAACAGGTAACAGAGAGATATGATAATGAGAATATCACACGCTGCAGTTGCGGCAGCTTGGAGTGTCGTCGCTTCCTATATGAGAAATATCGTCTATCGAGTTATTTTAGATACTAGAGTCAAGATGTAACATACCCTTAGTAAGTGTGTCCTAGGCACGAGCTGAGAAGGTCTTGCTTATTTCCCTGCCAGCGGCCAACGTTGTTAATACCTGTCATAATAGGTACTGGTAGGACATACTCTATGGAAACCAAAGCTAAGACGGTATAATATCAACGTAGAATTCGAAATATTTCGAGAACGACAACCGTACCTAACCCAGCACCTATACTTACCGTTCAGTCCATCTTCGCAATATTGAAAGAATGATCGATGATGCCACGGGAGATCAATGGTACTTACCCATCTGGATTAAACCCAATGAAATCTGAAGGATGAGACTGAAATCAGTAGTTCGAGAAGTTGACGACGAGGAGACGTATAATCGGAACGGCCATAAGGCGTACTCGACTGTGAAGACTCTTGCTGACTGAAAAATAATTGACCTAATGTGAATTAGTGAGACTAGTCTAGAACTGCAGTGCATACCTGACCAAATTCGGCTGGCGAAAAATCTGTGAAAGATATTAAACTCGAAATTTATTTCTATGTGATTGTGAAGCACTCTTACTTACAGTTGAGCAACGAATGCGGTAATGTACTGATTCGACAATAGTTAATCAGCTTAAGGTATTCTGGTGAATTAATCTGACTCACGGTGCATGCATATTCTCCCTGTTCCCAGCCGTCAATTTGTCGATTAGATGACTACTATTAACCTTGAAGCTACTCACCGGCACGGAGCTAGAGACGCTGAAGAGGTCATGATGATGCCTAGATACGAGAAATAAAGTCACTTGCAACGGGCTTCGATCCATCAACGCCGGATTTCCAGTATTTATAATAAAGGTATCGTAGAGTTGATGACCTGTAAATATGGTTTCCACTGTCCCTAAAGTTCTAAACAGAATACAATCAAAATTATCTCAATACCGATAAAATCAGGAGTAGTGTTGGACGTACATGCGAATCAAATTGTAACTTTTAGCGCACTCGTATCTCTCTTTGCCTCCAGCTTGTAGTATTGAAGAACGATCAACTGGCGTCACAGTATGTTCAGACATTACGGCGGCAATACGGCATAATAAGGACAAGCTCACAAGTGAGACACCATACATACTGAGATAATGAGAATATCAGTAGTTACCCTTTCACGACATCGATAATGCGGAGGCTTACAAAGTGCTAATCAGAATAGCAATCACAAGTGCCCCATAGATTCTTGCATATATGACTTGGACGTTAGCTGGATGTTTCGGATCTTGTAATGGCATGGCGGGGAAAAAAGGGCTTTGCCACGGCGTAAATTTCTGGCGGGTTAATATATCAGTCGACCGATGAATTTCTGGCCATGGCGGGTCAGAAATAGCTCGCTAATGAATGAAGCCGTCCGCTAAATTCAATTCTTTCAGAGGACCCCATCGAGGAACTGATCATATGGGATATCATGATATTTACGTATGATAAATATACGTACGGTTGCGGCGGTCGACGTTAGCTACTGGTTTGGCTTCATCCAGTCCGGCCTCCCATTTTGTTCCTCATACGTATCCTCGGACCTAATTCCCGCAAGCTTCGGAATAGGCTTATTCGCTGATGATAGGTAGGATTTGAGTGTATTAACCGCTTGGCAAGTTGTTTTAGCTACTACGAGAGTGTTCCGAACATTTGTGTATATGTACGGCGGTATACATATACTTGCAGTTAGCACAGCCGCTAGATGTTCTTAATGAAGGCTTCAATGTTAAGCGATGAATGGTAACTGTTGCTACAGCTGTTTCAGGTACATAAGGCGGAGATTGAAATCTGGCGCCAAGTCGAAAATAAAAAACAATAGAACAATCTTGTTATATCTCATGTAATACGGCGGGTTAAGAGCTGAGATTACTAGCAGGTATTATTATGATATAGTACTAGTGATCTACTTAATAAAAGTAGCTTAAAACAAGCTGTATAACTTTATGATAAATATGAGTATTTATTCGATACCATGATATGGGAGCTGTTTTAAGATGTGTTTATGAGTCACAAAATCGTCTTTTCAACTGATCTAATAGATGGATATCTGTTCTGTACTTAAAAATCTTCTGTGAGCTAGCAAGAAGGTGCAGGAGCTGGCATTGTGAGAAGGGGATGGAACTTGGCTCTCCTTACAGCTCACATAAGGCTTTTAAGTAGAGGAAAGATAACCCTCCATTAGAACAGTTGGAAAAGTGATTTCCTGGCCTATAAACACATCTTAAAACCACTCCCATATCATGGCCTGGAATAAATACTCATATTTATCGTAAATTTATACAGCTTGTTTTAAGGTACTTTTATTATGTAGATCGCTAGTACTATATCATAATGATACCTGCTCTTAACTTCAGCCCTTAACTTACCGTATTACACGAGATATAACAAGATTGTTCTATTGTTTTTTATTTTCGACTTGGCGCCAGATTTCAATCTCCGCCTTATGTACCTGAAACAGCTTTAATGTTACGTTTTCGCATATACCCACATAGGCCTACTTAGTAGTAGCGCTAACATAAACAATTAACTAAGCCGCCAAGAATTTGAGCAAAACTTGACATAAAGGTTCGAACCTCGTTACGGGATATTCCGTGCTGGCGATGTCACCCGTAAATACTGTTGAACTGTTCCGTCGTCTGCATCCGGCTTGTCAAGAGTATGCATTCCCTCTCTCCTATTCATCGTTCGTCTGCCACGGACTTCACTAGAATTGAATGAAATGAAATCTCCTCCAATGCTTTCATTAACCATCAAAACGGTAGTCGCACCTCTAGGTGGTGGATGCAGGTACACGCAGCAAGGGGCAATATGAGACCGTAACACAAACTTTCTATAAATGGGGAAACCACCAATCTGAGTATATGCATCAAACTGTGGGCCAGTTACATTTACATCCAAATTTGACAGCTGGCGCTGTATTCGGCATTGTATTGAAGCAACTTATTCATCTATTTACATAAATTAGATGACACTCTCCATCTTTGGAACTGAGGGATCAACACGGAATGCCACGTACCTATGCAAAAGCCCAAGGCATAGTCCCTGAAGCTAATTTATTTATGCTACTCTCATATCGAAAGGTGATGATGGTCCTTTCAGGGAATCTGTCAGCCATACTTTGGTTGCATGTCAGTAGGCTAAGGAGTATACATATTGATCTGACACTTCACGCGATGTTCTCTGGATTTCTTGGGAATTGGGGAATGATGGGAAGAAAAGGGTGATGTCCATCCACCACAATCCACTACCGATTCTTCTTTGGTGGGATCTAGACCACCTATCAGTTCAGCGTATAATCAATGCAATTGCAAACGATTTTGACCAGTGTAACAGCCTCTAGGACTCTGGAACTCAAGATGCAATATGATAATGGTAAAGGTATGTGCAACTGTCTAACTCAGACATACAAGTGCTCTAATCCTCACACTCCATCTCCACTCTAACCACCTCTCTCTCATCTTCTTCCTGTTCTTCTTCCCTGATGGCACCTCTGGCACAGGTGCCCCCCCCCCCCAACAAAAATGTGCATCCCCACATGTTGGGCATCTCCTTCTCGTATGGTCTCCCTTCTGATCTCGACTGCCTCATTTGTTGTCTCCTCCAAGCCATAATCCTTGTCTTCCTCTCCTGTAATCTCTTCTGCCAGCCCCACTTTCTCTCTCTCTGTCACCCTTCTGCTTTTAACCCCTTCTGTCTCTTCCACAAGCTTTGCCAGCTCCGTCTCTTGTCTTGGAATGAAGTGTTGTAGGCACAGTACATGCATCAGTCCTTGCCATACAAGGCCTTCTAGTGTTTCAATGGTATATGAGTTCTTGAATTATTCATGAACTCACATGGGACTGGACCATCAGTGCAGCAGATTGTTCTTAGTCTCATAGTTGCCATCCAGTCTATTATTATATATCTGGACTAGGTCTCCTGTCTTAAACACAACTTCTGTAACTTTCTTATCAAATTTCACTTTTCATTCAATAGCATGGGCTACTGAGCCCCAGAATGCATCCATGTGTATTGAGTCAACAAAGGCCATGTGGACTGTGATGTCATCACTGGAGGTCTCTGGGAGGTAGGTGGCTTCCTCCTGTCTTCTATCATTGATGACTAGTCCCATGAGCAACTCTCATGGGGAATATCCAGTTGAGGGGAGGATCTGGTCATTCATCTGGCAGATCACTGTCACAAGGTGTTTTGGCCAATCACCTGGTAACTCCTGTCACTGGAAATCTTCCTCAGTCTCATCCTCTGCATTATCTGGTGCACATAAATGATGTAATTGACCAAGCAAAATTTTGTTGCAGCCTTCAACTAAACCATTGACCCAGGGCCCATATGCTGGTGTGGTGTGTAAGGTGATACCTCTTTGTGCTGCAAAACCCCTGACTTCTTCGCAGTTGAAGTGAGACCCCCCATCTGTCATGACAGCCTCTGGTGTCACAAACTCATTGCATATTTGTTCCAGTGTTTTGACAGTCAATGCACCTGTTCCATCATGTGTGAAGGCCTCTGCCCATATGAACTGTGAGTGTACATCCATATATATCCCAATATTTTTCTATCCTCTGAATCCTTTTGGCAGCTTTAGATAGTCTCCTGCAATCATCTCGAAGGGATATTGGCATGTGATAGGAGACAGGAGGGAGTTCAAATCTCATGGACTGAATCCTTTACCCCTTGGGCACTCAATAATTGCTTCAACAATAGTGTGTTGCATATTGTACCAGAAATATGATTGTTGGAGCTTCAACATAGTGAGGTCACAACCAAAGTGCCCTCCTTTGATGTGTGCCTCCACAGCTAGTGTGTGCACCTCCGCCTCCAGAATGCATTTGACCTTTGGTGCTCACCACACCTATCTTCCCTTTGCGATCCTCCATAACCTCCTCTCTTTGACCATGAAGTTCCTAGCCTTGTGTTGGGCTCAACAGTGAGTCTAGTTATCATTATTTGCTGAAAGCTGACCCTCCTCCAGCCACTCAATAATCTCAAGAAAGTATGGTTCCTGGGCAAATCTCTCATTCAGATTGACCATTGTTGACACATGATTCATGGAAAAAATGTTGTTCATGACCCCCCCATACATTGACTCCCACCCTGGTTCCACATTGAAATCCTCTCCATCATTGCATGCTCCTTCAAATCCTGTCCATCTGTGACTAATACCATCTGCAACTTTATTCTCTTTCCCTGGCCAGTGTCTCACATCAACAATCTTCTGTCCTAGAATGGACTCTTTCCAGTGTGCATGGTGTGCCTGGAGTGTCATTTTTTAGGAAGTCGGAGAGTTCTTGGCAATCCATCCCAATCTCAACACCGTATCCACTGATTGTGTCATTGAATTTGTCCAGGCCATCTTTTAGCACTGCAAATTCTAACAGGAACAGTTTGTAGTTCTCCTCAGCTGGTGATGTGCATTTTGAACAGAATGTGATTGGATGTAACCTTCATACAACGGTGCCTGCTTTTATAATGTGTTCAAAACATTGAGAGAGTATGCCATCATATCCTTTCTTGCAGCCATCTGTTGTGACAATGAAAGGTCAGCCATCGTACATGGGTGCTTGTAATACTGGCTCTGTGGTAAGGATTGTCTTCAAGTGTGTAAATGCTTTCTGTTCAGGACTGCCAAAGGTGAACAGTGGTATGGGCATGTCTGTGAGCACTCTCTTGAACCTGTTACATTTTGGTCTACCTAACTTCCCAGGATTCAGTACTGTAATTCCATGTGTCAGGTCTGTTAGAGGTTGTGCAATGCGGGCATAATCCTTTATGAGTTGATGGTATGCTCTGACCAACCTGAGGAAGCTTAGTAATTTCAGTGCATTGGACAGTTCTGGCCAATCTAAGCTTACTGCTACCTTGGTGAGATTCGGTTTAATCCCATCCTTACACAAGTGAGCCCCAGCAAACAACACCTCTGACATGAACAACTTCATCTTTGCTGGTGAGAGTGATAGCTGTTTCTCTTTGTATCTGGTGAAGAACTTCCGTAGGTCTCCTAGCTTTGCCTCGAAGTCATTGCTCAAGAGGCAGACATCATTGACATACACCTCCAACACCCTCCCTATCATATCTCCCAACACTGATACTACCATCTCCCCAAACATCGTGGGCACTCCTGAGTGGCCAAAAGGTATTCTCAGGTAGACATAGTAGCTGATATCACCTGGTTTGAACAGGTTCAGAAATTTCAGGAATTCTCTGAACTGTGAACCAAACCACTACTGAACCACCCTAAACTGATTTATACCATTTGGTTCAAAATGGTTTGGTTCAGTGGTTCAGTGGTTTGGTTCTTGGTTCCTGAACTGAACTGCAGCTTCACTACTATAAAGGCTTGTGTAATTCTCCATTTGGCTTTTGATGAGTCTTTCTTGCCTTTCTGTGGTACCTCTGCTGTCTTACTGGTTTCCACATCATCGGTAGGCCTGCCTTCACACACTCCTCATTGGCATGAGTACATAGCTGCTCTATTGTCAGGCCACCATTATCATATGTCTTTGGTGCTAGGGTCATTGGTGCCAAGCATCATACCTGGCGAGCTCATACTCTTGTGATGATGCTGGCTGACACCATCTCATCAATATTCCCATAGTACCATGATCTCTGTTTCACTGTCAGTGGATTCTAATGGACTTAGTGGGCAGTGGGACTGAGGGGTCCACATGTAACTTGTGTGTTGTGAAGTTGACTGGCGGGTCTTCCAAAGAGTGTGAGAGTGAAAATGTCTGTGAACTCTGTGACCATATTGATGACTCTGGTATGTTGTGCTGTTGTGAGATCATCTCCTATTCTGACTTCTTTCAGTATCTGTTCCACCTGTTCTGGCTTGAACAGATCCAACAGTCTTGTTGTGTTGTTCACTACATGCACTCTGCAGTTATCCTCTCCTCCTCCACCACTATGTTCCTCCTCAGTTCCTCTTGCCTCCTTATTCCCTTCACCCATCTCTCACATCACCTGCACTCTGGCCTGGATCAGCTCCTTGATCTTCATGAGGGCTATGTTCACTTGTTCTCCTTAGACCTGTTCAGCCACCTTTTTCATCCATATCTTCTCCACAGTTTGCATCCCTTTCACATCCCTCTGTTTCTGCTCTGTTTTCTCTCTTCCCTCCTCTTGCCACCTCTTTTCACTTATCCTCCCTTCTCTCCTTTTCCCTGATATTCTGCCCGGGACTGTGTTGGTGAAGGTCTCGGTTGTACCACTCTCAGTTGTTATAGTGAGGGTGTCTTTCCCAAAATCCTGTACTGCTTGCACAGCATTGAGCCATGGGTATCCCAGTAGGATATAGAATGTGCCTTTCACACCAAAGACCTCAAAGTCTTGTGTATCTTGCAGCCACCCATCTCAACAATGCCATTCCACCTTCCTTTTGATGGGACAATCACCTTGTTTGCCATGCTGAACTTCATTGATGATGGTGTTAGCGGACCCATTCAGTGCTTACGGTAGTTCCACATGCTCCAGTCTATGCTGTTCACCATTGCTGTGCTGTCCACTGCTATGATTTTTCTGGTAATCTCTCCTGTCTTGCTCTGCAGTTTTGTCCATTGCTGAAATGCTGTGTAATCTTGGGTGGTCTTCTTGGTGGTTATATTACATATTTGCAGGGTGTTTGGACTGTCAGAAGGCAAGACAATGTCATTTTGAAAGTTGGGGATCAGAATACGTACAGGTGAGACTCTCTTCAAGGGGGTGATGACTACCCCCAATTTGTTTGTCCCATGTTTATTTACAGTGTTCTTGTTTGCCTTCTCTCTCCTTCTCTCTCCCAGGACCATGCCAGCCACCCTTAGCTGTGTGACCCTTCAGCATTTCCCTGTCCATCATTGTACTCATTGTAGTAACCCCTGTAATATTTGGGTATTTCCTCAATGGTTGTGACTTGGTGTACAGGAGCAGGTGCTCTTGGGGTCGGTGATGGTGTCTGAGGTGTAGTCAGTGTATAAAGGCCAAAGCAGTATCAAACTCAGAATTGGGTGTCCACCGCATTAACTTGTGGGTGAGAGCAACTGTTGTCGTTCACACTATGTGGTGGGTTGGTGCATTGGCCCCACTTTGGGGATGTTCCTGGTGAGAGGAGATACAGTCTCTCTGGGGATGGGTCCATTCCAGTTCCCCACTTCTCATGCCAACTTGCTATCACTGCTGCATCACTCTGCCAACCTTCTTGTGTCTCTGGGAATGGGCCCAGGTTGATTTTACTGTTGTTGCAAGGTGTCACAGGCGCATCTCTTCTGCTGAATGGTAACATATTATCAGTCTGTTGTGTCTGACGGAAATGGTTGAAGTGGTTCATAGGAGTCTGCAAGCCAGCTGGCATGGGTTGTTCTGGGCAGGGCTCTGCAGTGTTGCTGGTGTAGTGTTGCAATGTGTTGACAGTGGTGACAGGATGGAGAGGCTGGCATATGATCTTGCTGCCTGAGGTGTGTGCCACATGTTCAGGCTTCTGGTATTGCTGAGTCTTTGTACTTCCTGGTGTTGGTTTGTGATTTCAGTCTTCAGTTCCTCAATTGTCCTCAACTTCTTGTAAGCATTACAAAGCCTTGCAAGCTCAATTTTGCTGATTGCTTCGATGAACTTCAGTATAGCTGTCGTATTGGTCATCTAACATCTCGTTCAGGACTTTCAGGATGCACATGGTGTGGATGAAAGGGAGGGCTGTCTCTCCACTGTCTCCATATGCTGCTGTGAGTCAAGTTATCTTGTGTGCACAGGTTATGTGGTTTGGTACATCCTTCTTTCTGTTGTCATTCCATGTTGACTTCCCCAGCTCATCCTCCATCAGCATGCATGCTGTCAACCTCTCAAATCCAATGCTCTTGCTCTCTTGAGTGTCAGTAATGGACAGGAACCTCTTCAGGAATGCCTCTAGTATGGCAGCCCATGATGTCTTGCATGCCTCTGTCTTTGAGTCCTCCCACCATCTCTCTGCATAATCCACTAGGTATAGTTTGAAGTTCTTGAGCTCCTTTGCATCATCCCACTCCACTGTTGCTCTCTGAAAGGTCTTGAACCATGATCTGGAGTCTTCCCTTTCTCTGCCATCTCTGTGAAAGGCTGGGCATGTTATGCTGGATGTCATCATTGGTATGGTTGTAGCTGTTGTGGTTGTATCTTCTATTGGGAGATTTGAGAGATTAGATATTGATGAAACAGTAGGGCTTTGCATTGGAGTGTCAATTGTTGGTGAGTTCAGTTCTGACATCCAGTAATTTTTGTTGACCTCCCTGGATACAAGGCTGTGATCATACATAGTTCAACATATCATAGTACAGTAATTGTTGGCATGTGAAATCATAGGAGCCAGGCTGGCATTCATCAGGTAGGAAGTGGGTGGGTCAGAAATAGCTTGTTAATGAATTAAGTGTCTGCTAAATTCAATTCCTTCCAAGGAACCCCATCAAGGAATTGATCATAAGGTTGCGGAACATTAAATCCAGCATACCTTAGCACCTGTTGGCTATCATTCGGGTTAGGGTTAGCACTTGTGTTAGTGGCTAACTTCACGGAATCAGAGCAAACTGGTCAACCCGAGACTTCCCACAGTGCCACAATCAGGTTGGTCAACCAGTCTGAATGTGCCTATATACACCCACAGAACCTGGTTGACCAACTCTTATCAGTCATGGTCATGCATTACACTAGGAACTCGGGATTCATTGATGCCATCCGAGGCATGTGTTGCCTGTTCCTCCACCTGCCAGCCACCCACCAGCCACATGCATGCTTGTGGGTGCTGTTGCTCTTTAATATATTGTACACACAGCGGAGCTATTGAATTGAATAATAATAATAATATAATATTGTTTATTTCCTTATATATTCCATGTTTGAGAGAGAGACATAGAAATTCAGCTGCATGAGGTTAGATGAGCAAAGTCATCACATATTTTGTACCAGTGCATCAAGAAGGAACAAGTAGATAATAGACCTAATAAAGGCTGTCATCTGCAGCTAAATGCATATCTATTGAGAGCCTCTTCCTAGCTTGTTTACCTTTATGGGCTACTTGCAGTCTATGTTTCTTCTGTTCTTCTTCTAGCTTCAACTTCAACACCCAGGTTTTAGGATCATCAATTTTATAAGGCCTTTGACCTGGTTTCACATTTGACCTCCTCACCCTAGATGCCTTATTCCTGTATTGCAGAGTAAGAGTGAGGCATGGATCCTCCCAGCAATAGGCTACTTCACTATAGGACAATCAACTGATGCTCTATATATTATAGTATTGGAGACTCACATTATTTTACCTTGCCTTATGACCTGTCCAATACCACAAAAGTCAAATGGCCCAACAGTCGATTCAGCACTCCACTTGATAATGTGGGTTATTAGATGGTCATCCCTATCTGTGCCCCATATGATATAGGGGTTAGGGTCTTTGACCCTTTCCTCTTTATTCCATACTCAAATGCTCATTATCTGACCAGCATTCCTGTAGGTAATAATGAATATCTGATAGATAGAAAAACATGAGTCTGCCTTACTTGCCTTACTTCATCTTATTCCTTGAAAGATATCCAAAAGACTTGTGTATGGTCCATACGTGTTTACTAGGTACTCCAGCATTGTACAAGAGCCCTCTGCATTATACTTTGAGCCTTTCACCCTTTGGTAGATAGAGCTCGGTTTCATATTTTGAAAGGTTCATATGAGTCCTGGCTGAAGCATTCTTTACAAAATCATGCAAATTTACTGAAACCTTAGGTATCACTTATGAATCAAAATAATAAGATATCTACCTTTCTTAGCTAAGTGCTTTCATAATTTGACCATCCCCTTCAGCTCCGGTTCTTGAGGAAGATCACATTTGTCAAATACATTCCAGCCTTCTTGAGTAAATATCAGTGGTCCCAAGGATGGGTGTTTCTGTAATGCTTCCCTAATCTCTGAAGGCTTGACAATATCAGGAATATCATCTCCCCTGTACCACTCAACTCCTTGTTTCTCTTTCAGAGCAATCATCTGCCTTTGAATAAATCATGAGGTCTGTCAATCAAAAATAATTCAACTGTTGCTCCACTCACATTGTGGAGTGATTTTATCTCTTTAGTGTGCATATATACCCAAACTTCATCATGTCTGAATACCCTGAGGTGAGGCATATATGCCATTCTCTGTTTGTCTGTCACTGCCATAGTAAAACCTTCTTCATACCAAACATCCTCCAGGATCTCTCTAAATAAACAAAAATAAACATGGACGTACACTAAACAGGAAGTCTGTAGTAGCAAAGCATAGTACATATTCTGAAAATTCAAAGGCTATTCCAATCTTGAAGCCTTGTTTCTGTGGATATCTATTGATAGGTGGACATGTATGTTGATATATGCAGACGTACCCATTGACAAACTCTTGATATCTCATTCCATATCCTCTTGTTCCATACTTGAGGGAAAGAGTGCTGAGACAACTGAATCTTGGATTAATAGTTAGATATTATCTACTCTATAGAACATACACATACCCGGATCCAATAAATGAACATATCCAGCATAACATTCTGAGGATTCGTCTCAACGTCTCTCAAGATCATCCCCTTTCCTTTCAACTCTGGCCCTGAAATATCCTGAGAAGGCGAGATATTGCCTCTATAATGTCCATTGCCTCTAATTATTTGAGTTTCAGAGTTTAGCAGCTGGACAATGCATTCAGGAGGGGGAGGAGGATCTCTCTTTCTGCTGTTGGGATGATCTGGAGTGTTATCATCACCCCATATGAAAACCACTTCTTGAGGCCCAACTTCTTGTAGGAATCGTAGAATCATACAATAGGCAGTATAATACTCTCTGAGCTCTGGCATGATGAGGGAAGATGAGAGTGGCTGGATCTGTGGCTGTGCAGTTGTTATTGTAGGGGAGTTCAAAGGCTATTATCTGACATTAATAGGCATACAATAAATTCACAAAAAATGCTTTCTTAATGAGGGAGTCAAATGCAGTCAATTACAAGGCTTTTATCTTCCAGATAGTTGGGGACTTTCTAGCTATAATGGTTTGTAGGACTGACATCATCAAGTATATAGATTTTGTCTGATCGAAAGATTAGCAAGTTAGAAAGCTGTTCAGACTCCTGTTCTAACTTGCTGCAGAGGGATATTGAATGGATGTGTCGTTTGTGGGCCCTACACCAACATGTATGTACAAAATCAACATATTAAAGCTATATTATCTACAGTATGATTTTCCCTCAAAGAAACCTGGTTTAAAATGATCAAAAGAGTATTAGAGAAGATGTTGATAGATCTTTCTTGAGGCATACCAATTTACATCTCCACATTATGGCAACAAACACCTAAAATGTTTTCCAGCCAACTATTACCTTTGTTACTGGATCTCTTCACTGGGCTAATAATTGACTCAGAGTGGTTGATTTTTTAGAGTCTTAATCTCTCTCCTCTTTCAGCACAGTCCCTAGTAAAATGCCTTTTCTTGCCTATGATGTTATAACTCCATGTAAAATTCAGCAAGGACTAGACCAGTTAGCTTCTCTGTCCAAATAAGCCTCAAAGAGTTATCAGTTTTTACATGCTGTCCTTCGGTCTTAGGTTTATCCTGACCGGACCTGAGAGTGGCATATATGTATGGTCAGCCATAAGTCACTATGAATTAAGATATGACTGGATCACATAAAACATGGTCACATAATCATTTTCAATAGCTTTGAAATCTGTAGACAAGTCCCATTCTGTAGGCTTGATACAGGAGTATATATTTGATTAATTTCTTTGGCATGAGTAGTATAATAATTCCCAAGCACGCTTAGAGCCCTAATGGGCATGTCTTGCTCATTGATAAATTGAATGACTACAGTTCAGTATTTCCCCTGAAATTTCTCTGACCGTTGTCCCAGGAATTCTGTCAATTTTGTTGATTTCTTCCTACCATGCAAATTTTTTCATGGGAAATTCAGAAGACATTGAAGAACCTAACTACAATAGGAAAGTCTTCAAGAGCTATATTGGACTGTTACTATATATCTAATTTCTTCAAGATTTATCCTGACAGTTCAGGAATTGGTCTGAATGCCTTGCATACTGACACTCCATTCTGCTAAGTCCCACTGGGTGCCTATTGCGGAAAAACATCGAAATATCCAACAACCACTGCAGATGTTACTCAAGAACCTAGCATTCTATATTGTAACTAAATCAAAAGTGTAAGTAACATTGGGAGATTTCAAACTGGCACATTTGCCCATGGCATTTGGGAACATCTCTGGTCTGATTCTAAGTCCGAGTCCTTCCATTCTTACTGAACACATCTCTTTTTATATACCAATTTTATTTAATAGATAAATACTATTATGATACCACAAGACAAGGATATAAACACATAATAACAGAGACAACATTATTAACAATATGACAATGACTACTACTTTAAATATATAGGTACCCCAGGCCTTCAAGAAAATATGTAACTAGTATGTTACCTTCCTTTCAATTTTCCTCTTTGACACTGATAGCTTTATCTGAACAGATTGTATTTATTTGCTACTTACAAATATATATTATTGCTGTGATTGTGGTGCCACTTCCTTTTAACCAGGGCAGAAGTAAACCCTGCCACATCCACTGTAGGGTCACCATATCAAATGATGTATATACGTACTGCAGCATACCTGTACAGCTGAATTCTTTCTTTCATTGTCCAGCAACTTTCTACAAGAATCTGTGATGGTGCATCATGTTAAACGGGTCGTCACCGTTGTTGGAAATAGAAGCAGAAAGTGCGAAGGTTGAAAGTGAAATGAGGATGAAGAGAAGAGGTGCGCGATGCCTAGCGAGGTATGCACGTGTTGCTGTCCAAACAGATCGGTGACCTGTCCCGCTGTTTGTAGCAGCAAGGAAAATGTGCTGGCTTGACTCAGCCAGTATGGGGTTACGACATGTGTATTGTAGACTAGAGAACTATAGCTAGTGTCTATACATTGATCTATACTATGGTGTTTGATGTTGTTTGTATTAATGCTCCCCTGAAGCATGTATCTTAACACATCACAGCATATTTGACCCTATGGCTGTCAAAGCAGTCCTGGCTATGGTTTGTTCAGAGAGAGAAAAATATATAGACAGTCACAGAAACAAGAACAATTGGATTGTTGACTGGTCAACCAACTGGACTGACAAGGCCATGGAGGAAACAGGGGAGCAGCGGAGGAGGACAGACTGTGTCTGCATCGAGGAGCAGCCATATTTTACAGCACATGTTCTGGAATATGTCAGAATATTGCATAGGGCTCTGATTGGACATGGTGGAAATGTTGAAAAGCACAATGAGAATGTAAGCTGCACTTTATTTTTGTTCTGACTAGCAGTGTCTTAAATTTACCGAAGCCTGAGGAGTCTGATGATTCTGAGCAACAGCTACCTGATAGCTTCCTGATTCTTGGCCCAGTCTTCGAGCCTCCCCCAATTTCTCATGCTCATATCCATCCTCCTCATATGTGAAAATCATCCAATAATGAGAAAGAGATCAAGGTCAATGATGGTGATGCCAATGATAAGAAGACAAAAGATAGTAAGGTGGAGAAAGCCCAAGAGAACTTTTTTCAACCTACCAGTGAGAAAGCAAAGGAGGCCAAGATCCAAAAGAAAAAGTGATGACTGAAGGCCATAAACAATGACTTCCTGTTGGTGCAGAGCCCTCGTTCTATATGTTGGAGCCGGTGCATATTTTAAGCCCCATTTTTTTATCCAGACCAAGTGTTGGATAAGTGTCCGGTTCCAGGGGGTCCAATAGCCAATGAAAAGGAGGCTGAAATAACTGTTTTTCATCAAAGTCAAAGTCAGAGTCAAAGAAAGTTTCAAAACTCTGCTTTCATAAGAATGGATTTGCTTTGCAGGGTCCTTGGACTGTTTATGGACTACAGTCAAATATGAAGGTTATTGGCATGACCTATGTATGCCTATACATAAAACCTTCACTACAACAGCTCCAGATACCTTCTGGAAATATTTTGAGCCATGGCAAGCTGGTGAGACTCTTTCATTTCTGTCACATTGTTTTGCCTGCTTATTGACATTAATATAGAGGATATACCTCATTTTCAGGAATGTTCTGCATGCATTCGGGAGCTGTTCAATATTTTGACTGAATTTCATACTAGCTGCAGTATTGGAGCCTTTGCAGAGCATCTCAAGTGTGAGTTAATATATATTTACTTTATTCGCAATTCATTGATAAAAAGCAGAGCTTCATAAACTTCAGAATATGAGACTTCAGCAGAGTTGGTTAAAGGAGCCAAATCAGATAAGGAAGACAGATTGCTACCAAACAGTGCAGCAGACTATCCAGTGAAACTAATAGCAGCTTCCAAAAAATCTGGTCACCAAGGGCTCCTTGAAATCAACCCGGCACCCTCTGAGAGATTCCTTCGTTCAGTTTATGAATTTAGGTGGAGAATCAATGTCGGAAAGAAAGTGATCAATATATTTGGAAACTTGGAAGTATGTTATCAATTTTCTTGTGTTTCTGTTTTGCTAAGGTTCCATCCAACCTATTGTCAGGTCTCTCTATCGGTGTTGGTGTAACCTTCAAAGTTTCGAAGAAATCCAATATCTATACCACTGAAGAGGGAAAAAAGACTATTTCTACTTTCAATAATTTCCAAGGTGGTCTTCTGACCCTCATGAATGAGAACCATGAGGTTGTTGGATATGTGAGTATGTGAAAGGGTGTCAGTATTGGCACCCTCACTTGATCTATGCAGACAGGATTAAAGTATCTTTGTTGCAATAGTACAGTCTAATCAGAATACATGAATAAAAGAGAAATAAAAATGTGGCTCACCTTCGTTGCAATAGTACAGTCTAAGGAGCAACGAAGGCGGAATTTCCGAATATGTATAGCCAGGATTCAGTCACGTGTTCCTCACATGACTGACGTCGTGATTCTGGTACGCCAGGATTACACCCCTCCCCCCTCAAAAAAATGCTGTGAGGCTAAATTTCTGTACCATTCTCTCTCTCCCATACTTCCAATGCCTCGTTATTCTGCAACTCCTTCCCGGACATCCACTCATCATGATTCTTCCCATAGCCTATCCACCTGACAAGGTACTGCTTCCCTCGACCTCTTCTCCTTGTTTCCGCAATCTTGTCTACGACATTTCCTTTGGTTCCGTCTTCTGTGAGGATCACTGGTGGTCTGCTGAATTTGCAGTTGGGGAATAATGTGGGGTCGTTGGGGATGAATTGCTTGAGTAGGCTGGCATGACACCCTGGGAAGGTCTTTGAGTTATTTGGGAGATGCAGCATATATTCAGACTTCTCAGGGAAGGCAGCTGTTACCATATATGGTCCGTCATGCCTTGGCATGAACTTCGTGACCCTTTTCTTGCCCTTGCACTTGTAGTTCTGCCTCCGGTTCATTGTTGATAACATTACTAGGTCTCCAATCTCATATCTCTCCTCAGGGCTTCTATGTTCATTCACATGGTATGCTTGGCGAACCTTAGCAGCAAGGAGGTTGTTCTGTGCCTCCTGCACATCGGTCTGCAGGAGGCTGATGATCTGGTGTGCAGTAAGATAGAGGTCACACAAAGACAGCACCCCATTACATAAGCAGGGAGCGTTGGTGTTCATTCCGCTTTCAGCACTGGCAGGAACACACTTAAGTTCGAAAATCTTAATAGAAAGGGTGCAGGTTTTGGTTGTCTATGATTTGTATTAAAAACATTCTCAGATTTCGAAAAAATAAAAATGTTATAAGCCAAAAAAATATTTTTTTCCTATCTGTGTTCTAAAGGTTTTTCTTCCCAATTGGGAGCTTTTCGGTTTTGACAGCGGCAAGTTTGGCAGGTCACGTGACCTTAGGCGCTCGTTAAGCGCCCAAACGACGTGCGGCCCTTGTCTCCAGGCATGACTTGAATAAGGTATTCCTCCATCATTTTCAGTTTTAAAATTATACAACAAGTTATATTTCAGTGATATTACATGCCTAAACAATCCAAGAGCTATCAGACCAGGGTGAAGAACCTTGAAAAGGCTCGAAGCACCCGTACCACCAAGGCTTCCCCAGTGGTTCCCACAACTACTGTACCATCTGAAACAGGCAAAGATGGGGTGGAAAACCAGGGTGGTGAAGAAGTCTTTGAAGGAGAATTTCCAGAAATGATGTTCATTATTGAATCTGATGATGAGGAGGATGGGGAGGCTTCTGGAACACTGGAAGGGCTTGAGGAAGAGATCTCTGATGAGGATACACTCCAGAAGTTTATCCAGACTTTAAATGAAGCACAGAAAGCAGCACAAGCTGAAGAAAGATGCAAGGAGGCTTCAAACAAACATCCCAAATTTTATACAGGCAATTCCTTGAGATCTCAACATCGTTGGGCAGCAAAACGCAGGGCTTTAGCTGCAGATGGAAAAACTCAATTCATCAGTTCATTTTTTAAGAAGAAAGATTTGGAAGCAGGCAGTGAAGTTCCCACTTCACTGGAGATGCATGTGAGTTGTTCACATGACTGAATATCCTTTCCTTTGAATAATAGTGCATTTAGGATGTAATTGTGATTGAAGATTCTTCAGATGAGAGTTCAGAAAAGGGAGGAAATGCTGAAGAAGAGGCTGGCTCCAGTATCCAGCCAAGGGAATCATCTACTGAGGTTGATGGGGATGCAACATCCAGTGCCAATGAATATCTTCAACAACTTCTCAGCAATCTGGGTGATTACAGCTTGGAAACTGCAACTGATCAGGCCCTTGGAAAACTGGACTGGAGAGATTTTCCAGCATTATGTCGTGCCTGAGCAGAGCTCACTGTCAAGAGCAAGGATAAGAACCTTGATGTCTTTTTTCAAAGCAGACTCATTGCCATGGTTGGGACTCTCAACTTATATCTTGATCCCTCTCTTTCATTCACCTGGAGAGAGGCTTCAGTTCTGGCCTCCAAGGCAGCAAATCATGGAGTTTATCATGCACGCAACTTGCGGTCATGGATTCTTCGTTATCTCACTAAACGGAAATTACCCACCCATCGTTATGGTCACTCCCAGTCCTTGCTTGAAGATGAAGACCTCTCTCAGACCATACAACTCCATCTGCAAGCGATTGCAAAGTCTGGCTACATCAGGGCAGAGGATATTGTGGATTTCTTATCAACACCACAGATGCAGAAGCAATTTCCTGGTAAGAAGCTCACCATTTCAATTCACACAGCTCGGAATTGGCTTCATAAGCTGGAATGGAGGTATGGCAAGAAAAAGAATGGCATGTATATTGATGGTCATGAGAGAGAGGATGTCATTGCCTATCGAATTGAATTCCTGAACTGCATGAAGGAATACTTTACTCGAATGGTTATTTATGACAATGAAGGAAATGCCATTCTGCCTTCTGCCTTTGCTGTTCCAGGTGGTTGTTTCAGGCTCATCCTGGTCACCCATGATGAATCAACATTCTATGCAAATGATCGATGGAAGGCCAAATGGACACACAAAGATGACAAGGCTGTACCAGAGCCTAAAGGAGAAGGTCAATCATTGATGATTTCTGACTTCCTCACTCCAGAATGGGGAAGGCTAGTTGATGGGGAAGAGTAAGTGAGATATCTCTTTTACAATTAGATCTTACTCACAATTAAATATTAGGGAAGGCAGGATTGTGTTCAAAGCAGGAAAAAATTGTGATGGTTATTTCAGCTGTCATTGAACAGGTGGACATGGCCATTGATATTTTTGAAGGCAAGACCAAAGGCCAAGCTGTGGGTTTATTCTTATTTGATAATGCACCAAATCACCAAAAATGAGCCAATGATGCACTCTCTGCAAGAAAGATGCCAAAGGGGCCTTCAGAAGGCTGGACACATAAAAAGGGAGGGCCAAATATGCGTCCAGGTGTTTTACCAGATGGTAACTTTCAGGAGCTCTATTACCCAGATGATCATCCCCTTATGGGTGGCTGGTTTAAGGGAATGGAACAAATCATCAGGGAATGTGGTTTATGGCCAGCTAATGGACTCAATGCTCAATGTGAATCCTTCAAATGTGAAGAAGGATGCACTGATTGCTGCTGCCGGAGACTCCTTTTCATGCAGCCAGACTTTGTGAATCAAAAATCAGCACTTGAAGAGTTGGTTACAAGAAGGGGCCATATCTGTGATTTTTATCCCAAGTTCCACTGTGAGCTCAATTTTATTGAGCAGTACTGGGGGGCAGCCAAACTACGATACTGGTCATCCCCTCATACCAAGAATATCATGGAAATGGAGGCTAATGTTCTGACAAGTCTTGCTGATATTCCCTTGCAGCAAATAAGAAGGTAAGTTCTTCTCTAAATCCCACAAAATAACCCTAAATTGTTTAGCAGATATGCTGGAAGGTCTGCAAAGTTCATGGATGCTTACATTAAGGGTTTAAATGGGGCACAGGCAGCCTGGGCAGCTCGGAAATACCATGGACACAGGGTTTTGCCTGAGAATGTCATGGCTCAGTTTGATGAAGCTCACAATGTATCCAAGTAATTTTTTAAATTTTTTATATAGAGAACTTCTATCATATTTCCTTATTTTCCAAAAAGTTGGTTTTCGAAACTGAGATTTGGCAGTCACGTGATATTAAGCGCCCGACTTACGTAAGGGTGCTGTCTTTGCATGATCCCTATCTTAATAGAATCAGCAGATGCGTTGTCAGAGATGGACATCAAGGGTGGGATGAGCCTGGGTGATTGTCCTGTTTTTAGCTGAAAAGGTGAGAACCCTGTTGATGCATTCACCATGTTCATGATGGCAAATCTGACTCTTGGGAGTTGCATCAACCATCCTTTCTGATTCACATTGACATGGTATCAGATTGCTTGGTTGACCATCTTATTGGTGTGTTCACTACCTCTGTCTGTTTTGGGATGATATGCAGTTGATATTTTCAGCTTAACACCTGTTAACTTGTGAAGTGTTTGCCAGACCTCTGCTGTGAAAAGTGTATCACAGTCGGATATGATCCTTGACATTAATCCATTTTCACAGTACCATTTGTTGAACAATATGGTAGTGACTTGTGCTGCAGTGTAGCTGGAGTGGATGGCGGCAATTCTGATGTCTGCACCAAGGAGATCCGTCATTGTCGTGATGGTATCTTTGCCTCCTTCTGGCAGTGGACCGATGAAGTGGATGCCTACTGACTCGAACCTGCCATCTGGGACAGGGAGAGGATGTAGTGAGCCTGCTGGCTTTGTCATTCAGTCTTTGTTTAGCTGGCATTCAGCACATGATGGTAAGTACACCCGTTCGAGGTCTCTTCGCATGTTCAGCCAATAATATGATTCCTGCAGCGCCTCATAGCTTTTATTGAAGCCAAAGTGCCTGAGGGTGTCGTGGGCAAGATTGTAGAGGAGTTCACGAAGATGGATGTCCCTTGGGATAAGAAGGTGTTTCCTGATGTATAGGAGCTCATTATCACTTCATGTGCCTTCTATACTCCTGGCTTCAATGTCTGCTTTAACTTGTTTACAGAACTCATCCTCTTGATATTCATTGATGATGCGGGCAAGCATTTCCTTGTCCGCAGATATTTCGAGGATTCCTCCTGCCTTAGTGCGTGGTGGATTCCAGGTGTAGGCAAGAGCACAGGCAGCGGAGACAGCAGTTGGTAGATCATCGGGCATTTGTGATAAGGCATCTGCAGCAGTGTTCACTTCTCCACAGATGTAGACAATGCTGTAATCAAAATCGGCCATGGCCATCAGCCATCTCATCTGTCTTTGTGACATGTCTTTCTGCGATTGGAAGTACTCGAGGGTCCTATGGTCGGTGTAGACCTCAAATTTCGCTCCCAGAAGGTACGCTCTCAACTTCTTCATGGCTTTCACGATGGCTAATAGTTCCTTTCCGTGCACCGGGTAGTTCTTCTCTGCATCATTGAGCTGATAAGAGTCAAATGCTACTGGTCTTGCCATTTCCCATGTGTCGCCGAAGTTGAGGATTGCACCTGTTCTTTGGTCGCTGGCATCCATAGTGAGGAAGATTTTCTTTGTGGGGTGGTTGTAGTCAATGACCATTAGGCAATCTATTCCTGTAACTATATTCTTTATCTCATTGAATGTGATCTGGTGCAATTCGGTCCATGGTGGGAATTCAATATCACATTCCTTGTGAGTGAGCAGTGTAAGCACACTTGTATATTCTGCGAGGTTTGGGAGGAAAGCAGATAGATATCTGGAGAGTCCCAGGAATCCTCTGACATTTGTTGCAGTTGTGGGCCTGGGCCAGTTGAGGACTCTATCAATCTTTCTGGGATCAGTATGGATACCATCTCCTGAGATAATGTGTCCTAAGAATGTGTTCTGACGGGTGAATAGGATTGACTTCTTTGGGTTGCACACTAGTTTGGTGGCTCTGAGGGCTTCGAGGATAGTAGCAACATTCTCCTCATGTTCCTCAATTGTTCTCGACCATATGACAATGTCATCCATATACACATGGCAGATTGTGCCAATGTGCTCTCTCAAGGTGTCGTTCATCCTCCATTGGTGTGTGGCTGGGGTGTCACATCCTCCCATCGGCATCACCACCCATTTGTATAGTCCACATGGGGTTCTGATGGCAGTGAGGTGGATGTCATCTGGATGCACCTGTGTTTGGAAAAATGAGTTGGTCATATCAAGTTTTGTGAAGATGCGACCTTTTCGGCAGTCGGCAAGAATTTCATGTACAAGTGGTAGTGGGTATTTGTCACGGATTGTATTCTCGTTTACACAAGGGACATCCCACTTTTAACCAGGCACAAAAATCTTTGAAAAAGCTTTCAGTCACCAAGTTTGCTTCACCTTTTGTCAGCTGCAAATGTACAGAACATACAACATTATTGGTGGATTTTACCAGTGAAGATTGAGAAAATATACAACTTTTATGATTCATTTGTGGCGACTTTTTGACCTCATAAAATTGAAATAAACTCTCATATTCTCAACTGGAAAATCCTAATTAAAAAGCAAGGATTTTTGATAAGCATTTGTCCCCAGACAAATCTGACATTACTCATTACTTTGCAGTTATCAGAATTCCACATTTTTTTAGTTGCAAAAGCTAGCCCAAACTACTATAGATATTTGATTTCCCAGATGAATTTCTCCAGACGAAAATCCATTACAAATCCTTGGTTAAAAATAGCCTAAATGTTTAAGCCAGTTTTCTGTGCCTTTTCCAACCTGAAAATGGTTACAAATAAATGTATGATTTATTCTGGGAAAAATTCCACCTTCTTGGAGCAAGAAATCTCACTTTGTTCAGAAACAAAATGCCCTACTTTCCTGGCATTTACACAATGGAAACTATCTTAGATATTTAAATTTCTTAGTTGTTTTATGACAGCTTTGTTAGAACTTTAAAGCAACATTTTCTTTTAATTTATTGTGTGATAAAGATATCACAAGTCACAAATTTTTAGCAACTTTTTCTTTATGTAAATATGAACTAAAAAATGAAAAAATTTAGAGTGCGTTCGGCAACACAGTGATCGAAAAATGAGTCATTTATCAAATGATCATTTTAGCTAGTTGAGACTTTCGATCGTACTAGTTTCGCCGAACGGGTTTTGGGCATAATATATTTAGTGATAATTTTCGAACCAGATCATCAACTTCTCTGATTTCTCCCGCGCTCTCGTCATGCCGGCAAATGCCTTCCGCCAGCTCAAGGAGCACCAACGAAAGGCGCGCAAGCAATTCTTTGCGCTTCTAGCC
>KN837114.1:269906-320681 GCA_000827215.1 Sphaerobolus stellatus SS14 | reverse complement strand
CCCTTCCGAGCAAATTGCTATTTTCCTATTCTTTATAGTCACAAATTCTTCAAATCGCAAGGTTGCAGAGCGGTTTCAGCGCTCTGGGGACACCATATCCAAGTAAGGTCAATTTTTATTTCATGAACACCACAGGCTTCTGACCGGTGTTATTGCACTTTTTTAAATTTAAATATAGATGCTTCCACCGAGTTATGAATGCTTTGACATGCCCAGCTGTTTACAATACCTATATTCGGTTCCCGGATATGAATACCCCTATTCCTGAAGAAATCTGACAGAGCAAGAAATTCTACCCTTTCCTGAAAGCTGCCATCAGTGCGACTGATGGTAGTCATATCCCTGTTCATCCTCCTGCAAAGATCCGTGCTCGTTTCCGGAACCGGAAGGGAGATACGAGCACAAACGTGCTGGCTTCTTGTTCTTTTGATATGCTTTATTGTCATATTCTCGCTGGATGGGAAGGAAGCATTTCGGATGGAGCTCTTCTTGCAGATGCCCGGGCTCATGACTTCAAACCCCCCCAAGGCCGGTTCTTTCTAGGAGATGCAGGCTTTCCCCTCTGCAATGATATGTTGGTGCCATACCGTGGCGTCCGGTATCATCTACGGGAATGGGAGTCTGCGAAAAAACGGTATTTTTCTCTTGCATATATTGAAGTAGAAAGAAACAACCGAAAATTACCCCTAGTCCAGCAACTCCCAAAGAACTCTTCAACCTACGCCATTCCCAGTGTCGGAATGTAATTGAGCGTATATTTGGGGTAACCAAAAAACGGTTCAAGATGTTCCGGGAGGCCAATGAATTCCCTATCGAAGCCCAAGGACGGATTGCCAGTGCAATCTGTGTAGTCCACAATTTTATTCGGATACATGACCCGAAGGATCTTGAAGAAGAAGAAAGAACAATTGAACCTCATGAGATAGAGAGGAGCAACGAGGTTATAATAAATTCGAATGGGTTTGGGGGGATTTCAAACCAGGAGGCAAAAGCCGCCGCGGCGCGCCGGGACAAGATAGCAGAAGATATGTGGACCCAATATCAAGGGTATCTCAATTCAAACAGTAGTAGATAGATAAACATTTTTATAACTAAAGTCAGAATACAAATATATTTCGTATCTAATCAGTCCCTGTCCATTTCCTCCATGATACTCTGCAGCCAAAGTCGGCACGCGGCCTTCCGCTTGAAGGCCAAATATGCGTCGGCGTGGGTCGTACTGTTCTGGAAAACCTTCATGACCGTCACGAGCTCATGGTCTGACAGACCCTCCTCCTCCTCTGCGACCTGGTAAGCCCGTGTTCGACGCAGCGGTGAGGCTTCGAGATCTCCTTCTGGAGAACCCAAGCGCGCGGACACCTTCTGGATAGTGTCGGCCAGGCTGACAATCGCGCTCGCCCCACTAACCCGCGAGTTTCACTTCTTGCGTGACGAAGGTTCTGGTGAAGTGGCCTGATAAGGCCGCTTCTTCACCGCAGGCGTTTCGGGCTTCAAAGAGAAATAAAGTCAGTGATTGCCTGTAAATAGCAAAACCGGGGCGCACCTTTTGTGGAACCTCCTCAATATCCGAATTGATATTATTCCCCCCTTCATACCAATCCGATCCATCCATAAACCCGCTGCCCTGACTGGATTCCGCGGGAGTTCGAGTGCGGAACACGTTGTCACCGGTGGCAATGACATCCCGGCACAACTTCGCCATATCGTCGAAGAGTGGGAAAGATTTCTCTTTCCACTTCGCGAGCGGCGATTTAGCCTGTTATAACGGTGTAATAGAAGTAGTTTTTAAGTAGATAGAACCAAATGAGAGAACCGGGCACGACGTACCTCAATTAAAGGCTCCCAGACCGAATCTGGAGCCGTAACCCGCTGTTTCCCATCATCCCATCCAAAGCCTGATTGATCCCGCAAAGCCTTCACCGCCTTATAGTCACCTTTGAGCTGTATATAGATGTAAATATATCAATTAACAATATATTTCACAAACGACTCACCCTATCATACCGCGTCTTTGCCTTGTCCGCGGTCTTGTTTTTGGAAGCCGGGGACTCTTGGTGCAACGCTATAATTACCTTGGTCCAAACCGCCTTCTTCCAACCGCTCTCCGCCTGCTGACCATTAGCCTGCTCCTCGAGCAGAACCTCAACTAGCTTTGCGTCCTCGGCTTCCGACCAGTACACGTTCACGGTCTTCTTCTTCTCCGTTTGCTTAGCGATAGGCTCAATGGAGTGGTTAAGAGGCTCGCCTGTGTCAGCCATGAGGTCTGAGCGACAGGAAGAGCAGAGAACGAGACAAAGGATGAGAGGGAAGGGGAACAGTGAAGGAGGCGCCCGTGAAAGTGATCACTAATGGACGGAAATATACCTCCAGAGGTCCATTTTCGAATGGCCTGGGTAATTTTGTCCAAAATGATCATTTTCGTGGAAAAATAATGGCCGCCGAACAGCCATTTCATTTCCGATCATTTACAAAATCACACCATTTCCGTTTTGGCAGTGATCATTTACGATCACTCGGTTGCCGAATGGGCTCTTAGTATCTTTCTTATGAGCTTTGAGATTTATAAACCCAGGTAAATTTCGAGGAGCCAAAAGGATTTTTCAAGGATTTCAGTAAGGCCTAATAGTGGGATGTCTCCTGTGTTAGCTCTTGGTAGTCATTTACCCATTGAGGATTGGCCATCAGGTCTATCATCCCTTCCAAGTGTTTCGGGGTGCAGAAGGCTGGCGACGAATACTTGGATGATGAAGGTTGGATACATCCTGCAGCGAGGTGTTCGTCTAGAAGTATCTTCCACGAATCGTGGTACTTCTTTGGAGCAGTGTATCCTCGACTCTTGGGTACCTTGTTGGGGTCCTTGAGTCGGATGCAATGGAATATATGTTTGGGGATATCTGTAGTGTCCGGTAATTGCAGTGGAAAACGGTCAGCAAATTTCACCTTATATTCCGCATCTTTTTCACTCATCAAGAGCTGGTCGGCAAGTACTTCTATTCGTTCCTTTACTGCTGCCATCAGTGATTCAGGCAGCAGATATCCAGTGAGTGCGGGTGCAGGAGCATTGAAGATATTTGGTGGTTTAGGAGGCCAAACTTTCTTCGGAGTCAGTGGTGGAGGTTTATACTTGGGATTTCATTGTCTCAGTGGAGGTAGTTTGGGATTCACAAGGTCATGCTTATTGTGTTTTTTGATTGCAGTACAGCTCTCTGCATCAATTACGATATGTTCAGCTGATAGGAACAGCATGCCTAATATGAGTGGTATTGGTAGTCCTTTATGTACTTTAGCTCTGAATACACTTGAACTCCAATCTCCTTGTCCCAATCCCACCCTCATTTTCACATACTCTTGACATCTCAATGGTGCATCCGACAGTGACAACAGATTATCTTCTTCTGGAGGAAGGTTGAAGTGTCGAAGCCCGAGTTGTGTGACCAACTCAGCGCTAATCATCACTGAAGGGCAACTGATGTCAAGTAATGCTTGAATGGAGAGGGGGAATTCCTCTACGGAGGGGCCGGTGATTTCCAGCCTCGCATAGAGGTGGGGAACAGTGAAGACAATGGGTTCTGGAGGAGTTACGTACGATTCTGTGTCCTCATCCTGTGCCACTTGGTGGGCGAATGCGACTGCAATGCGGGGGGCGGTGGCACTGGTGCCTGGCTTGGCTGACCTGGCGATACTCTCCATGAGGGGGATGTATGAAGCGTGATCCGGCCACGTGTTATTGGCAGTCATAGGACAGTCGACCACATGATGTCCCACATAGAACTTGCAGCATCTTGTGCATCCGTCATGTTTGTCGAGCAAGGCCCTCTTGAGGTCAGTGAGCCTAGGTATGCACTTGCTGCTTCCAGCAGGCGACAATGATGCAGACTGTTGTTGGTGATGGGAAGTGTTGGGTTCGGAGAGGCAGCTGAGGAGGGTTTTCCTCTCGGTACAATGAGTATTGCAGGCGAAGTCGTTGGCCTGGATAAGTCATTGGGTGTGTTCGTCTTTGGCCCTCATACAGTCATCTCGCTCCTTCACTTCCAGAATCCAGATGCAAGGTCTGTGGTGAGTGTGGGTTCACTCCAGAGATTCTTCAAGAGGTCTTTGTTGAGATTCACCTCTGGTTGATTCTTGAGTGCATCTGGTTTGAGAGCTAGTGTGGGGGCAGTCGTGGTGAGGATCCTGTTGAGATTCTCAACTTCGATCTTCCAGTCGATGAATTCGTGCTCCCCTTGCTTCGAGCTCAAAACCTGTTGGCGTATCTTTAGATCCCAGTTCTTCTCAAGGACTAAACTTGCAAGCTCCTTGAGGTATTGTTCAAGGCTCAGAGCATCGATGCGAGCTTGGCTGCCATGCTACCATGAAATCAGTCGTGGTTCCATCATACTGTTGGCTATGAAGCTAACAATAACCTCGGGTTTCTTCTCAGCATGCTTCATGTATCACTTGCATGCTAGAGTCCAGTTCTGGAGGATAAGGGGATCGACATGTCCTGCGGTAAGGATGGGGCAGTCCTTCAATTTGCTGATTTGAACTTCCGCTTGGGGTCGAGTGACTTCTCTCATTGTCGATGATCTCAGGAAGCAATGATGATAAGAGGTTGGTTGGTGGCAGTGACAGTGACAGTGATGGTGATGGGGGTACATTCTCTGATTTGTGATCCTCGTCTAGGATCTGGCTGGACATTGAATCAGGGTAAGGTGTCAATGGTGACAAGAAGGTATCTTCATTTGTGGGATTGTGCCCAGCGGTAGTATTCAAGGTCGGTAGTGCTTGAAGAGCTTGTCTTGCTGCTTGTCTCGTTGTCAGCAGCATCAGTGTGGATGGGTCACATTGTGACAGTTTGACGAAGTTAAATTTCTCGGTGTCAAAAAAAAAGTGAAAGGGTGTCGGTATTGGCACCCTCACTCGATCTATGCAGACAGGATTAAAGTATCTTCGTTGCAATAGTACAGTCTAATCAGAGTACATGAATAAAATAGAAATAAAAATGTGGCGAACCTTCGTTGCAATAGTACAGTCTAATCAGAATACATGAATAAAAGAGAAATAAAAATGTGGCTCACCTTCGTTGCAATAGTACAGTCTAAGGAGCAATGAAGGCAGAATTTCGAAATATGTATATCCGGGATTCAGCCACGTGTTCCTCATGTGACTGACATCCTGATTCTGGTACGCCAGGATTACAGTATTTTATCTGTTTTATTGACATGATATTAATCTCTACTTGGATTAGGAGCTCCTCTTTGGAAATTCCCTGCTAGAGCTGATTGCACCTTTGAAGGAGATTGCAGAACAAAATGATAAGCTAGGGGTTGACTTCCGCAATAAAGGAATGATCAATGTTGATTATTGTTGCAATGTCAAGGATACTGTCCTCAAAGCACTTCCAAATATTGGTGTCAATCAAGATCTTTGGCACTTGATGAATCATATTTTGACTACAGTTTCAAAGAAGTCAGCTCATCAGCCACACCTTACATGAGAATTATCATCTGCACTTGTGCTGACACTGAGCCAGGGGAAGAGCAAGCCAACCATCTTCTGTTCACCTATTGAACAGGCAGAAGGAATGCAGAGGTTATGGGATAAATATTCGGGTTTAGCAGACATCTAGACAAAAGATTCTCAAGATACCTTTTTTAAGCAACTGGAACATGTCCAGAAGGGCTGTTTATGGCCAATGAATCTTAAATTGCATTCACACACCTCTGTCAATGAGAATCTGTCAGGGAACACTTGTAGATTTCCACCCGGGATTAATTTCAATAATCACCAGGGTACATTTCCGTTTGGAAATCAGCAATCCTCGTTTCCACTCAGATTTCTGCAACAACACATTCATTGACTGTTATGGTCAGAGAGTGGGAGGCTAGGTTGGAGACAGTGGGGTGCTGCATAGAGCCGAGCCGAGCAGGTTTAGCATCAGGGACAATTAGCACAGGGCTGTCTGCATGGGTTAGCTTTCTTTTTCGTACTAGCACCATCATTATTATTTTCCTTATCTTTGATTGTGCCTGCCTCATTTACTATTTATTGGGCTCATTCTAATAGAGGCAATCCAAGACTTTCTCTTTGGATTTCCCCTCTACTAGGTGAGAGTCCCTTCATGTGTATTTATTCATTTGCTTATATACCTTTGGATTTCCCCTCTACTAGCTTGGTGTGATGTCTGTCCAGCTCTGAGGGTTGCCCTTACAGAATCTACATGCCATCATAAATGCATTAACTAAAGGTCATGCATCAAGCCTCAAGACAATCTTACTTCTCCTTGCAGATGCTATTCTGTGACAGAATATCAAAGCGAAGACTGCTTATCATACACAAGTGCCAGACTCTGAATCCTGACATTTCCAGAATGCAGCCAATGGCAGTCCACATCTGTTCCTGGGTAATGACATCCTCAGAGAGACAGAGAAGCTTATGGGAATTATGCAGCCTCAGGTCCTTGATATTTGTAGTGAGCATAAATTCGATTGGTGACTTGTGATCCCAGGTATGAGAGGTTCACATTTATAATAAAGTCACATACTGATAAAGAAGCAATGAAGTTTGATAGGCATTACCCTGGATTGATACAAAAAGCTTACATCGGAGTTAAAGCAAGAGGAAGATGACAGTTGGGTTTGCTTAGGAATATCTCTCAGTGGTGATTCTGATGGTTATGTCAACCCTGAAGTATGTAATTTTAATTTTTTCGTCTCCTTTGTATTTTCAATGCTGATAATAGATTGGTTTCCAGGCACTTTTGCCTCCAACCTCGCCTTTATTGCAGAGAAAGCGGAAGCAAGGAGATGTTGATAATGAGTAAGAATTATCTGTCTAGTAATTTTTCATGCTATCATTAACCCTACAGTACTTAGAGCTTCGTTACCAAAGAAGGCACGGGATTCATCTTTGAAGGTCTCTGAAAATATTCAGGAGTCATTAGGTTCTGCAATGGAATTGTCTGTAAGTATTCAGTTGTAAATGCGTGGTTGATAAGCTCTGATATCTTTAATTTAGATTGATATCTCTATGAACTTGAATGAAGGGAATATACTCTCTCCAGTCCAGTCTGTGAAAATCAGTGAAGTTATTAATAGGAATGAAGAGGTAAATGTACCTTCTTTTTCAACATAAAAATATTATGCTGACAGCCAGGATATCTGGATTTTAAAGCTATCAATTCTCAAGGTGTCTACTATGATGAACTGTGCACCATGCTCTCCATGTGATAATATGCTATCTCAGATCATTCCAGAGGTGGGGAAACATCTCTCATCTTCCATGGCGAAGCTAACTTATGCATCAGAGCTCTAATCTCATGTCTCCAAGTATTACAGAGGAGACTGTGTCTTTTTCGCAGCTAGATCACGAATGCAGTATGGAAATTGAAGCAGGATCAACTTCTCATGCTGCAGTACAACCTTCTAAAGCAATGCATTCTACATTTGGTAGTATGCCTTCGATTTCCACAACTGCAGCTGCAAAGTCAAAGCGAGAGTCCCGAACTGCTGCTTATTTTACTGCTGAGACATCAGCTCAGGCTTCAGATTTCATCAAGGCCAATCAGATCAAGTTCAGTGATGATTGTTATTATCATTGGGCGACACTTCGTTTACAGTATGGATGGACATCCACACTTTCTGATACGAAATGGGATGAGATAGCCAATATCTATAACAATCCAGCAACAGTAATTTCCCCCTATAATTACAATCCCGACTTTGATGTCCCAATGGATCCTGTTCAATGGGATGGGGCTCTTCTCAAAGTCTGGTGTATAGAATTTGAGTGCATAGTATGAAGATGGCAAGCTGATTGAGATGCAAAAATAGGTTCAGTTTTTGGTTTGCAGTTTTTTTAATAATGAGGAACTCATGTCTGTTGCAGAAATATCTTGGTGGAAACTGCAGCAATTAAGGGTCCTCCTTCCGAAGCAAACATCTAAATTGGTCTATGAAAAACCTACAAAGAATGGCAAGGAAGCTGAAGTGAAGATGTGCCAGCGTTGTAACCATGTGAAGGATGGCAAAGGGGTTGAGAAGAATAACCATAGGAAGTTTTACTGCTCAGATGGAATGCCGAATTGGAGCAAGATTCCATATCCAATGGATAACATGGGTTTAACCCTAACATATGGCTTGAGAACCGGCGCTCAAAACTTCTCTGGAAATGGTTGCTTGAGTGCGTTCCGAGAGGCCATCAAGAAGGAGAAGGAGCTCTATGGAGTCGATGAACAATTGATAGATCCTGGAATTTTAAATGTCCCAAAATTCAGAGCAGACACACGAGTTAATGCACAACAAAGCAGAGAAGAAGCTTTACTTCAGGGAGCTACGGCTTACAACCTTGGTTACGAAAAGTGGCATATTCCTGTGAAAATAAGAAGAAGAAGAAGAAGACGTAGTATTCTCTTGTCTGTCCATACAGTTGTATTTACCGTGTTTATTCATACATTGTATTCCTTATTAAAAGCCAGTCAGGGTGAATCTATTTACCGTTGAACTTTGTAAGATAGCCACTGAGTTGTCTTCCCTATAATTGTACTGCGACATCTAATTTGGTGCAGAAAAGAACATGAGAATGGCTGTATATAATTTGTGGCATGTGCATGTTAATATTTATCTCTAATGTGTACAGTACACCTACCCAACACCGCAGTTCCACTCCTAGGCGAATCCATTGATAGACTAGTTCGGCTATCAGATATATTAAATTCCCCGTAGTTCCAAGTTATTCTAAGGGTTAAAGAAGCTGGCGGATCCCTTGGGTATTAGACTCAGTCCAGATATGAAATTTTCGATTAAAACCTAGGAAGCGACTGGATGGAGGGGGAAATGTCACAGAGCTCCGCAGAGGTCTCGAGATGACCAGTTTGCCGGAATCAGAGGTCACCCGCATAGGGTTTAGGGGTTTAGGTGACCTGGGTGGTAACGACAAATATATAGACTAGAATTAAAATTAAATACAGTCATTTAACATCATTCTATGCCCAAGGATGAGGTGTCATGAACTTGCATGTGAAGGCAGGTTCGAACTTCGGTCTTTGGCCGACGGAGCTGAATTAAGCGCCAGCTTATTAAGCGGCCAAAATCTCGTGGCTCCAAAAACCAACATGTGTCCCAGAGGCCGGAAATGTCATTTAGAGTATCTAGAAATAAACTCTTTTTTTTTTTGTAAAATAACTTTTTTTTCCAGGGGATATTATGAAAAGTTAAAACTGTATCATACGTATGATAAATAACCTTATGGTTTCGGCAGTCGACGTTACCTACTGGTTTGGCTTCATCCAGTCCGACCTCACATTTCGCTCCTTGTATGGCTCCTTGGACCTAATTCCAGCAAGGTTCGGAATAGGCTTAGCTGATAACAGGCAGAATTTGAGTGCATTAACCTCTTGGCACGTTGCTTTAGCTACTACGAGAGCATTCCGAGCATTTGTGAATATGTACGGTGGTACATATGGTTGGGCTCATCAGTTCCCTGTAAACAAAAAGTATCCTAAATTGTAATCCCTAAGGCTTTTCCAAATAGAAATATTACAGCTTGAAACTATCAGAATAGATAGTGGTAGGGTAGTACTTGAAAGTTGTCAGACCACTTTTGTTTTTGGTCGAGGTGACCCCTCCTACGACCATATTTGGCCGTTAAGCGAGCCAGCAACTTCTGTGGGGCGCTTAAACTACCTCCCAGTGCTCCCATGCCACCACAGAAGTGACATTGAGGTCTTGCACAAGATCTTACAGGCTGTTTTGCCCAATCAGAATCAGTTGTGGAGTCTGTTTTGTCACCACAACAGACCTCATTGAGGCAGGAACAAAGAGAGCCTCAGAGACTAGTGTCAAAAAGGGCAAAAAGAAGGTTGTTTAATGTTTTAAATTTTTCTCTGGGACTGTGAGTTTATAAAATATAATTTCTGTGTATTTAAATCTTTAGTCTTCCAGGTGATTTTGGCCGATGAGCACTTAAATAATTAAAAAGGTTCGAAACGGTGTATTTGACTATAAAGTGGAGATGGTTTTACTATCTAAATTTCAGTTTGGAGGCAGAAATCTGAGTCTTACAGTTTACAGGGAACTGGTGAGCCCAACCATACATACTTGCAGTTAGCACAACCGCTAGGCTATCATAACGAAGCTTTAAATGTTAAGCGGTGAATGGTAGCTGTTGTTAATATTACGTTCTCGCATATACCCACATAGGCCTACTTAGTGGTAGCACTGACATAAATAATTAGTAAAGTCGCCAAGAAGTTGATCAAAAGTTGACATAAAGGTTTGAACCTCGTTACGGCATATTCCGTGCTCGCCATGTCACCCGTAAATTCTGTTGGGCTGTTCCATCGTCTGCATCCGGCTTGCCAAGAGTATGATTTTCCCTCCCTCTTATTCATCGTTCGTCTGTCACGGACTTCACTGGAATTGAATGAAATGAAATGTTCTCCAATGCTTTCATAAACCATCAAAACCGTAGTCGCACCTCCAGGTGTGAGGTGGTGAATGCAGGTAGGCGCAGTAAGGCGCAGTATGAGGCCATAACACAGATTTTCTATAAATGCGGAAACCACTGGTCTGAGTGTATGCATCAAATTGTGCGCCAATTACATTTACATCCAAATTAGACAGCTGACGCTATATTCGGCAGTCATTCAACTCGGCATTGTATTGAAGCAGCTTATTCACCCATTTACATAAGCTAGATGACACTTCATCCTGGAACTGAGGAGGGACCAACGCGGAATGCCAAGTATCCATGCAAAAGCCAAGTCATAATCCCTGAAGATTATTTATTTATGGCAGTCTCTCGTTATGGAGACAATCTCACTTCATACTCCTGAAGATGCTTTGTGGATATCAAATCGGCTCAAAGTGGCAATGGTGCTATTAACCATCATGAACAATTCCAGAAACATATTGGGATTGTGGGATGAGCTTTGTTGGGACGCTGAAACCTTATACTGTGCGAGGAAGAAGAGGACAAACAGTTTGCAAAATGGGAGTGGCGTACGCCAAATCCATCTGAGACGGGACACGATATTTGGTTCGAGAGTCTCAAGGGATCAGATCAGGAGGAATACTTAGAGGAAGAGCAAGGTCAGCAGGAATATGTGCGTTTGTAGTATGAGAAATGGATGCGGAAGGGACCGGAGGAGAAGAGGTCGAGGTTATGGCCGAGGTCACAGCTAGCAATAATGAAGAATGAGTAAACAAGGTGTGTATCTTGTTGCTGGAAGCCGTAGAGAGCTGGTTGAAAAACACGAGTTTGTAGTAAAATACAGGATTCAACACTATCGTTATCACAAAGTACAAAATAAAAAGGGTAATAAATACATATCCACATTTGAACATAACTATCGTGTTATATCATGTCAAACCTCTTCATTTTGACTCTGGAGTTCGTAAGAGGACGCCGAATCCAATTCATCATCAGTGATTTTTACTTCATTCCCCTCTACTGTGCTCCCTGATGCTTCTGAAATCGTCAACCCAGTCGTGAAGGGATCTCGGGTGTAAATAATATCATCTTCTGCTTCCCCTTCTCCTGCGAAGTCCAAAGTGGTACCCAGATTTCCCACCACTCGCGAGGCAAATTTCATTGAAGCCACATGTGACTTTTCATCGTTATCTTCAAAGAAATAAATCGTACGGAGCATCAACAAAAACCTGCATATGATAATCGTGCGGAAACTGGAATGGCAATAAGCAGTCGGTAACTCAAAGCAGTATAAGGAGGACGTACACAGGGGTGTAATAAGGCACAACCCAATAATTATAACCGACAACATTTGCGGGCTGCAGAGAAAAGTTATTAGATGGCGGGGTTTAACATAATTGGGAAATTGGCTGACGACGTGGTCAAACTGCAAGTGAGGAAATCAATATGAGTAAAGAAGAGTAACATAGACAGACAGCGCACTATAAGAACAAGCATATCGGCCAGGGACAAGATCAACAGGGCACTATAGTCACATCAGCATCGAAATTCTAAGATTTCGGTAGTAGGGATTCATACCCGAAATAGAGGGTACCTAACATGATTAGACTTAGCACAGGACAGAGTATTATTGAAGAATGAGGACCCACCATCTCTCAGAAGAAGAAGTGACAGACTTGAACGATCATTCAAGTTCTTTCGTAGGGCAAAAGTCTTTCTCAAAGTAACCGTGATTACAATGGTTTCGGACAGGAGATCTGCCACGAGACCTGCGATGCGCACTGTGATTTATTTATAAGTACTGAGCTCTGTAGGTTAAACTGAGCATGCATCTAAGGAACACAAATCAGCATCTCTGGTCAATTCCGCAAGGGAAAAAACGAACACTGTGGTCATGGGCTGGTTGTGACGCCTTGAACGCCAGTTGACAACCAAACCCGTCAACAACCGGAGACCATTGATTTGCATAGGAGTACTAAATATCACAGACCGAAGAACATTAATAACGGCAATAGAGGAGGTAACAATAATTGAGATACCGCTGGAGCAATTATTGACGGTAAAAATAACAGGAGTACAAAAGTGGCAAGCCTCCAATCATTTTCCATGAGAGCATATACACGGAGAGAGGAGAATACTGAACCGAATATTTTAGATCCGGTTACTTCGTTGGAAGAGCCACTTACGACTGAAGGCAATAGTCCTCAATATCATCGGAAATATTTGAACGCGGACGGCAATGTCACATCTAATACTCTATCAGAGAGAATATCGTTTTAACAAGAGAGAAGAACTTGCCCCTGTAATCGAAATGTTAGCAAAAGCTGGTTAAAAAGTAGCTGTAAAACGAACATGTGGATTCATATACCAAGATGCGAGAAGCATAATCGTAATCTTTTCCACGGCAGTACCGTATCGCAAGAGCAGGTAGAGGACCGATCCACCCGAGATCTTTTTCATCCAGATCTTGGACACCTCTTCGCCGAAAGTGATGACATGGTCCCAGATAAGAAGGGCTGAACGACAATAAGGAAATGACATCCTTCTGCTGCGATATACTAACCAAAAGCCGCAATACTGCAGCAAACAAATGCACTGGAGATATATCAGCCGTATGCATTAAAAGCAGAAGGTATCCACTAACAATTCAAGTGCTAGAGACGGTCCCATCGAAAAGTGCTTTCAGGTTAACTTGACAGCAGCCGTGGTACTTCGCTATAAAAGGAACCGAGCACAAGCTTTGGAGGCTATGTTTGATGTGTAGACGTACTCAAATTGCAGGAAGTACCGGAAGATGGAGCAAGGCGGCTGTGGCTCGGTGGCAGAAGGTACGGGAGAGAGGAAAGAAGGAACGCATATAGACTTGTTTCGAGATTTCCAATCGCCCTGAAAGTACGGATTGTTCTGTCACCGTAGAATGATGGCTTATCATGTTATGTCATGTGCTTGGCTTACGAAGCAATGCAGAATTTGTAAAGTAAAGCAGGCACTCAGTGGACTCCGCGCAATTTACCTTTTTCTGGGAAATTGGGTTGTCTAGGTTCTGCACTCTCTGACATAGGTTCTGCTTATAGTTCCCAGCGATCTGCAGTTTGGGAATATTGGGTCTTGACCTGTTACTGAGTTCAAGCTTGGATCAGGACTTCACTGACACAGCATATGTCCAAATGATAAGCGTTGATCGACCTGAAGCGACGTTCCGCAGATATCAACGAGGCGAATCAGCGCCGAGTCTTAAATATGATGCGCTGGTGTGCCTCCAACGAACTGTATGCTTGTCAGCATACGAAGAAATTTGGGGATTCCGCTGGTGGAGTTGCGACCATACCTCGATAGGTAGTAACAAGAATGTCATGCACTCTTATCAATAACGGCTACAGGCTCCACAGACGTTATGTTATCGAGGTTGATTGGCGCTGGACGAATTTCCACTGGCACGCGGTTCGCTATCCGCCATTTACGCTGCATGGCAAATACCGTGATTTAAACGCCTTTAGAACCACTTTCAGGACGGCAACACTTGAAACATTTTTTGGCAACAGGAAATCTAAATGTGTTGGTGAAGCTGATATCTTGACGCTGTTTGCATCCAGCGTCAAATAAGTAGGGGACGCACAGCATCTGGCACCGACGATTTGCTATTTTTTCAGTCGGATCAACACTATCAGGAAGCTATAAGATCAGTACCTACCAACTGAGCCAAGGAAACAGTCGATGGGTAGTCCTACCGGGGGTCTCGATCTTTTTCATCAGAGGAGCCGGAAAGTGTCAAAATTCCATTAACCAGTTCCACATATAGCGAACGTGCCATTCTGAAACACTGGACTACATCAATTGCAATTGCCATTCTATTCATAAAGCCACATGGTATACCGTAAGCATGGTCTACCGTTATCGTTGATGAATTATTGGATTGGACTATCGAGGAATTTCGTCGCTGTGCCAATCATTCGAAAGGGGTGGGCATGGAGTTTTGCATTGACCTCCGAGTCAGTCTAGAAGACTCGGAGCTATTGGTACATTGCTCAATAATCATAGATATTATCAAAACATGTTTTCAACGTGTCACACGGTTTTACATCGCTTCGGCTGACCTAGACGGGGATGAGGATGTTCGATCAAATCACTATGCGACTCTGGCCCAGCTTCTCGCATTTTTCAGTGACAATGGACCATTCTCAACCCTTCGAGAGCTGTATATTCAGCCGTCTATATCCTATCTCACGGTGAACCTATACCTGGATATGTGTCGCCAAACACACTTGTTCAATTTCCTAATATTCACTGGTTGAATTTGGACTGGGAAGCTTTCCCCATCATCCACACATTATCGTAGGAGAGCCATTCTGTCAAGATGTTCATCACCTCATGGTCTTATATCCCTGATGTTGCGGAAATGCAAATCATAGGGAAATTCCCAAGGCTGGGGCAATTGCATATTTCCCTGCATTCGTCGATCCAACCCCCCGGGAGTATTTCTCTGTCACTTACATCCTCAAATCATTGAACATAAAGACAGCGAATTCAACAGTTGCTGCATAATTCATTCGTTCGCTATCGTTTCCCATTCTTCAGTGACAGTGGTCCATTCCCAGCCCTTCGAGAGCTGTGTATTCGCACGTCTCTGACCCAGGACACCGCTATACCTGTATCTCTTTTGCCAAACATTCCTATTCAATTCCCAAATATTCAATGGTTAAATCTTGATTGGGGGGATTTCCCTATTATCAAAGCGTTATCGCAGGAAACCCTCAATTCTGTGAAGACGCTCACCAAGTCCCTTCCTTATTTGCCGACTACTGATGACATGCAACTCGTAGCAAAATTCCCAAGGCTGGATCGATTTGATTCCCACATCCTACCCTCTGGAAATCTTTTCCTTCATCTGCATTACTCACATCACTGCACATGAAGACAGGAGATCCATTCTGATTACCCTGAGGTACGAAAGAAAAGTAATCAGTCCCTATCGTTAACCCTCTCAGAGAAATTCTGCGTTTTTTCCCACACCTTCTTTAAGTATCCCGCGCGTCGCCTTTTCAATAGGTTCGGAACAAACCCCCGTCGGGCGCTAACGGCCCCCGCGCAGCGGTGGCACTGGACTAGCCTTTTCAATACGATTTTGTAGTGTGCTTCTCTCGCTAAGCTGCCGGCCGATTGGCGCCCACAAACTTTTGTAATATGTCGATGTAGCATCCTCTAAACCATCTGGATTTTCAGATTAAGGGGTTTTTTACATCCATCCATCTGTCTGTTTTTTTTCAGATATTTCTATTATATGATTACAGGCTTTGCGTACATCTGTCCAATTTGAAGTCATAGGAATATCCTCGTATTAGCTTGGTTACCTAATGTTTACACGTGTTCGTCCACCTCGTTTTCCAAGAATATATCAGTTGCATAGGAGATTGAAACTCCGACATACTTCTTCTCACCGTGCTTTAACTGGCCTCGAAAACGGGCCTGCAAATTCCACTTACCACACCTCTAACAAAAATGTTTTTATGCCCTTAGAATTTTTGTATCATAAATTAGAATGCAGTGTCTTGATTGTATTTGAAATATCTTGCCAGGATAACGAGATATTGCCATCAGATTGGTTAGCTACGAGTACGGTTGCCGAGAGGGTCGCGGATTAAATTGTGATCACGGAGTTTGTGACTCACACTTTTCACACATCGGTCGCACAATATTTATTTTTTTCAACTCGTCATATATATATTCCCTTAACAGATGCATGTTCTTCGAATATACCTTCTGCAAATTTCAAGCAATTTGAAAAGAATCAGCTATTGTCACTTGATCCGTTGCGGTATATTGACCGGAAATGATACTGCACCATATTGGAATGGGGCAGTGGTGTAATTATGTCTTGTTTACTGTTGTCCTGTTGCATTGTGAGCTCCTTGGTTCAATTCCATGGGTATTATTCTTTTTATTAAACACATGTTTGTCCCGTGACATCATATGAAGGTGCAAGCGTTCAGAATTCTCACATGCAACTGAGCTCACGGTAACATCTTTTCGTCAATCCTTTCTCTCTATGTCTTCCTCTTTTTATCATTGCCATAGATTTCGTTGTTCTCACAGTGTTGCTGCCAAGATTGGCCAATCCGGATCAGTTGGTAGAAGACGATAATTGCGCTTCTTCTCTTTTCGTCAACATTGCTCAGGTCACGGTCACTTTGTCTGGTAGCCATTGACGGTAGTGTATTATAATGGACACAATATATTCCTTTTGGAAGCCCTTATTTTTGGAACAATTGCCAGTATCACTTCAAATGTACAATACTACAGATAGAATCATATTTTCAGCTTGCTATTGCTGTTTGATGCTCAACGGACTCAATAGCTTTAAGGACCGAAGGGGGGGATAAACTCGATCACGTGCTATTAAATGCGCTAGCAATATTATTATCTGGAATTTCCTCCGGGGAAATACCGGCGGTATTTTGAGTTGGTTTGGCTGCATCACGCTAACAGTCAAACTTGGCATTCAATCCACGACCTTCTCGGCTTGGCTTGACAGGCTAAATTCGACTTTCAATCCACGACCTTCCCGGCTACGGTATACCAGGGAAGCAGCCCCTCATTAAAGATTCTAATCACAACATGACATGTAAAATGCATATTAAGTATTTATTCCATAGTTTCCCCAATTTAATATGACCTGTGAGCCCGAAGATGGTGTACTTTCTGGAGCTGGGTTTAAGCCTGGAAATATCACAAGCGCTCGTGAGAATGCCGCGTCTGTTGGTTCGAAAACAACGGTGTCTGCATACATGCACACGCCATATCCCATTATTATTTTATTTAATATACAATTTAATGTACCTATAAGATTTTATAAGGTTTAATAGAATATAAATATGCATGGAAACCGCTTTACATCAAAGGCAGATGAGTTTGTCATTCCAGAATGCGAAAACTGTTTATGCAAGCATCACAATGACTACCCAGGTGTCGCCCGCCTCCAAGATTCACTGGAGTGCAAATCCGTACATAACTTATATGATTACAGCTGTTTCAGGTACATAAGGCGGAGATCGAAATCTGGCGCTAAGTCGAAATGAATTTTCTGTGGATTTGAGCGCATATATTTACCCTCCATTTTCATAGAACTAAACTACTTCAAGATGACTCTTTTTTCTTTCTTGGGTAATCAGGCTCTGCAACGCTGTGCGTTGGCCCACATTCACAAGTCACTTGCCGCACAATTCATTCGCTCGGTATCGCTTCTCCTTATATTATTTCAGCTTCCAATGCTATACGTCTACTTACCAGCTGTCTTCATCCTTTTTGGAGGTTGTTTTTTTACGCCTTAGGCGGAGTTCAAACGAGGTGGATAGATCATTTCAGGTTCAAGGGTCTGCATATGCTCAAGTCAGAATTCCTAAACAGGTCTTTCGGGAAGTTCACAGACTTGGCTTATCTGGACTTCATCGACTGCATAATCAGCGAAGGCTTTCTGAATGCGCTTTCATGCAAGAATGAGCACGATCGGTTATATTATCCGGAACTTCGAACTTTGTGCATCCTCAACTCCCGATTCCCGTTGGACAAATTGGGCGTATTGGTTGAAGAACGGGTCAAAAGAGATGTAGAGGGAGAGGGGCTGTTGAAATTTGTCGAAGTCAAAGGGCAATATGGATCCCTACAAGGGATTTTTTGATTAATGAAAGTTTATTTAAACACTATTATATTTTTGTGCGTTTAGCGAAATAATTCCACGTAATATCCATTTCCGCGACGTTACGCTTCAATGATTCTCTGCAATGACGAAACGAGATTGCCGTGTTTATATTATATACGAGCATAGCCGGAGTAACGGAATATTTACAGCTGTTCCAGATACGTAAGGCGGATTCCCACGCTCACGTGATTCGTTCGAAATAGTCGTTCAGCAAAGACGTCGCCATAACTCGACAATGACTGCGATTTAAGGCCTGTTTTTTTTTGTACAGTGTGTTTTTACATAGTATGAATTAGATTTATATTACCAGGTTGGTTTAATTTGATCGGAATGCCTTCCTGAATAAAATCGTCCTTGTGACCTCCCTGAAGGACTCCAGCTTGAGAGCAGGCCAGGAATGTACAAATAAAAGCCTTTAAATTCATTATAAATACATCAAAAAGTTTCTACACAGTCAAATACCCCTAAAACCTCTGGTAGATATGGGAGACAGCTTGTCCTCCTGGTCTCCTCTGACAATCCTACCTGTAACGCAGCTACTATTGCACTGTGTGACCCCATATCTTTTCGAAATATAATACATAATATATATTACATTAATAGAAAGTAATCTGCCCCAAATCTTTGCTATTTTCACTGAATACAGGTCTGTTCATCTGACAGACACGGTTTTTTTTCGCACAAGAATAAGCGGTGTCTGACTTGGATTTAGACAGTTAATATCCTAATCATTGTAATTACAAAGTTTTGTACCTTAACTCCGGGCCCTGCTTTAACTACGAAGAAATCTTTGCTGGACAACGTTTTCGAACAAATCACGTGAGCGTGGGAGTCCGCCTTACGTATCCGGAACAGCTGTAACATTGTTCGTTAACGACATAGTCAAATTTCTAAGAGATAGATAAGAACATGCTAGGAACGCAATGTTGCTTTGAACTTACAAGCAGCTAAAGAGCTACCACCATTAAATGATCGAAGGCATCCGGAGTGCGCTTGAGACTGATAACAACAGTGACATTCTTGCTCGTCCAAGGGTTGCATGGCAGGGGATGATATCGGTTATCGATGGGAATACGCTAAGAAAACTATATGTATATGAGAGAGTAGTCCACCATTACGTAAAGCAGATCCTACATTGAGTGGCAATATCGTAGATACAAACACAAGAAGTTCAAAAGCCTGCAAAAGGCATCCGTTAAGTGGTGTTCGTGACTCCGACATGAAGAGAGCAAGATATACATACCAGACCACCCGGACAAGCACTAGCGAAGGGTACTGCACATTCTCCTGCGGCAGTATCAACCCCCGAACGGAAGGTCATGTGCAATATATGGTATAATCATCGTATGTGCCTTTCTTCGGATCCTAGACCCAAATGCCGTACTCATATCAAAAATAAGAATGAAGAATAGGTTCTCACCCCTCGAGCAATCCATACCATGGCCTCAGGACCACATATTCCAGCGTTATAGAATCTCCGGACCGCCGTTCATCCCAAAATGACTACGTAGGGAACATATGCTTAGCATGGTAGGTACTTCTGTAATCGGTGGTGAGACTGGTAAAAGCATCCTTAGAAGTCAAAACTCGATCGATGGGGCTGGAGAGGCATTTTATACAGCCTCATAATATCACTTTTTCTATACTTTTGTTTTCTCTGATTATCCGGTAGTTTGAGTTTACTCATTATATGAAGGTACCTCAGCAAGTGGACATCAAGCAGTCATCTTGTGCCTAGGAAAAGCAGGTGTTACTACAAAATGAGTGACCCAGAGATATTTGAGTATTAAAAGCCATAACACTTCATTCGACAACATCAGGAAACTTGGTAAAAACCGGCGCCTAATGGCTCGGTAACGAATTTTGGTTATTCCTTTAGAACCACACAGGGATATCTTAACTTTTTTTTTGAGAACCTGGTTTATATGACCTATAATCCTCTCATGACAAAACACCTGGGGCCACCTATACAGTCTGCATTGAGATATTGCCCATGCAAATTTTGCTAGGGAAATGTACATAAACTAGGATCACTAGCAGGATCACTAGCATAGTTGTCTATAGCTGATTATAGTTTATGTACATTTCCCTAGCAAAATTTACACAAACATTATCTCAACGCAGACTATAGGTGGCCCCAGATATTTGTCATGAGAGGGTAACAGATCATATGAACCAGGCTCTCAAAAAAAAATTAGGATATCCCTGTGTCATTCCATAGGAATAACCAAAATTCGTTACCGAGCCATTAGGCGCCGGTTTTTACCAAGTTTCCTGATGAATGGTGATCTCGATTTAGCTGAATATTGGTACTCAACATAAATAGTTTTTCTTTTTGACATCATAGTTCTAACTCATGAGCTATGTAATATGTTCAAAGAACAGGAACAGACTACTTGTCATCCGGAGATGAACCTTCTTTTCTGGCATTTTGTTCTGTATTATCTAAGATATCATCTAGATCCAGTCTCCTAGATAGTATATCTCGACCGGTCGCAAGCCGAGCTGAAGCTGGGAGGGAGAAGAATTTGCGAGCCGGCTCTTGACCGAGCCGAGCCGAGCTGATTCCAACACTACGAGTCGCAACACATTATTTGGATCCAAAATATCCTAGGGGTCAAAATTGGGTGGAGTGTTGGGTGAGAGAACTATCATACTTGACGAATAAGTACCTGATTTGTGCAACTGATGCGTCTACTCTAGAATTGCACTAGAACGGGTAGAAAACTCAGCATAACGATTGTTAACTTTTAAAGTCCGTTTAAATAATTATTCACAATACTCTGTAACTCATACTTGGATATTTAGATGTCCCACGCGTCGAACAAACGTGACCACTCTCCAGAATCCCCCATAGACAATGTCGGCCTATCGAAACGGATCTGCTCCAGCGATAAATTGGAGCGAAGGGAATCAACTTCTGCAGAAGTTTCGGGCTATATTAGAAGCGAAAGATTCTATCTAAACGGCAAGATGGTTGTCTTGGTTGTAGCAGGGACCGCATTTCGCGTCCATCGTGACTTGATTGGGCGATCGGAAATATTCGCCGATATGTTCTCCCTGCCTGATGTGCCTGATCAAGACGCTAACGAGACCTTCGATACCTTGTGGTGCAATTGCAGGACCACAACATGTTTTTGTTTTTGTGTCGTTAAATCAGTTAACATCTGACGTCTTTAAACAGCTTCTTGAACCCGCAGCTCATGGCGCTTAATAAAATACCGGCTTTTTCTGGAATTCTTCGAATTTCAACAAACTACCCTTTCGAAGACATTAAGCAAGCTTGCATTGGCCTCCTTCGCAGCGCTGTACCCGATAACTTAAAGTTTTGGCAAGGTGCAGCCATTTTCTACGCTGCAAAATTTCTGCCAATTATTCAGGAACATAATCTTGTCTATCTTCTTCCTTAAACTATTTATTCCCTCTGCTCTTATGAACGTCAGAAGTTCTCGCCAAATTAAAGGATCTACCAGCCATTTTAGCGAAGTTCCTGGAAGGCAAAGCAAACTATCGGGCTCTTTTATAGAATTTGAGAAAGATACGTTCCAAGAGCTCGAAGATAGGATCTGTTGTAAGGATGATTGGGCGAGAATAGTCGTACGCACCATGCAAAGAGGTGCAAGCCGAACCGCTTGCAAAAATCCATGTCACGTAACCAGCGAGGTGGAAGATTATATGGAGGAGTATTTGCACTTTCTGTGCCTCATGTAGAGAGGTCTTGAAGGGCGCATTCTACATTGGCAGTATACATTTATGGGGTCAGCTTCCAGCGACCTTCAGGTTAGCTTTGTCTTGGGCATACTTGAAGTCACTCTCACTGTGACCTTACTCTCTCACCCCCTTATCTATTGGTTAATCAATAGGTGATATTTGGCTTCAAGTTTGCTGGTAACACTTGCACGATGTTCGAAGTCGACTATCTAAACCCACATTCATGGTATTCATATTTGAACCGACCCATGTCCACAGCTAGTCAGCATGAGACAATCTCTATGGGTGCAATCGGAGCCATTGACTATAATCGTCAGATTTATAATACAGACTCAACCGTTGAAATCAGGACTAAACTGGGGGGATATTTTTGTCCGACGTGAAAACTGAACGACCAGTATCTCTGCCATTCGTCACATCAGAGCTAGTGGTATATAGATCTGAGAGGTGGAATGATTGGTTGATCTCCTCGCGCAGACCTTCTCTCAACGTTAAACTGGAGACCGGAGTAAGTATAAGTACAGCGATAAGTTTATGAGTGCATACATGCTGACGGCGGATATAACATATACTGCAGCGGAGAGTTCTCCTTAAATTAGCGCAAAGGAAAATTCAGTTCTTTGAACGCACAGTGTGTATTAATCAACAGTGGAATCAAGCTACACTCTGCTGTCAATAATCATATGCCATACGTTATTGAAGGTACCTACTAATAATAGGTTCCTGAGACGAAATAATACTAGACCACAGTCAATAGTGGTTTTGCATGCAGAATAGAAGGAGACCTACAAGAAAAACTCCCAGAACCGCGCAAATACTGAGGCAGGTATCAGTCATGTATATCAAATGGATAGTTAAAGAATTACCTCGTGACTATTGCCCGATTAATGGCGTAAAGTATCAAGCGATTAATTAGAGAGTCCGTTCTGCAGTCGCTATCATCAAAGAACGTTCAAATGTATAGCGCGAATGATTCATCCCACCTTTTAGTTCCAGAACGATGTGAATGGAAGACGCTGCAAAGAGATATGCTGATGAGAATATCACAGGCTGCGGCTGCTGCCCCTTGGAGGACTGTCACTTTCTGCAAGATAATATCGTGGTTATGAATCGCTTTTTGCTTGAGAAGATGGAGCATACTACTAGGAGTACTGTCCTATCCGAAAGATGAGAAAAGGTTTTGCTAACTGCCCTGTTAAATGTTGTTAAAAGGACACCGCATTAGGTATTAGGAGACCATACATGACCGAAACGATAGCTAAATTAATGCTGATATCAGGATATGATTACTTTAAATATTCAGAGATGACCACCATACCTAACCCGGCACCTATGATTAACGCTTTAGGCATTTTTCAAACACGCACTGACAGTGATCTATGGTGAACCAGAAAGTGAATGCTTACCAATTTGTAGTAGGGCCAGTAAAATCTGAATAGTGAGAATGAATTTGGTGGTTATATATAATAATCGACGGGACACACAACTGGAGCAGTCATAAAGCGAAGTCGACTGTCGAGATTTTTGCTAACTGGACAAAATTGAGTCATCGTGAATTATTGAAACCACTCCCGAACTGCGGTGCCTACCAGACCAAATCCGGCTGGCAAAAAATCTAAAAAGCACGTTAAAATGGTATTTTAGCCCTATGTGAAGAGGATTTATTAATACTTACAGCTGAGCAAAGAAGGCAGTGAGATACTAATCCACAACAGTCTATCAACTTGAAGTATTGTGCAGATTTAATATTCTGACTTACGATGCATGCGTTTTGTCCCTTTGCCCATTAATCAGATGTTAAGATCATTGACTCTAATTAACATTGAATATACCCACCGGTACTGAGCTGAAAGGTGCCAAAAGTCATGATATAACCGGGATCGGAGAGATGAAAGTCACTTGCAACGGAATCCGGTTAATCAAGTCCACATTTCCCATATCTAGGATAAACGTATCATAGAGCTGATGACTTGTAAATATAGTTTCCAACGTCGCCAAGGTTCTGTCAATTAGAATACAATAAAGAAATAATGTCTCAATATCGACACAATCCTGAGTAGTGTAACACCTACATGAGCAGAAAAATTGTAAGTTTAAGCACGATCGTATCTCTCTTTGCCTGAAGCTTGAAGTATTGCAGAACCATCGTCTGGCGTCAATATTTTAGATGTTAAGATTAAGATACGAGAAAGACAAACTCACGAGCGAGATACCATACATACTTAGATAAGGACCACATCAGCAGTCGACTTTCACGACATGGGCAGTGTAGAATCTTACAAAGTGTTAATTAGAATAGCAATCAAAAGTGCTCCGTAGAGTCCAGCATAGGTAACTTGGGTCTTCACTGGATGGTTCGGATTTGGTGCTGGCACTGCCATGACGGGGAAGGAAGGCCTTTAGCACTACCTAGACATCTGCCGGGTTAATATATCAATCAACCGATGAATGTCTGGTAATGGAGCCTCAGAAATAGCTCGCTAATGAATGCATCCGTTCGCTAAATCAAGTCCTTCATAGGGGCTCTCTCAGGAACATATTCATATGGGACGTCGAAGAGATCCGGGGGTTCTAGTATATGCAGGATCTTCGTGCTGTTACCTACAGATTCGGCTTCATCAAGTGCGGCGAATAGTTTGTTCCGCCGCTGCTTTTGGATTCAGATCCAATTTCCGCAAGCTTCGGAATAGCCTTCTTAGCGATTCGCGGTATTGTATAGGCGGCTAGTCTCCCTCGCATTGCTAGATACTAAGAGAGTGCTCCGGAGGCTTGCAATTCATTGTTTATCCGGATTTGGGCAGAATGAAAGACTTGCCGCCATCCTCAGCTATCACTACCCGCTTCTGGAAGAGCTTCATAAAGCCTTATATGATTAGCGGCGAATAGTAGAGGCTGATTACCTGGGTAATTGTGAATGTTACGTCTCCGCATACACCGACACACACCTTTCCCCAGGTCCTTCAAGTTGCTGACACAAAGATCTTTACCTCGTTATGGCATACTCTCTGTATGTGCCATATATGGGGTGAGCTCTGTTGCTCCGTCGTCTTCGTGCCCGCTTACCAACATCATTCCCTCGTACTCATTATTCGTCTGTGGTCTCCGACGGACCCAGATGAAATATAGTACAATGAAATCTTCCTGATACGTTCATCAGCTATCAAAACGGTAATCCCAGCCCCAAATATGTGCACGCCGGGTGCACTGATCAGATTTGGGCGGATGCAGGTACGCGATGAATGCAGCTGTAAGGAATCACTATAAATGCAAAGCAACCCGCGAACCACCGATTGGCTGTAAACACTCCGGGCTTTATACTGAGTATATACTTACAATTAGGTATTCAATCAATTCAAATTTCAGCGACGCCCTGCATCATAATCGAACGGAGGATGCATGCATGCATACATACATACAGATACATACTTAAAAGGCTGCCCATGCAAAGCCAAGCTCTGTATACATACAGATACATACTTAAAAAGCTACCCGTGCAAAGCCAAGCCCTGTATCTGGACACAACCTATTTATGGCATCCTCACCTATCAATAATGAAAGGGGGTCTCCATACTAACCAGAAAGCTATCCAGGGTTACCAACGTTCCTCTAAATCTGTCAGCTGTACTTTCGTGGACAGAGGTTTCTTTTATGATCGTATATTATTCGATAACGGATATAAAGAGACAGATTATAATCAGTTTATGACATTATACCAAAACGAATGACTATTTATGTAATAGATCTCGTGACGTCATCTACGTATGTTGAGCATCTGTGGTCCTGGAGAAATCAACTGGGTGGTTCGCTAGAGAGAAGGGCAATCCTTTTTTCCCTCGATCTTCTTCTTTCAAGTTAGAGGTCTGGGCCACTCAAGGACGACTGATCAATTGAATTTATCGTCAATCCAATTAAGAATTGTTTCACAGCATGATCTCAGTTCGCACTCATCATCGGTACACTAGAAATCACCACAACGCAATATTGCTACGCATACGATTAACCCGTGTGCTCCCGCCTGGAGTGCACGGTAAGCCTTACGACTTCCAGGTGATCTATTATACCTTGCGTGTCATCTCGGCGTTTGATATAATCCAGGACATAATTTCAGCGTCCAGATGAGATCTGCTCGCAAATGCCTCTCTGGATGAACTTCATAACTTCTTTCTATGCTTTCATCGTGATACAAGGCTTATGCATGCTCTTTAATTAATAGACGTCTCAACGCTCATGATTCCATTTAAATATACTTGGTTTTATGCAAATTCTAATCGAGAGGACTTCCAGAAAGGTCTGCAATGGGAAGTACATCACTAGAGGACGCGGAATAGTATCCTAGAGTCTGTACGTAAGACATCATGAGAATAGACTGACAGCCGCTGGTACGCAGCATTAGTGAAAGTACCCGTGAGTAGAAAAAGAATGATGCCTAATCAAGGTGTATCGGAAATGAAGACAACACTACAGTGTATACATAATACTCCACAGCCTCCCCGCTACAATGTTCGATCAATGATAAAACCAACTTGGAGATAGACTACCCAAAGTGCCATTCCGATCACTCTGATCATGTGCCCCATGGATTAGTTGGCTATAGCAATCGACCCCACAATCATGGCGGCGTCCTTCGATAGGCTAGACGGGAGGGTGCGATTCCACATCGCCAAGAGTAGGGAGGATGGTAAGGGGATGGCGCAGGAATTTCGGGATCACTTCTGCGTATACACGGACGGATCAGGCTACGAAGGAGGAGTCGGGGCGGCGGCAGTAGCGAGAGGGCAGGATGAAGAGTGGGTGGTGAGGAAGCTTCACTTGGGTCCTTTGGCGGAACACACGGTATTCGAGGGTGAGCTAGCGGGAGCGATATTGATCTTGGACATCATTCAAAAGACCCCGAGGCTCAAGAAGGTGGCGTTGCTACTGGATAACCAAGCAGCAATCACAAGCATGCGAGACATTTGTTCAAAGTCGGGCCGATGGTTGGCGGGCATTTTCCGGGAACACTTGCAGCAACTTTTGCGGAAGAAACGCCACATCTGTCTGGATATAGTATGGGTGCCAGATCATGTCGTCGTTGTCTAATCACTGGAGAGTGTGACTGTGATTGTTTACGTAAGAAACGCGACACTTGTATCTCCCCCCAATCTGCGTTTCCGTGCTCGACTTGTTTTCAACCATCGAAGATGCGGACTCCCTCATTATTCTATGGGATATCCGCGACGACATCTCTCCTGCGCTTGCCGTCCAACAATAGGCAATGGGCGGTCGACGACCTGTGGACCGCGGTAAGGTTCCTTTACGGTAACACCACGGTAAGTCCTTATGTTCTGTCCCTTGCTCTCTCCACGCTGACCTTAATGTCCTCCTTTTAGTTTGATTATTGCTTTATACCTGGAATCTACCTGCGAACACCGCATGGTATGACGAGAGTTAGGATGTAGGGACGGCGCGAGCTTAGGGCGCAACGTGGTGGTCAGACTTACTGGTGCGTACGTACGGTTGCACCCTAGTCATCTTTCACTAATCGATTCGTAACAGACAGATCCCCATTGAAACATCCTTATATCATATATTCACCGTACGGTGCCCTCTTATAGCTGTGGCAGGTGTCCTTGCACGGTGCACCTTGGGGCAGTCATATCAGTGATCGCTGCTTTCAATTCTGAAGCTGCACATGACGATACTCGTCGTATCTTTGGACTTCCTACTATCTCCTCCAGAATCGCTATCGATGACACGTTGCCAGCTTTATTACGCTGACTCAGCAGCTCCCACCCATCCGCAAGACACAGGTTAGGAGAAGCCAGTTCACGCTCTTGAATGAATTATGTGGATCGAACGCGCCGTCTCCCTCGCTGATTTCACCAACCACGTATCAAGTACTACCCAACCAGGCAAGACGCCAACACATGGGGACTTTGGTTTCCGCGAACTTCGCATGTGGCCGTTCGTACTCGATCTCGACGTTTGAGCATGTCATCGCGGATACAGGGTTACTCACACCTGGAAGCGCAGCAAATTGTAGGTTTTTTTTAGGTACAGTCCTCTGTCTTCCTTGATGTCTAGACATTCTTGCTATTTTATGGCTGAGCAGTAGATTGACGAAAATGACGTTGAGAAGTTCATGCGACACGTTGTTTTACTAGTTATTTGTGATCACGACTTCCAACAATATTTTGGAGTCCGCACTAGTTACATAATAACAGATAATATTTTCCTCGGCCTTCCTAAACGAAAGTTATCGCCAGTTATCGAGCGCGCGGAGGCTTTCTGAGAAAGGAAGGAGCGTGCGCGGGCTTAAATTCCGTATGGCGGCGGTGTCGAGAGCTGCGCGGTGACGAGGGCGAGTTACCAGTATTCCATCACCATCACCAACTTGAAGAAGATCAACCATGGCTCAGACTCGGCGGTGGACTCGTCGTCATCCGCGCTATTTCTGCGCTCTTGTATCGCGAGGTTGTTCCGCTTTGCGAACAGCTCGCCGTCGTTGAGGCCCTTCTCCAGGTAGACCTTGACGTCGATGGCAGCTGCGCATTCTTGCATCACCTCTTCCTCAGGATGCTGCCCTTCAGCACGGCGAGGTATGAGTCTTCAGTGCGCCGGGTGTTGGAGCCTCACGAGTCTAGTGGGCCCCGGACGATAGACATGTACGTTTGCGCGGTGGCCTCGAAGATGCGGCGGAAGGTGAGCCATGCTTTGAGGGCTGGGGTGGCTCGACGGCGGGTATCGATGCCTGCAGGCGGGGTCGTCAGACGGACTGCTCGGTGTAGTAGAAGTAGACGAGAATACAGATAATAGATAGCGGAAAGAAGGTGAGCCTCCGAGGACGTAGACTAGCAGAAGAGTGAACATCGACGCCAGCTCATGACGTAACAAATACATACTTCTCGCCAATTCCTTCTGCGACCAATCACAACGCTGTCCGTCTAACAGCCACGTTCCATTGGCAGAACCACTTTCGTTGTTATAAGTCTACGTAAGTATAACCCTTTCATTTTTCCACGCTTACTGCGAAATAATGCAGATATAACCAAAGAAGCCAGGTTCGACGGATGTATACCCCTTATCGTCTTAGGGGGTGACTCAACTCCTGAATCGGCATTCCATCTGTTCTCCTCAAGAGGAAGGTATTGCGTCTCTTCCAAAAATGCAGAATACCTTGTAAGTCCTTACCAAATCAGACAACTTATGGCTGCTGCGTACTTCAACCCCTAATACATGTTATTTATCAGAACATCGATTCGCTCACAAGGAAATGATCATTATTCAAAAAAATTCGATATCACTGCTTCGGATGTATGTTCTCGAAAGTAGGATCTTCGTTTCATAAACCCGTCTTATATAATACGGTTGGAGTTGTGAACATGGCGCACACCATTACAGCTGCGATAGTCCAGCAAGCAAATGTAATCTACCTTTTCCGAATAGTCACCCTCCATGGACGATAGTACACAAAGCCCGTTCGAAGCGCAGGAAGGCTTGGGTTCCATTTGTATTGGTTCGATGATAGTAAGTATCCTTTTTCCTACAGATTGTTCGCCGAGATTGATATTGCTAGTTCCTCGCTTTATGCTTCAAGACCACAGTTGAACAGACACACCAAACGCGAGGAAACCTTTATCTGGATAAGCATCCTCTTTAAATTTATTCAATATGGTCCAATGGTCGCTGAGAATCGAATTGGAGTATAGGAATGCTTGTGGTAGGTGAATAGTCCAGATTAAATGTAATCGACAGCAATTATTCATCAGGTATATGGGCGATGCTGCAGTTCGACTCGCTCCCGAATCAGACTGGCGCTGGCGACGAAAGCAGTCACACTGTGCAGAAGGGATGAATCAATCTCTTTGGCTGTATAGTTTACCGTAAGTACATTCCCGAGTATAGGTCCAGTGAATTCGTCAACGGGCGCTTATTTCGGTTAGGGTACTTAAGGCCACCCAGTTTCCAGAATCTCCCGCAGACAAGACCTGGAGAACACTCGAGGTATATTAGAAGCGAGGAATTCTACCTAAATGACAACATGGCTGTTGAAGGGACGGCATTTCGCCTGCATCGTGACTTGGTTGGGCGATCGGATATATTCGCCGATATGTTCTCGCTGCTCGTTATGCCCGGTCAAAGGTTGCAGCGTCAGTTAATAAGCTTCCCAAAATGCAGACCTAGCCTCGGCATCATTTTGCCTTGTTGACAATGCAGTGATAAATTCTCTCTAAATGACAGAATGATCGTTTTGGTTGTTGAAGGGACGACATTTCGCCTGCATCGTGACTTGGTTGGGCGATCGGAAATATTCACCGATATGTTCTCGCTGCCCGTTATGCCCGGTCAAAACATAAACGAGATCTTTGATTTGAAATCCTGTAGTTTAGCTGCAGGACAGCAAGGAGTATTTCGAGAACCTGCTGGAGGTTCTCTATGAACGCATGTACGTTTTTGCAGTCTTTATGCTACTAGTATAATGTTCCAGTCTGAGGTATCATTTGAGAGCTTGAATACGCATTATGCGGCTTGAAAAAATACCATTGCCCAACTTCGCAGTCCCCGATGACCCAGACAGTCGACAAACCGCAGCTGCGTCTTCATACGCGGGCGACTTCCTATAAGTCATTCTAGAGAGAGCACAATCCCATTTATTTTCTTTCTCGGGCTCTTTATTCCTTCTCGGATCCAGTATCGGAAGTTCCGATCCAATTAACGGATCGCCAAGGTATCTTGACGAAGTTCCTAGAAGGCAAAAAGCAAGCTTCCAGGCTCTTTCATGAAATTCTTGAAGAATACGTTTGAGGATTTCGGGAATCGCATTTGTTGTACGGACGATTGGAAGAGAATCATTGTCCACACTATGCTCAGAGGCCTAATCCGTCCGGCTTGGCAAGATCCATGTAAGGCAATCCTCGTGATAAAAGATATTATGGACGGATGCTGCTTGTTTTACACCATGTAGTTGGCTTCGTCTTCGCAGCCTTGAAATCATTCTCAGTGGCCTTATTAGAGAGTTTGCGCAAGAGCGCCGGCGCTTTCTGGCGCTATTTCACTACAAATACTACGTGACTCAAACGTGTAATTAGGAGGATTATATGAGAAATGTCAACCTTTTAAATGTTGCTTCAACTTCATTATGAACATCAGAACGAGCAAAGAAGCAGAAGAGACGTGTTCGGAAAAGCGCCAAGAAAGCGCCGGCGCTCTTGCGCAAACTCTCTATTATTCTCAACATTAAAATGTGAATAGTGGACTTTGATTTCGGAGTTCTATCGTTGGTACTCTCGTGTAACATATGTCTATTCGTTTATGATCCTATGTAACAACTTTCGTTGGTAATACTTGATATTCATAATTGAAACAATCTATGTCCACATCACACCTAATCGCACAGCGGTAACTAGGTCTGATCTGAACATATAATTGTAATCCAGCTCCAACGATTGCTAGTACTAAACAGTTTGGTGATTTTTGTCCTCTGTTAAATCAGAACGAACATTTTGCCTTCCATTCGTCGCATCAGACCTAGAGGTATTCGTATATAGGTCTGAGAGGTGGAAGGATTGGTCGATCTTCTCGCGCAGACCTTCCCTCGACGTTAAACTGTAAATGACAATAAGTATAAGGATCAACAACAGCTTGATGGGTGCATACATGCTGACGACGGAAATCACATAGACTAAGAAATATAGTCATTTTCAAATTAGCTTATAAGAAGATTGAGTTCCTCCAACGTACGATATGGATTAGCCAACGGTGGAATCTGGCTACACACTTATGTCAATCATCATATTTCTTAGATCAGGTAAGGACGGACATACTAATAATAGCTGTTTGGGACGAGGTAATACTATGGTAAGATAGTTAGCGGTGTCCCATCCAAGTACAACGAAACTGACAAGGGAAGCACCCAGAAGCGCGCAAATACTGTGGTGGGAGTCAGTCAGTTTATATTCAAAGAAGGGTAAAAGTACCTCGTGACTATTCCGCGATTAATAGCGTAGATTATCATGCGATTAATTAAAGAGTTAGTTCTGCGGTCGCTATTATCACACATCCAATGGAATAGCCTTACGTGTTACGCCGCACCTTTTGATTCCAGAACGATGCGAATGTAACACGTAGCAGAGAGATATGTTAATGAGAATATCACACGCTGCAGTTGCAACTCCTTGGAGTGTTTCCAAGTCCTATATGAGAAATATCGTCTATCGAGTTGTTTTAGAAGCTCGAGTCGAGATAGAACATACCATTAGTACATGTCTCCTAGACCCGAGACTTGAGAAGGTCTTGCTTATTGCCCTGCCAGCGACCAACGTTGTTAATATCTGTCATAATAGGTATTGGTAGGACATACTCCATGGAAACCAAAGCTAAGACGGTATATTATCAACGTATAATTCAAATTATTTCAAGGATGACAACCGTACCTAACCCAGCACCTATGATTACCGTTCAGTCCGTATTCACATTGAAATAATGATCGATGATACCGCGAAAGATCAATGGTACTTACCCATTTGGAGTAAACCCAGTAAAATCTGAGGGATGAGACTGAAATCAGTAGTTCGATAAGTCGACGACGAGGAGACGTACAACCGGAACGGCCATAAGCCGTACTCGGCTGTGAAGACTCTTGCTGACTGGAAAACATTTGACCTAGTGTGAATTAGTGCCACTAGTCTTGAGCTGCACTGCATACCTGACCAAATTCGACTGGCGAAAAATCTATGAAAGATATTAAACTAGGAATTTATTTCTATGCGATTTTAAAGCACTCTTACTTACAGTTGAGCAACGAATGCGGTAAGGTACTGATTCGACAATAGTTGATCAGCTTGAGTTATTCTGGTGAATTAATCTGACTCACGGTGCATGCATATTCTCCCTGTTCCCAGTCGTCAGTTTGTCGACTAGATGGCTAGTATTAGCCTTGAAACTACTCACCGGAACAGAGCTAAAGACGCTGAAGAGGTCATGATTAAACCTAGATACGAAAAATAAAGTCACTTGCAACGGGATTCGATCCTCCAACGCCGGATTTCCAGTATTTGTAATAAAGGTATCGTAGAGTTGATGACCTGTAAATATGGTTTCCAATGTCGTTAACGTTCTAAACAGAATACAATTAAGAATATCTCAATACCGATAAAATCAAGAGTTGTGTTGGACGCACATGAGCAGCAAAATTGTAACTTTCAGCACACTTGTATCTCTCTTTGCCTCCAGCTTGAAGTATTGAAGAACGAACGACTGGCGCCACAGTATGTTCAGACATTACGGCGGGAATACGACACAATAAGGACAAGCTCACAAGCGAGACACCATACATACTGAGATAATGAGCATATCAGTGTTTGTCCTTTCACGACATCGACAATACGGAAGCTTACAAAGTGCTAATCAGAATAGCAATCAAAAGTGGTCCATAGGCTCTTGCATATATGACTTGAGCGTTGGCTGGATCTTGTAGTGGCATGGCGGGAGAGGAAGGGCCTTGGCGACGACTATTAGGCGCCCGACCCTATGCCGGGATGGGTCGGTAGTCCAAGGACTCTGGGACACTGGTTTTCCAACTTTCTGACTATCTTTGTCCCCTGAATATATTTGCTTGAAATCCTAATGAGAGTTTTTCATGATGTTAAAACGAAGTTTTTCTGCACTTTACCTGTAATATTATTTGTTTTCTACAGCTGGAAATGTCACGCAGAAGGACTCTTTGAGCGAGGATGGTGTCTAGCTGAGGCTTCGGAGGTCCTCGGCAAGCGAATTATGGGCGCTAAAGGTAGTGTATATGGCAATTTTACGTAATTAATGGGTAAGGAGACGAAATTCGGGCGCCCAAAATGCCCTAAACTTTTCAGCATAGGGTCGTATAGCTTTTACCTATGGCCCCCTGGCCTTGCCATGGCTTAAATTACTGAAGGGTTAATATATCAGTCGATCCCTGAATCCCTGGCCATGGCGGGTCAGAAATAGCTCGCTAATGAATGAAGCCGTCCGCTAAATTCAAGTCCTTCCCTGGAACGAGTCTGTAGTCGATTCTTACCGTTCGGCATCTCGGCGAACCCGATCTCTCCTGATGAGGCTTCCATCAACGCTTCGGATCGCCTCCAAGCGCCTAGTACCACAGACCCCAGACTCCTTGTGGGTTACCGGATGCTCGACGACTGAGCATAGCCGGGATATATGCGGTTTGCGAAGGGGAAGCGAAAGTACGTACGCCGTGCCATCTCCTAATATCTCTCTCATTTTTCTTTTGCAGTCCATTCTCAAGTTCCCTCTTCATGGGATTTGATTGCGTGCAACTCAGCAATAGTGACTTCATATGCCGATGATGGAAGAACTCGAAGGTGACGATGGACGGTTTAAATACTACCTATGTAACAACTATGTACAAGGTCATTAATAAGAGTTTTTTGTTAAATATCATTAGAGGTATGGTGAGGATGGGAGAAGGAGGGAGATGGATAGGGACCCATGGAGGACTGTGGTGGGTAATGGTAAAAGGAAGCGATCTGTTGCGAATGTGCGTTGGAGGAAATGGGAGGATACGAAGTTCGATGGAACGAAGTAGACAGATAAGAGGAATGCTGCTGGGATTGGACCCAAGAGGTGGTGGGAGTTGGATATGGAGAGTACGAATAGCCTTGACCTTGGGTTGTATAATGCGGGTGATAGTGTTGATATAGCTGCTGTGAAACATGTGAAGAAGGCTAAGAGTTCATTGCCATATTTGAAGGCGCCAGGAGACTCGACCATTCAATCAATCGGTCTGACGGCTTTAGGTCAGGCATGCTGACTTGACCTGTAGTTCTGTCCTGCAATTGCTTAACTCCTGACCATAATTGAGTATATTCCGTCTCAATGGACTTCAGCTTCTTGAGTGGTTGCCCTGTATCCTTGCCTTCTGCAAAGGCACGCTTAAGCTTCTGTGAGTGTGTAGAAGCTTCATCTTGAAGCTTCTGCATTTCTTGATACCTTTTCTCGAGTGCTTTGTTGCTTGCGGTGTTGGTACGCTTCTGAACTGCAACTGTAATCGATGTGAGAATGAATCAAATAGATATAGTCACATTAACATACCACTTCTATGAACTGATCTCAGAGCACGTCGAAAATGCGTGGCAACCTGGTCATTCGTGTGAATACCTAGTGCTTCCGAGAGATCCAGACTAGCCATGGCTCGAGCATCGTGTTCATGTCCAGCCATGGTACCAGCAACAATTGAGAGTTTGACTCCATCCCGATTGATATTGCGATGAGCCTGCTCATTACCATTTGAGGTAGAAGGGGCTGCCTTCCATATAGACAATGGCATTAAGCTCTTTCCCCGGGTTATGGCTGCCATAGCCCATCCTTCTGCTGCTTCCTTATCTTTTAACCAGTCTATTGACATTCAGAATGGTGCAATACCCTTTCCGAGGTAGCGTACCTGCTGCCTTCTTCCCACTGTTCCGAATAAGTGCCAAAATATTTTGGTATATGTCGTCAGGGATTATATCAGCCGTTGCAAGGCTCATCATTGCTGTTAATGCTTCAGGTTGGACATGGCCTCGAAGCTCTCGGACGTGCCGTGTATAATGAGAGAAGCAATAGCGGTAGAGCCGCTTAAGATGGTCATAAGCTGTTAGTTTACGAAGGGGCTTATTTGGATCATAGGTACAATTCCCTTCCATTTTTTGTGTGATCTCTTGACAGAACAGTCCCATACCTAACAAACAGTCATTCAGTAGAGTGAGTTAGAACCATTAGCAAGCATATACTCACCAACTGCCTGGCCTCTATGTCCATCCGCTGTGATAGAATCTAGTCCCTCTCCATGAGCATAACGAAGACGGAAGGGCTTTCCACTATCCATTTGTGCAATATGATAAATGGATTTGAAAAGAAGTAAGTGTGCAGCTGCTGACTGTGAAGTAGTAAAAGCTCGAGCAACAACAATCGCTACGAAGCAACATGCAATTAAGGAGCGTTCATTCATTTGGAATAATTTACTCACACCGATTATAACTGGGAAACCAGGCTTCCTTTTCGAATTCTTGCCACTTAGCTATTCGTTTAAAGGAAGTATCCATTGATATACGAGTTGCTTCCATTAGGAGTCTGCTCATCATCGGAAACATGCAGACAACAATGGTGCAATGACCTTCCCCAGGTATATTGTGAGTTTCCACTGATCGGACATATTGTAATTCAGTGGATAATAAACCATGCTGGCGAACGAGAGCTTTGACACCTGATCAAAGCAAAAAGCGTTCAGAGAAAGAATTAAAATTTGAAAACACACTGGCAGAGTACCTTCAAGACCAGTCCCATCAGGAAAAATACTCTTACGAAACTCTGTTATAAATCGTCTTGAGTGGTCATAATTGTTGAACGAGGGATGGAGGTCTGAGAGGGTTGGTTGTCTCATTTGGTCCCAGCCAAGCACTCTTTTCAAAGCTGAAACGAAGCCTGAATCAAGGTTCAATCGTCTCAGGGTTGCATCAGCCAATTTCCATCCCATTCCAAGCAAGATATCCTCTAGTATACCTCGGACCAGAACAGGAGTCTTGGTGGGCTTTGGATTTGGATGGGAGTGCGGATTTCGACTAACCAAGGCAACGTAAGGGCAATCTTGTACGTCATTTGGGTAGTAAAATTCAAAGCGAGTGGAACACTCTGTTACCGCTATAATTTCTCCTCTTTTCAAAATTCCATTTGAGTCTCTATGCCAGTTGGCTTGTTGGATTGAGCAAAACCATAAAATAAGAGTAAGGGATAAAGAGTAACTTACGACAGAGCAGCTTTTGCTCTCGTGGTGAGCAAACCGTGTGACACGGTGCTAATGGACCATATCCGGCTTCCTTGGCTTCATTCTCGTACTCCAAGATTCTTGGTAGGTTATTTGTAAAAAGTGCTTCGAGATAGATATGATCAAATTCTTGAAGGTTCAGTAGCAAAAGATGTCCATTACAGCCCTTGCGATGATGCTCGCACCTTAATTAAATGATCAGTCAAATATATGCTCACCGAAAATGAACTTACTTAATATACGGTTGGTAATACTGGTTCCGAGAGAAGAGGAGCTTGCCAATACATTGATTAGAGTCCTTTTCGCCCATTCGATTGTCTCGCAAAATCTCGTACAACTCAGAGGCAGCCTTTTCCGTAGGTTCGGCACCATTACCTGAGACACTCTCTGCATCGCTAAAAGAGAGTTCATCGTTGTCTCCGATCCCAAATAAACATCCCCCCTCCTGTAAGGCACAGAAAAAACCAAGAGTCTTCAAGAAAACCTCACGGGAAGCATCTGAGAGATTCTTGGAGGGAAATTGGGCTTTCTCATATGTAACATCATTCGAGAAAGAACACCTTTTCACTCCAGTGCCTGTCATTTAATTATGAGATTGGTTTCAAGTTAATAAAATGTCTTAATCGTAAACTTACAGCTTAGCTTCTCTTGGTTGCAGAGGACAGGCTCTTCATTGCGAGAGCTTCGGAGGAGAAAGCATTTGACATTATTTCGTCCTCCTTGTGTGCCACCAAGCGAATATTGGATATTCCTCTTTGGATCCACTTCTTGAATATCCTTGGCTGGATCAATTCGAAGAATATGACTGACTGCTTCGCCATACTTTAGACCAGATTGGGGATATTCGAGAACAGCATTCAAAGGATGAAGAACTTGTGCTTGAACATATGCAGATTTCGTACTTTTGTTCTTTCCTGAGGCAATCTCTTCCGAAGAAAAATACTCAGGAGCATTGGGTGTGTATTTTATTAGAGAACGGAGGGGATGGGTAGAATATCCTAAAGATGAAAATGTCACTTGTAGTTGGCGTAAAAGTGGATGGGAGTCGATTGTCTCTTCGTCAAATAGACCAGCCTCCTTGAGCTGTGCGTTTGCTGATTGGAGGGCTGTCCATTGTAGCAAAGAGAGCGGCATATATCCAACAGAACGCCAGGTGGAGGAGTAACAGGAGTTATCTTGCCTGTTCTACCCGCTTTCCTTGCTCTCAATTTTCAGTTCCGCGCAAATTACATTCTATTACATTATAATTTCCTTCGTATCAATTATTAAAGTACACTGTTTGTTATTTGAAAACCGCAGTTCCCTTCGTTGCAACCTAGGGCCTTGACCGTGACCTTCCTACCATTCAGTAGTTACACGCAAAAATTCGGCTCCACAAAATGTCATTTACCTTTTATTTATCCGATGTGATTTCCAACCTCTTTGCTCCAAGAGAGGCGGCCGTTGCTTGCAACCTGTATTCCGCGAGAGAGAAGGGTGCTGCTTAGTCAGCAGCTTCATCACCCTTTCCGTCAAGCCACCAGCGCATGAGTCGCAAATAGCTTAAGGGGCACAGGGCAGTCACGCAAAGGTATGTACACAGTTGGCAACACCTTAGAAACCAATTTACTACTGTTCAAAGGACCCTGAATTGCCTCTAACCCCAGGTTTAACGATGCTGCTGGCGGCCTTACATGTCGACAGAAAGGCGTTTGAGACGCAGATACAGGGGACGAAGATGTAGGATTGAGCGCAGAGGATTTAGTACGTCATCTTAATTCAACCCATGGTATATTTAGGTGCTAACTTCGAGCTCGTCAGCTGCAACAGCCTTCTCTCTCCTGCACCTCTTTTGTCTGCCCCAGATGCGTCGTACTCCTGCATTAGACCCTCAATACATCGTTACACGGGTCTCAGCGCGGCTTCCCGGAAACGAAATCAGTGACCAACGAAGTCTGCTCATCCAACTACCTATCAACCACCGCCGCTCCTTCTTTGAAGCGGCCCGTCTTCGTCAGGCTACCTCCAAGAACTTCATCTTCTTCAACCGCGATACTGGAGAGTTTGATGAATACCCATAGTATGTTCATTCCTCAGTTTCTTTAGATTCGCCCATCTAACTATTACGTGGCAGTCCTATTTACAACAACCTGGGACTAGAACGCGTCCCTCCCGAGAAGATCAAGGAGTTCCATTTGAGTCGCCGTCAAAACTACGAGTGCTGGTGTGGCCAATGCTCTCCGGAGGTCCCCTGCTGGGTTGATGTGTATACAAGGAATGGGGTGTGGTTTTACGGTTGCGAGATTTGCGGTCTTCATGGTGAGTTCTATCCCTAATATGTATTCCAAGACATAAAACTTACCGCTTCAATCTTTAGTGTGCATCAATGATGTATTTGAGACATCTACAATAACTGCTGCGTACCCCGGCTTTGCTAAGGAGTCTGGTAAGTCGAATTTGTCCATGTTACATGATTCCAACTAACCAAGTGTTCAGCTATTCGTCCCGTACCTATCGGCCCTGCAGTTCAAGCTCAAGAGGGACGTCAGCGTAACCGTCGAGGGCCTGTGGGGCTTCGGGCTACAAGGCAGGCTAACCGAAGAACCCGTTCTTCAGGTGGAGGGTTTCTCAACAATCCTAAGAACTTGCGTAAGTATTTTTTCAACCTTCCTCCCCCTTATTTGCAGTATTCATTTAATTACAGTTACACCGCCTAAGAAAGCAAGCACAAGCACCATCTCCCCTCCATCCGCATCAGCGCTCATTCGTCAAATCATCCAAAGCCGTCCCAACGAGACACCTAGCAAATGCGAGCGCTTCAGTCCCCTTCCGTCACCCTCTTCTTCGGTCCTTGAGGGATGCATTCGTGCCCCAAGTGTACCTGTGGCCGGTTCTTCCTCTGCTGGACCGTTTTCTGCTGCAAATGACGAGTACAGAGATGTCAAAGTAAAATGCACGGTTTGTGAACGCTACGTGCCTTTCAACATCGCCGCGTCCCACATTCGTTGGTGCCGGTCTCCTGAGCTCTGAATTTTCCTCATACCACTGTCATGGACTAATAGACTATAAGCAAACACTGTATCGTTGATTTTTAAAAAGTCTCAAAAATATTACTCTATCTATTTATATATGTATGAAGGCCGCTAGTGGTTAATTAATGCCCGGCGGTCACTGGGGGGACGCCCTTCGAACTATTTTAGAGACTAAAATATCTAGATACGCGATAGGCACGGCATCAGATCTGAGGCCAAATCTCTGGAACGGTAAGAATCGACTCTGTACTGCCCTGGAACCCCATCGAGGAACTGATCATATGGTACATCGTGATATTTAAATATACTTATGGTTTCGGCGTTCGATGTTATTTACTGGCTTGGCTTCATTGAGTCCGGCCTCACATTTTGCTCCTCGTATGTCTCCTTGGACCTAATTCCCGCAAGGTTCGGAATAGGATTAGCTGATGATATGCAGGTTTTGAGTGGAGTGTATTAATCTCTTGGCACGTTGCTTTATCTACCACGAGAGCGTTCCATACATTTATGAATATGTACGGTGGTACATATATACTTGCAGTTAGCACAACGGCTAGACGCTCTTAATGAAGCCTTAAATGTTGAGCGGTGAATGGTAGCTGTTGTTAATGTTATGTTTTCGCATATACCCACATAGTCCTGCCTAGTAGTAGAACTGATATAAATAATTAGCAAAGTCGCCAAGAAGTTGATCAAAAGTTGATGTAAAGGTTTGAACCTCGTTACGGCATATTCCGTGCTCGCCATGTCACCCGTAAATTCTGTTGGACTGCTCCGTCGTCTGCATCCGGCTTGTCAAGAGTATGCATTCCCTTCCTCTTATTCATCATTTTTCTGCCACAGACTTCACTGGAACTGAATGAAATGAAATGTTCTCCAATGCTTTCATCAGCCATCAAAACGGTAGTCGCAGCTGTAATTCGTCTATATTCTTGAGGAGCACCTTGTACTGCTGTTGGAGAGAAAACATTTGATCTTAACAGCGATCGATGACATGTTGCCTACGGTATGCAAGTTCTCGGAACGGGTCTAGTTCTTTCTTTAGGAGCCAAATCTCACTGGATGGACGGTATTTACAATCATTCTTGAGCTTGGTAAGTAGATTTAAGTAGCGAAACAATTAATACATAACTTTTATTATAAAGAAGAGACAAGCCTGAAATATGTTGCTCGAATGGGTGTGTGCTTGGTGTAGTCGGCGGCATTGTGGAGCTGGGAGGTTGGACAGGGTACGGTGGCGGCAACTTGAGGCCACGCGTTTAGATGCAGGAATTGGTAGCGCTATATGAGGATTCATTTGAACTCCGCGATATTGTATAACAGGCCGCAATATAATAGGCTCTAATTATCGGACACGCATACATCACCAAATCCCCTATCAGGTTGCCAAGAAGCCCCGTAAAACATTAAGTAGTACTATTCATGAAAAGGGAAGCGAGCCTATCTACCTCTCCTGAAAATTATTTGCGATTTGCTGGAAATTATGCCTGTATTCGATGGGGAAGTTTTCGTTTGAAGAGGCTTCAGTTGAGTATCTGTAAGCAGTCATTCAGGTAGGAGACATCTGAAAGACCACGGCTGATCTAATAATTGTAAGTTTATATCGTGTTACAATGTTCCTGCAGAAGAAATGTACGGAACATTAAATACATGGCTCGCCCGAAGATCCACATCATATTTAGACTATTAAGCCCCCGAAAGAATCCAATTCAGTGGGGGCTGCAGGTTGAGAGTTGTTGACTGGATCGACCTGAGAAGCTGGAAGGCAAAAAAACACTGAGATAGACAATTTGAGGATGAAGCTGTGATAGCACATACGAAGGTTTGTCTTCATTGTATGAACGTCTTCCATTCCTATAACACATGTATCAATCTACTAAGCTGGAACCCGCCATATGCCTGATATCCAAAAGGAACGGGAAACGGATGGATATCACGACGAGAGATTGGTTGAACGCGGGTGGTTCTTAGACTCCTAGTGCATCCATTGATGCTATGTGATCGAGAATGTATGAGCTGTAAATCACGACTCAGCTCTGCGGCACATTAGTCTAGGAGTCACCGACATACCAGCGACACGATCTACCGATCACGCAAAGATATGCATATCGACGTCCTTGGCCGCTTCCCTATCATGCTATCCGCTTGGTACATCTCGTTCTAGGACGCAAAAAAAAAGGTAGCGGAAGTACGAGGTGAACGACGCTGGTGCGAAGGTGGAGCCGGTGGGCGAGGGCGAGATTGTGTTTGTTCGCGTTCCCGCCTAACATCCCTATAACTCCCCTACTCATTCCACCGCCCTCATTCCACCACCCCATGACTCGCCCTCCCAGTCGCCTTCTCTCCTTTTCCTATCCGTCCCTCCCTTATCCACACCCTCATTACCTTTATCATCACTTCCACCCTCCCCATCTTTCCCATCTTTATCCCTGCCATCCTTATCTCTTATCTTTATTCTCATCCTTATCCTCTTCCTCAAATCCCTTGCCCAGTTCACGCCCCCGCCCCATTTGCGCGTCGCCTCCTTGAACGCGGGCTGTTTCTCCACGGCGGCGCCATAACTGCCCCGCGGGACTTGAGGGTCGCGAGGAACGTCGAGGGTGCGCGGTCTTTTGTCTTTGTCTTTGTCTTTGTCCTTATCCTTACTCGAGGAGCTCGCGTTGGAAGACGTGTCGGCAGATGTGGCCGGCTGCGACACGCTAGACGGCGTCGGCGACCCCGGCGTTTGGCTACGCGTAGGGAACGGAAAGAACGGAAACGAGCGCTAGAGGAAGGCCGTGGTTGCGGCGGCGGTGGGGGTTGTAGGCGTCTTGGGACGGGCTCCGGGGGAGGTGGAGCGCGAAGAGGGACGGGAGGGGACGGTGGAGGGGGTGGTGGAGGTTGTGCTGGAGACTTTTCCTTGCGATTGGGAGCGGCCGAGAGGTGGGCTGGCGCTTGAGGAGAACATGGAGCGGATCGTGTCTTGCGTGGATGCTGAGGCGGAGGTCGGGGTAGAAAGCGAGGGCGTGGAGACGGTGCGGCCGCGAGGTTGGCGATGCGAGGCTGAGTCGGGTTCTTCGTGAGGAGGGACGTCGTCGCTGAGGCTGAGGCTAAGACCGCTATCTCCTCTCCCACACTCGACGTCGTATCAATCGACGTTCGCGCCGTGACCTCATCCTCCCGCTTCCCAAACCACGTTCTCCTCTTCCTGACATTGCCGTCTCCCTTCCCTAATAAGCCTCCACAGTCGCTCTCGGCGTCGGTTAGGGATGCTTAAAAGGCTTGTCGACGGTGACGGTCGTGGTGACGGTCGTGCTCAGCGTCGTCGGGTGCGCAAAGGTGGAGGCGAAGATCCCACCGCGGATTTCGCGCGCGGTGGTATCGAAGAAGGGGACGCCGTCCATGTAGGGGAGGACGACGGATTATTGGATCTAGAGCACATCGTTAGCGAGGTATAATGGAGGATGGATGTGGATGCGAACGCACGATCTCCTTGAGCTTGGACTCGATGAGGGAGAGGACTATCCCCCAGCGGATTTGGCGGTCGGAGACGATGTGCTCGATAGCGTTGTCGTGAAGGCGTACCACATGCGGTTTGAGGGCGGCTACTTGATCTAATGAATGTTAGTTGCGTTTCAATATACATCGCGTTTCTCGCACCTTAAAGATCATGTTCCCAGAGATCTTCTTCACGATGACCACTAGCATGAGTCTTCATACGGCTTGTCCTTCTCCTTCTCTGCGTCCTTCTTGCTGAAGATGGAGAAGCTGGAGGCGGAGGGGAGCGAGATGGTTGCTAAGGCGGAGATGGTGATGCGCATCTCGCCGCCGGCGACGGACTTGAGGAACGAGGGCGGTTTCACCTGTGATGTACGTTAGCGACGAAGTGAAGGATGTTCTGCGTGTGACGCACCTTTGAGAGCTTCTTCATGAGACGACCTATAACCCAACCTTCGACGGCGGTGGCGGCCGATGATCGCGTTCAGCCACCGGGTGGGGATCAAGTCGGCCATCGCGTCAGCGACGATGAGCGACGCGTGTGCATCGTGCGGGTACGGCGGTGGTGTCGAGTGCGGCGCGGCGACGAGGGCGAGCTACGAGTCTTCCATCACCGTCACCAGCTTGAAGAAGATGAGCCGCGGCGAGGTACGAGTCTATAGTGCGCCGCGTGTTGGAGGCGAGAATGCAGATTATAAATAGCGGAAGGAAGGTAATCCCGTAGACTACTTAGCAGAAGCGTGAACAACATCGACGCCAGCTCATGACGCGGGTCGCTGACGTAACAAATACGTACCTTTTGCTAATTCCTTCTCTAACCAATCACAGCGCTGTCCGTCTAACGTTCCGTTCGCAGAACCACTTTCGTTGTTACATGTCTATGTAAGTATAATCCTTTCATTTTCCCCTGCGAAATAATGCAGATATAACCAAAGTTCGACGGGTGTATACCCGTTAACGTCTCAGGGGGTGACTCAACTGCTGAATCGACATTTCATCTGATCAAACCGTCTGCTTCAAGAGGAAAGCATCGTGTTTCTTTCAAAAATGCGGAATGGCTTGTAAATCCCTACCGGATCAGACAACTTATGGCTCCTGAGTGCCTTGAGCCCCTAATACATGTTATCTATCAGAACCTCGATTCGCTCACGAGAAAATGATCAATATTAAAACAAATTCAGATCGATATCACTGCTTCGGCTGTATGTTCTAGAAAGTAGGATCTTCGTTTCATAAATCCGTCTTATATGTTATACACTAGGAACTGTGAACATGGCGCACATAGTTACAACTGCGATATTCCAGCAAGCAAATTTCATCTACTTCTGAATAATCAACCTCCGTGGACGATACTATACAAAGCTTGTGCGAAGCTTAGCAGTACCTAGTTTTCCGTTCATTGGATTCATTTATTATAAGCATCCTTTTTAAAAAAGGATCCTCGAGATTAATATTGATAATATCCTCCACATCACGAAATCTGACACAGTCCAATTAGTGCTAGGTGGTCTAGGTAGCACTAGGTAATGGCGGATTCGCTAATCGAAGCTAGGAGTCGGTATGTAGACTATATACCACCGCCTATCGCTCCTAGCACAGGCGCTAAACTAGATTCTGTGTCAACTTTCCTGATGCACGGTCGTCTTCGCTGCACGTTTCAAGCATGCAGTTAAATATACACAGTAAACACGAAGAAATGTCTATCGGGGAGTATATAATAACACATCCTCATTCATCTCCAGTGGTCGATGTGATCAAATTGGAGTGCAGGAATGCGTGTGGTGAGTCAATGGTACGGATCCAATATAAGCGAAAACAGTTATTTATTAGGTATATGGGCGATATTAAAGTTCTACAACCTCAATTCAACCAAGCACTCAAGGATTCGTACTATAAACCTTTGGAGGTACAATTGATGCAGACGTGCCACGTTCTGTTGCTCGCGCTGACGATGGGGTCGTCACATCCGCTATGGACCTTTCAGTGTCTGTCCTCAAACTTGAAACTTGACCTTGGACCTGTTTAGGCGCACTTACCCTCCATGAAGCAAGCGAGGTCGATCCCCCCCTTTCAACATTTCGCAAGAATTGCTTGTAAGTGATTTGTCTTCTTATTTGAACCAGTCAACTTCATATTTTTTATCTTCAGGATAATCCTGAGCACATACCGAATGTTTACAGAAGCTAAAGCCCGAGCAAGCAGCTTGGTCAGCGGCGTCCACAGGCACCCAGCCGCCGCTGCTCCCGCCGCTGCAACGAGGCAGCAGCTTCTGCTTCTTGCAGCACCAGCTAATTCCGCTTATTTCATTCTCAAAATTTAATAAAAAAAAAGAATTTTGTCAGCTGCCTCAGACACTTTGTCCCACCCCCCGACACAGCACATAGCAGCATATATTGAAGCAGCGGGTGCATATAAGTAAGAAAGTATTGGTCTTGCAATCATAGGGTGGGAGGAGGTTGCATCGATTTGATGACAGGAAACTTTTTGATAGAGAAGTTCATTAATATTCGCACATGATTCCTTTCCAGAAGCCCTGCCCTGAACACGCCATCACGTGCCCATTGACTGAGCTCAGTGACCTGATCAAAAATGCGAAGCTGAAGAAGTATTGTAGCCCCATGTCCAAATTGGCTTCAACAATCTAGCAAGTGTGTGGATCCCATTGACCTGTCCCCTGAGCTAGTGAAAAGTTACTCAAAGGACTTCAACATCAAAAGTTGAAGTCAACAAAATTAAAAATGATCGGATGCCTTAATTGACATGAAAGCTGTCTCAAATCTATGAAAGTTCTTGATGGAACCATATCTGAAATTCGTCTTCCCCAGCTCCTTAAATTCTTCTGCTCCTCCCTCTACACCGTTAGTATTTCCCTCCGCTGGGTGAGTTGAGGAGGTACTTAAGTCACCTGAAGGGGATATGCTCTGTAAAAAAAAAAAAGTCTCTGAAAAAAAAATGCTTCTATTAATTGGGCCATCTGGAGCTTCAGAAGCAGAAGCTGCTGTTGCCTCATTGCAGCAGCGGCGGGAGCAGCGGCGGCTGGGTGTCTGTGGACGCTGCCCACCAAGCTGCTTGCTCGGGCTTTAGCTTCATGTTTACAGGGCTCGCTATCATTCAGAGGTAGCGAATTTTCTACGGTCATTAGGATTCCCTCCTGATTAAAATATGAAAATGACTTCGCGGCGGACGTTCGATCTCTTCTGTTTCCGTCTGCCGTGGTATAGGATTCCGTAAAGCGTGTGACTATGCATGTTGCGAGAATGTTCGTGAATTTTCTGGGAATAGTAGCTCGCGCGTCAGAATTAAATTTACTATTGCATTTTGGCGTTGGACGTATAAGCACTCCAGAGTCGTTATTGGAGGTCCTCATGTTGTTACAACGTCGTGAATCAATTTTGCGGGTTCGGTTCACAGATATGTCTGCGGAACATTGCAGGTACGTGCTGTTGAATGAAGTGGGAGGGAGAATGACCGATAAATCTTCCGTTAGAATTGCACGACGTTGACTAGAATATATTACTATTCCCAGCTGTCAGGCGAATGTCCAATGTAAAAAGAATCCTCAACTCCCAAACATCAAATCAATGTCGTTGTCGTGTTATGGAAGGCTATCAAGTTCGATATCTAGTTACGAATCTCAATCAACATCCGTCCCGTCGAATTCACGGAGATATCCAAGAATAATACAAGTAGCTAATCAGCTCGCAGCGGAGGTTGCTGCATCAGTTAATAAACTTCCCAAAATACAGACGCGGCCTCGGCACCATTTTGCCTTATTGACAATGCAGCGATAAATTCTACCTAAATGACAAGATGATCGTTTTGGTTGTGAAAAGTCCGGCTTGACAGGATCCATGTAACGCAATCCCCGTAGTAGAAGATTATATAGACGAACGTTGCTCGTTTTGCTCACCATGTAGAGCGCTTACGAAGGGAGAGTTCGGAATAGGCTTATTCGCTAATGATAGGCAAGATTTGAGTGTATTAACCGCTTGACAAGTTGCTTTAGCTACTACGAGAGCGTTCCGAACATTTGTGAATATGTACGGCGGTACATATATACTTGCAGTTAGCACAAGCGCTAGACGATCTTAATGAAGTCTTAAATGTTAAGTGGTGAATGGTAACTGTTGTTAATGTTACGTTTTCGCATACACCCACATAGGCCTGCTTAGTAATAGCGCTGACATAAATAATTAGCGAAGTCGCCAAGAAGTTGGCCAAAAGTTGACATAAAGGTTTGAACCTCGTTACGGCATATTCCGTGCTCGCCATGTAACCCGTAAATTCTGTTGGACTGTTTCGTCGTCTGCATCCGGCTTGTCAAGAGTATTAATTCCTTCCCTCTTATTCACCGTTCGTCTGCCACGGACTTCACTGGAATTGAATGAAATGAAATACTTTCCAATACTTTCATCAGCCATCAAACGGTAGTCGCACCTCCAGGTGCGAGGCGGTGGATGTAGGTACGCGCAGTAAAGGGCAGTATGAGGCCGTAACATAGACTTTCTATAAATGCGGAAACTACTGATCTGAGTATATAATAATAGTGCGGAAACTGGAATGACAATAAGCAGTTGGTAACTCAAAGCAGTATAAGGGGGACGTACACAGGGGTATAATAAGGCATAACCCAATAATTATAACCGACGACATTTGCGGGCTGCAGAGAAAATTTATTAGATGGCGGGGTTTAGCATAATTGGGGGATTGACTGACGACGTCAAACTACAAGTGAGGAAATTAATACGAGTAAGAAGAGTAAAGTATGTTTGTATGTGGAGTTCCTCCACGTGTTTTGGTCGAGCTTGCTTACTTCCTACAACGGAGGCTTTTGCTGGCTTCCTACTACGAGGGCTTTTGCATTAACAGTTTTTTTAGTGCTCTTGTAGTAGGGGGGCCTTTTGCGTTAATGGGTTTTATTTGACTTCAGCACAACTTCAGCACAAAATACATGAAATAATATTTTCCTGTTTTTATTGGATTATATCTAATTTCTTTCGAATTTAGAAGGTCTTTAGAAGATAGGAATATTAAAATTTATAAATGTCATTATTATCTATTTACAGAGTGTGTAAAAACGGTTCAGAACAGGCATTCGCTGGCAGCTGCGCGGAAGAGTTCCCACGGCGTGTCATGTGTGGAGCACTTCACTGACGGCGCTTCCCTTAAGGATTTAGGCACCCTAACCGTAGAAATTGGTCTTCGCAAGCTCGACCAACATAGACAGACAAAGTACTATAAGAACAAGCATATCGGCCAGGGACAAGATCAACAGGGCACTATTAGCCACATCAGCATCGAAACTCTAAGGAATCGGTAGTAGGATAGATACGCGAAATAGAGGGCACCTAACATGATTAGAATTAGCGCAGGACAGAGTATCCTTGAAGAATGAGGACCCACCATCTCTCAGAAGAAGAAGTGATAGGCTTGGACGATCATTCAAGTTCTTTCGTAGAGCGAAAGTCTTTCTCAAAGTAACCGTGATTACAATGGTTTGTCGAGAATTGTCTAATAATAGCACAATTCACGGACCGATGCCGAGAGCAAAGAAATGACCTGAACAGGGATTGAACCTGTGACCTCAGGTAACTAGCCCCACGCTCTACCAACTGAGTTACCAAGTCGTCGCTTGCGTACACCCAATCGCGTAAACGTCCGGATTCCTGGTGGAACTCCGGGAGCCACAGCGATGCTCAAATCTCCTTTCTGCGTCATGGTTTCGGACAGGAGATCTGCCACGAGACCTGCGATGCGCACTGTTATTTGTTTATAAGCACTGAGTCCTATAGGTTAAATGAGCATGCATCCAAGGAACACAAATCAGCATCTCTGGTCAATTCCGCCAGAGAAGAAATGAACACTGTTGTCATGGGCTGGTTGTGACGCTTTGAACGCCAGTTGACAGTCAAACCCGTCAACAGCCCGAGACCATTGATTTGCATAGGACTACTAAATATCACAGACCGAAGAACAGTAATACCGGCAAGAGAGGAGGTAACAATAATTGAGATACCGCTGGAGCAATTATTGACGGTAAAAATAACAGGAGTACAAAAGTGGCGAGTCTCCAATCATTTTCAATGAGAGCATATACACGGAGAGAAGAGAATATTAAAAAGAATAGTTTAGATCCACTTACGACTGAACGCGATAGTCCTCAATATCATCGGAAATATTTGAACGCGGACGGCAATGTCACATCTAATTGAAAGCCCGTCGTCACTTAGGGCTCACTAACGCGCGGTCACACAAGATGACAGGACCACGGTGTATTCGTCGAGGAACAAGGACGAAGCTAGGTACTTGGGGTACAGGTAGAACGGTCGGTAATTATGTAATATAATGTAACAGCTATAATATGAAGAGGTCACAACGTGACTAGAGTCCATGGCGAGTAAGACTGGCTGGCCAGGCTTACACTAATGCTCTATTAGATAGAATATCGTTTTAATAAGAGAGAAGAACTTGTGAAATATAGAGGTGCGAATAGCTGACCGAAGGAGAAATAGCTGACCGGAGAGGGGCGCAACGACTAGGTAAGAGCGAAAAACAGCGTAAGGATTAAGCGCCGGAGCTCGGCTGTACGTACTGTAGTTACATGATCTACTGTACTCGAGCCGTACCTAAACCTACAAATCCTGACAGAACTTGCCCCTGTAATTGAAATTTTAGTAAAAGCTGGTCAAAAAGTAGCTGTGAAACGAACATGTGGATTCATATACCAAGATGCGAGAAGCATAATCGAAATCTTTTCCACGGCCGTACCGTATCGCAAGAGCAGATAGAGGACCGATCCACCCGAGATCTTTTTCGTCCAGATCTTGGACACCTCTTCGCCGAAAGTGATGACATGGTCCCAGATAAACAGGGCTGAACGACAATGAGAAAATGACATCCTTCTGCTCCGATATACTAACCAAAATCCGCAATGCTGCAGCAAAAAAATGCACTGGAGACATATCAGCTGTATGCAATAAAAGCAGAAGATATCCACTAACAATTCGAGTGCTAGAGACGGTCCCATCGAAAAGTGCTTTCAGGTTGACCTGACACAGCATATGTCCAAACGATAAGCGTCGATAGACCTGAAGCGATGTTCCGCGGATATCAGCGAGGCGAATCAGTGCCGAGTCTCAAAATATGATGCGCTGATGTGCTTCCAACGAACTGTATGCTTGTCAGCATACGAAGAAATTTTGATTCCGCTAGTGGAGCTGCAACCATAACTTGATAGGTAGTAGCAAGAATGTCATGCACTCTTATCAATAACGGCTACAAACTCCACAGATGTTATGTTATTGAGGTTGATTGGCGCTGGCAAGGGGAGGCAACCGGCAAAATCCGGTACATCGGCTAGGGGGTGGGGGGGTCCTCAGCGAGACCTTGTTGAGATTTTTTTAAACCCTAATAAACCCTAAGTTTTACTTAATATCTGTTGAGATATTCCCAAGAGGTCAATTCAGGTGCCTGTAAATGGGGGCTGGCTATTTAATTGATAGAGCGATAATAAAAAGAACTCAAGTGTGGTGTTATTAGTGTAGTGGAAATGTTTGGTGTGGTGGTAAGTGGCTGTTAGGCATGAGTTCGAGTTGTGGCACTGCCATTATTTTTTCACCCTTTGGTAAAGGTATTCAATATTTTAACACAGAACAATCTTAAATATTTGGGGTAACTTTTTATTTTATAAAACTAGT
>KN837114.1:238512-269631 GCA_000827215.1 Sphaerobolus stellatus SS14 | reverse complement strand
AATACAAAATAAAATTGCATGATGGTTGAGGCCCATTAGCTACCTCACTGCTATAATTTATAGTGTGATTATTGTATGTTATATATTCAGAATAACAAACCTTGGCCTCCGGGGTCTTTCACAGGTTTAAAACTTCAGTACAGTGTGGAGGGGGGGGGCTCTAATATTTGTTTAAGGTTGGATCTCACTTAATAGCTTCAAATATATTTATAAAATGTATCTATAAAGTTTCAATAATTTTTAACATTTATTTACTTTGTTTCTACCTCTCCGGCGAATTTCAACAGGCGTGGAAACGCTTAGTCATCAAGCGCTTACCTTTGGGCGACGCTCTTATGCAGGTAACAGTCGATCGTTACCGTCCCGATAGCCGATGTTCTCAACCTGGCCTGCCGGACCGCGCTGCCAGGGACCCTTTGTACATACACCGTAGAATGATGCTCCCCCTCCCAGGCTTTCTCACCAAAATCAGGTTGATTAGATGGATATTATTTCAAGGTGCATGCTAGAGATAGCCTCAGATTTTTAATGGGACTGGTACTTATCTCAGAATGTTCACAAATTAATAATTATTCAATGGAAGCGACGAGCCTTACTTAGGATTTCAAACACGATCGTTGAATTGGACACCTGCACGGAGGTAAATTGTGTGTCATATATCGTTATAAAACGAGTGTCTGAACAAAGACTCAACACCAGGAGGACAGGAGCTGGTGGGAAAAGGAGGTAGAGCTTAAATAAAAATACATATAATATAATATAATATAATAAACAGTACTTATGAATAGCAAAGAACCCGAACTACTCATAAGCATATATGATAAATTGGCGAGGTATCTATGACATTGACATCAAGCTTAATTATCGAGACAGGCAATATGCCATGATATTCCAACATAAGTATCAGCGTCTCACTCAATATATATCCGTAACCCTACCTACCTCCCAATCTTCCCGATATGCAGTATATCATTTGCTTAATTTTTCAAGAAGGACTAAGTAGAAGCACTCAATGTATTATGATTTTCGTCGTTACTTATTTATTTGAAGCCTTTTGAAGGGAGCACATGACATAGAGAGAACCATTGCTCAATAGAATAGTTAAAACTGAACTGGTTGCCCTTCTCATCCAAAATATAAATTTATGCAGCTATAATCAAAGTTTTCTACAGAATAGACACTATATTCTTGTTATCCTAGCACAAGACTTGTCCCTTTATCTGAAGTAGATTGACCGGATACTTAGGTATACTTAATCTCAATTTTGCCTTGCAGCGGCTGATACACAGCCCCCACATTATATCGAAGCTCTCCTAGAAAATTATATCCATTTGACAAGGTTTCTCTAGAGATTTAGCGGAAATGTCGCTTCGGCTGGGTGAGTCACCGGCTGTGGCTTGACCGACGATATGGCCAGATCTTGCGAATCAACTTCGCCGAGATGCCGACGGTAACGATCGACCGTGCACTCGCTTTTATGATCACCCGGACCCTCCGGCATTTTTTTTCCTGCAAAAGACGTGGGATTTACCTTCTAAATAAGGCAATCGGTAGGGGTGGGTAGTCCTCGAGACCTTATTAGAATTTATCGGGTTGGTGTCTGTTATTTATTTTTTTGCCTCCCCTTGGGCGCTGGACGAATTTCCACTAGCACGCGGTTCGCCATCCGCCACTTACGTTGCATGGCAAATACCATGACTTAAATGCCTTCAGACCCACTTTCAGGACAGCAATAAACACTTGAAACATTCTTTGGCAACAGAAAATCTAAATTTAATGGTTTAAATCACCGTTAAATTTGTTAACGAAAAGGCTTCAAACCTTTCTAATTGTTGTTTCGGAAGTGGTCCGTATGCCAACGGCAGCCCTGGATCTCCACATACTCTGAGAAGAATAAGTGAGCATTAATTTTATGAATAACGCGACATCACTATTTATGAGGGAACATTTGAAATGTAGATTTATACTTACAATCCGGCAGTCATAATAAAGTAAGGGAGAGCGTATCGCCGGTGGTGTTCCATTTTCTCGTCGATACCATCTGAGACCAAGTGGATGAGAGTCTTCCTGCAAGTTCATTCTTCCTCTCAAGGTTTGCGACATCCACATCGGGATTGTTCACGAATCGAGCTCTGGCGGCACATTGGAGAAACCTCGGATAATTTTTATCCGTTCATAACTTGAATATGCCTCAGTAGCTGAGGAGGCCACAAATGTGTTAGTGAAGCTGATATCTTGACGCTGCTTGCATCAAGCGTCGAATAAGCAGGAAACGTACAACATCTGACACCGACGAGTTGCTATTTTTTCAGTTGGATCAACACTGTCAGGAAGCTATAAGATCAGTACCTACAGACCGAGCCAAGGAAACAGTCGATGGGTAGCTTAGGCCAATAATTCCTCAATCGTTATGATAGCACCACCGCGCTCTTCCAGACTAGAATGCCCCGCAGCATATTACGATAGGAAAAGAAGGATTTGAACTTGAAAAGTAATCCTGCACATATATCACTGACAAGGATACGTGGGGATACGATTGACGCATCGCTATTGTCCTTTTTACTGCGCAAGCTCCATCCATTTTATCCGCTTAAAGAACTTGCGAGTCTATGCTAGATGAGTAAACGAGATGACTGCAATAAATTAGCACGTACCCTCTTATTTTTAGGCAAGTCGTTCCTTTGACGTCTCACTGAACGTAGGTAATTATCAGCAGGATAGTCACCTCTCGATAACATCAGGAAACCTGACCATGGCGCCTATTTTTCCATAGCAGCCGTCCATCGTAGACGACGATCCCGACCTTCAGCAGAGATATAATGTCAATATTACGTTATAATATCAATGTATCGGATGAAAATATATTTAACGGCACCTCACATATTTTTATAAAAGGAAATAATGCTCGAACGAGGCGTCTGAAGGTAGTGTTATGGAAGGTATCATAGCTGTCAACAAAGTATGGGAGCTAACGGCGCTATAGTTGCTATAATCGCTATAATAGCAACTATAGCATTTGCCAACTTTACTGATGAAGGAGTTCTACTGCCTGCAATACCCGGCCAGTTGCAAATTGAGTATGCGAGAGAGACGATGTTACTGTTAGATGATACGCACCGTATTAGTTCACATCCTGCGCATACAGAGAGCATTTTGCATTGGCAGTATACATTTATGGGGTCAGCTTCCAGCGGCCTTCGGGCTAGCTTTGTCTTAGACATACTTGAAAGCACTCTCACTGTGACCTTACTCTCTCGCGCCTTATCTAACGTAGTTCACCCAGAATCCGGACACACCGGGATTCCGGACAGATAGAGAAAAATATGCTTAGGGCCATATATAAAAATTATGTTTTAATTAAAAATGTATATGACATGCATAATACAAATGAAAATAAATTGATAACAATGTTCGAGGCTTTTTAGCTTTTTCTAGTTTTTTATTTGCTCGTACCCAGTGCGGGCGCCTTTGGTGGTATACAATTGGTGCTACCCTCAAACCAAGCATAGATTTTCGCTTTTTAGGCTATCTAAGTAGTAGATACAGTTTTCAATTTGTTTATTTAAACCACATTTAATTCACTATTATGAGTTTTGCCTTGAGATGCAAGCTGTCCGGTTTCCCCGGTCACAAGCACCCGATCAGTGGAGTAGCTCTATGTTTACTGTCAATGCTAGAAGTTTCAAATCAAGGGCATTCAACCTGATATTTTTTTAAATCACAGATTGTATGTATGAAAATATCTTAAAACAGAATGATATGCGAAAATATTGCCGGAAAACATATTGATATTATTTCTATGAAATCTGTCCGGATTCTGGGTGAACTACGTTATTGGTTATTCAATAGGCGATATTTGGCTTCTGGTTTGCTGGTGACACTTACACGATGTTCGAAGTCGACTACTTAAGCTCACATTCACGGTATTCATATTTGAAAGAATCCATGTCCACAACTACTCAGCATTAAACAATCTATAGGTGCAATCGGAGCCATTGCCTATAATCGTCAAATTTATAATACAGCCTCAACCGGTGAAATTAGGACTAAACTGGGGGGAGATTTTTGTCCGACGTGAAATGTGAACGACTGATATCTCTGCCATTCGTCACGTCAGAGCTAGTGGTGTATAGGTCTGAGAGGTGGAATGATTGGTTGATCTCCTCGCGCAGACCTTCTCTCAACGTTAAACTGTAGACCAGAGTAAGTATAAGTACAGGGATAAAGTTAAGAGTGCATACACGCTGACGGCGGATATAACATAGACTGCAGTGGAGAGTTCTCCTTAAATCAACGTAAAGGAAAATTCAATTCTTTGAACGTACAGTGTGTATTCGCCAACAGTGGAATCAAACTACCCTCTGCGATCAATAATCATATTCCATACGTCACTGAAGGTACCTACAAATAATAGGTTGTTGAGACGAAATAATACTAGACCACAGTCAATAGCAGTCTTGCATGCAAATAGAAGGAGACCTACAAGGAAAACTCCCAGAACCGCGCAAATACTGAGGCAGATATCAGTCAGATATATTAAATGGATAGTTAAAGAATTACCTCGTGACTATTGCCCGATTAATGGCGTAAAGTATCAAGTGATTAATCAGAGAGTCCGTCCTACAATCGTTATCATCAAAGAACGTTCAAATGTATAGCGCGAACGATTCATCCCACCTTTTCATTCCAGAACGATGTGAATGGAAGACGCTGCAAAGAGATATGCTGATGAGAATATCACATGCTGCGGCTGCTGCCCCTTGGAGGACTGTCACTTTCTGCAAGATAAATCGTCGTTAAGAATCGTTTTTAGCTTGAGGAGATGGTTCATACTACTAGGAATACTGTCCTATCCGCAAGATGGGAAAAGGTTTTGCTGATTGCTCTGTTAAAGATTGTTAAAAAGACACCGCAGTAGGTATTGGGAGACCATACACGACCGAAACAAGAGCTAAATTAATGCTGATATCAGGACATAAATACTTTAAACATTTAAAGATGAAGATGATACCTAACCCGGCACCTATGATTAACGCTTTAGGCATTTTTCAAACATGTACTGACAGTGATCTATGGTGATCCACAAAATGAATGCTTACTAATTTGTAGTAGGGCCAGTAAAATCTGAATAATAAGAATGAATTTGGTGATTATATATAAAAATCGACGGGACACACAACTGGAGCAATCATGAAACGAAGTCGACTGCCGAGACTCTTGCTAACTGGACAGAATTGAGTCATCGTGAATTATTGAAACCACTCCGAAACTGCGGTGCCTACCAGACCAAATCCGGGTGGCAAAAAATCTACAAAGCACGTTAAAATGGCATTTTAGCCCTATGTGAAGAGCATTTATTAGTACTTACAGTTGAGCAAAGAAGGCAGTGAGATACTAATCCACAACAGTCTATCAACTTGAAGTATTGTGCAGATTTAATATTATGACTCACGATACATGCGTTTTGTCCCTTCGCCCATTAATCAGATGTTAAGATCGTTGATATGACTAAAATTGAAGATACCCACCGGTACTGAACTAAAAGGTGTCAAAAGTCATGATGTAACCGGGATCTCAAAGATGAAAGTCACTTGCAGCGGAATCCGATTAATCAAGTCCATATTTCCCATATCTAGGATAAACGTATCATAGAGCTGATGACTTGTAAATATAGTTTCCAACGTCGCCAAGGTTCTATAAATTAGAATACAATAAAGAAATATTATCTCAATATCGACAAAATCCTGGGTAGTGCTTACATGAGCAGGAAAATTGTAAGTTTAAGCGCTATCGTATCTCTCTTTGCCTGAAGCTTGAAGTATTGCAGAACCATCGTCTGGCGTCAATATTTTAGATGTTAAGATTAAGATACGAGAAAGAAAAACTCACGAGCGAGATACCATACATACTTAGATAAGGACCACATCAGCAGTCGACTTTCACGACATGGGCAGTGTAGAATCTTACAAAGTGTTAATTAGAATAGCAATTAAAAGTGCTCCGTAGCGTCCGGCATAGGTAACATGGGCCTTCACTGGGTGGTTCGGGTTTTGTGCTAGCATGATGAGGAAGGAAGGCCTTTGGCACTACCTAGACATCTGACAAGTTAATATATCAATCAACCGACGAATTCCTGGCATTAGCTCGCTAATGAATACAGCCGTCCGCTAAATCAAGTCCTTCATAGGGCCCCCCTCAGGAACATATTCATATAGGATGTCATGAGATACATAGATAAGTAATAAAGAGATCCGGAGGTTCTAGTATACGTAGGATCTTCGGGACATTACTTACTGATTCGGCTTCATTAACTCCAGCCAATAGTTTGTTCCGCTTCCACTTGGATCCTAATTCCGCAAGCTTCGGAATAGCCTTCTTTGGTGAGCGCGATCCGCGATATTTTCAGGCGTGTCAGTATTATCCTTCACGTTGCTAGATAGATACCAAGAGTGTGCTCCGGGGTTTTGCAGTTTATTGTTTATCCGGATTTGGACATACAGAATGAAACATCCGTCCTTGTATCACGACGCGCTTCTGGAAAAGCTTCATAAAGCCCTTTAGGTTTAGCAGTGATTAAGGGGCTCTGATTACATGAGTAGTCGTCAATGTTACGTCTCCGCATGTACACATACGCCTACAATCACGCATATTTATCCAAGCCCTTCGAGTTGTTGACCTAAAGATTTTAACCTCGTTACGCGTGCTCCGTGTGTGTGCCATTTCTGGCGTGAATTCTGTTACTCCGTCGGCTTGGTGCCCGCTTTCCAATTTCATTCGGTCGTACTCATTGGTAGTGCTGCCGCGGCGCCACTTTAGCGTAACGGCGTTTGGTTATTTCTCGGAGAATTCGTTAAGCAAGCAATACACTTTTATAGTTTTTAAGATCAGAAAGCCTCAAGAAATTCAAAGCTTTCAGGCGAGCCCGTTGCAGGAACGGTCTGTGAGAAAGAAACGCCGTTACGTCAAAGTGACCCCGCGGCAACACTACTCATTGGTCGTCTTCGCCGTCCGGCCTCTCACGGACTCAGGTGAAAAATACTACACTGGAATCTTGGCGGTAGATTCATTGGCCATCAAAACGGTAGTCCCAGCCCAGATGTGAAACGGTGGATGCACTAACCAGACTTGGGCGTATGCAGGTACGCGAAGAATGCAGCTGTAACGGACCACAATAAATGCAGGCAACCCGTTTACCGCTGATTGGGTGCAAACAGTACGCTACTTATACAATGCTATATTATAAAGATATTCAATTCAGTGTTCAATTCAATATAACATTAAGTGACGTTCTCCGTCACAATAAAATAGCGGATGCATACTTAAATTTCTGCCAATGCAAAGCCAAGCCCTGGGTCTCGGCACAATTTATTTATGGCATCCTTAGCTCCTAAGTCAGAGGTCTAGACTACTCAAAGACCACTCATCGCAAACTCATCGAATAAATTTATCGTCAATAGAGGGTATTCGACGGCGCTAATTATGGGGGTGGGCTCAGGGCCGACTCAACTGAATTGTGTGCCTAATACAACCCATAGTATTTAGCACCGTCGAATACATTCTAATACAATTGTCCACATCTCAGTTCACAATGATCATCGGTACGATGGAAATCATCATAACACAATAATTGCTACACATACGATTAGCCCGTCTGCTCCCGTTTGCGGTGTATCACAAAGGCTACAACTTCTAGGCGATCTATTATGCCTTACGCATCTTTTAAGGGTTGGCTATAACCAGGGCCAAAGTTCGCCCCGTTTCAGCGTCCAGACGAGATATGCTCGCAAGTATGCACGCCTCTGGATGGAACTTGCATAGCTTCTTTGTATCTTTTCATTATGGCATAATACTCATATATGCTCTTTAATAGACGTTCTAACATTCATCATTCCCTTTAAATATACTTTGTTTTATCAGAGATGAGTCAACTAATCGAGCGGACTCCCAGAGAGGTCCGCCATCGAAAATACATAATTAGAGGGTGCGGAGTGTTAGACTGGACTCGAAATGCAAGACACCGCGAGAATAGAATTAGAGCTACTGGTACGTAGCGTGAGTAAAAGTACCGGTGAGGTTCCAAGGAATAATGCTTAATTAATTGCTCTAACAGGGTAATTGGAATTGAGGACGAGATCATAGCATATACATAATGTACACTGTGAACCCTAAGCCTGGTTACATATGACCAGTTTCCCGTCACAATTCGACGATCAACAGGTTACCCGTGGAGTTAGGACCCGTTGATTTTTTCGTGCTCCACCTCGGTCCCACTGAGTGACTTAATTCAACAGGGAACCTGTTTCTAAAGCTAGTCGATTTTGAACAGATATCTCCCCAAGTATATCCCCACTCAAACTCATATTTCGTTAGTTCAAATGCTCAGTGACACTTATATGATGCATTTAGATCATGTATAATCAATCAACCAGCTGTTTCTAATACAATAATCAAGTACTCTAATTCTCCATGTCTGAACTCATCCTCGCACTAGAGTATCAGGCATAATTCCATGGGGGAAACCCATTGATTTTTTAACAAAATAAAAATCATCATCGAAAGATATATAGTTGTACTAAATTACATCTGTTACTAAAGATATTACTAAAACGTTGTTGGAGAGCTAGGCTACAGGCTGAAGAAAGCTGAGTTGAGAGCTAGGGCTCGGCACCGTGGCCGTATTTCATACGGGTTTCTACTAACAGTTTACGGTCCGTGCCGTATACGGGGATTTCGATGTAAAATCTTCAACGGTACGGGTACGGGTACCCGTCTTACGGCCCCGTAAGTACGGGTTATACGGTTACGAGAGAGCGCGGGAGCGAAATTTACGAAGTTGCAAGATCACGTGACACGCTCCACCTTATTCCGTCACCTTTAGTCTTTTCGAAGTCCGACCCATGTTCTCGAGCTCCCCGCTACCATGTCATCCGCTGTCCCAACCCATCATCTCGACAGGATTGTGATAGATCAACAATCATATCACGTCAATACCTTCTATGCTGTTTCTTAGGCTTCCCCTGAACTCTGGATGCAAGCTTGAGCTCTATAATATCTAGCAACACCTCCGTCTCGATTCGATCTCAGCCCTTTTTCTTTGGCAATACCTTTTCTCTGGCTGACGTCCAATCGTGCTTGCGGCTGTGACTGTGACCGTTTATGTATGAAATGCGACACTTGTATCTCCCCACAATCTGCGTATCCAATGCGTATCCGTGTTCGACTTGTTGTCAACCATCGAAGATGTGGATTCCCTCACTATGCTGTGTGATATACTCGACAACATCACTCCTGCGCCTATCGTCCGACAATAGGCGGTTGACGACCTGTGGACCGCGGTAAAGTTCCTTTACGGTAAGAACAAGGTCAATACTTATGTTTTGCTTTGCTCTCCTCCACGCTCACTTTAACGCTATGCTATTACTACCCGCAAACATCGCTTGATATGATGAGAGTTAGGATGGAGGGACGGTGCGAGCGCACAAAGTGGTACTCAGACTTGCTGGTGCGTACGTACGATTGCATCGACCTAGTTATCCATCACTAATCGATCCGTAACAGAAATATCGCCAGTTAAATGTCCCTATATCACTCATCCGCCGTACCATGCCCTCTTATGCTTGCGGCGGCAGGTGTCCTTGCACGGTCCACCCTTGAACGGCCATCAGTCACTATTGCTTTCGATTCCGAAGCTGCATATGGCTATTATCCTCCTTCATTAACGCTATTAATGTCACGTGTCGCCAGCTTTACCTACGCTGGTTCAGCCACTTCCATCTTCACATCCTTCGGATACGGTTTGGATATCTACAAGTGGTCAAGAAGAAGTGATCCGAAAGATCTAGAAAGATCACCTGGATGCTAGGTGCCGTTTTCTTATATTGTTCCACGCATCACGTATCAAGTCCCGTCCATGACGCCATCTTGGGAGCTACAGCTATTCGCTACCTTTCTATCAGGCGTTCGTGCTCGATCTCGACGTTTACTGCCGCATAAAGTGCCTAACAACATCTAATTGAGATACTGGATTGCTTACGCCTGGAAGCGCAGCTGGAAGATGGCATGGGGGACGTGCTGTCCAGGCTTCTGCGAGCATACACAGTTTTTGAGCAACGCCAGGATGTTAGGGATGGAAGATCATATACCTGGCTTGCAAATCAGAACGGATTCGATGGAAGTTCCTTTATCAGGAACGGTCCTTGACATGCGTTGCATCGCCTGCAAGTGACATATGAACCATAGATCACCGGCGGACGATGCCAGGCATCCGTGCTCAAGCTCTGGAAGACATTGAAGGAGTTCGATACTCTCAGATGGCGGAAGAGATCGTCGTCGGGTCATGGATCAGCCAAGTATATACCAAAGTCACCTTCTAGGACTCGTTCTGATGTTGTTATTGTATCTTCTTATTTAGAGCATTGCTATGACTTTCTTCTGTGACATGTTTGTTCATTGGGTCGTTGTAGCCGTTCTCATACTCCGGCTATCTGAACAGGCTCCTCCAGGCAGTCCCGCCGTCCGTGTCCATTCCCATCACTATTTCTCCATGCACGGTGGCGTCATTGCCCCCAAAGTCTCGCGGACCTTATGCCTTGACTTCTCAGCTATGTCCATACGCTCCTGTCGGTTCAGCTCGCGCAGCGTTTCGACACCTCGATCAAAGTACTCAAATGAGTATCCCGAACATCTCCTGAACAAGCTCCGATCTATGTTGCCTAGAATGATCGTTATTCGGGGACGGTCGACCGCAAATCCAATCGGCTGCGTCTTGCTCTCTCAAAGGTCAGAAGCTTCGTCCTTCGATGCAGTATATGTTTCTATAGATTCGTTCGTGGGCGACCTGATGAGGCTTCATCTGGACATCTCAGATTCATCATTCATAGTGCTTGATTGGTGGAATCCTTTTATTGCGTTGAAGTATAGGTGGGCGATGGTTGTCTCTTCTTGACATCGATATCCTGCTGATAGCTATCGCGTCTCATGGAGGTTGTTATACCATGTATCAATGTTGGATCTTCGTGATGAACGACGGCCGGGCGACGTACCTTTGGCTTACGATCACGTCTTCTATCTGCACTTGGGTGTCGTTTAGGAAGATGTCCGAGGTACACTTCTGCTGGTCCTAATAGAAAGATTTTGGCTAACTATTGCATAGTGTTTGTCAATATATTGACGAGCCCATTGTGCACCGTCATCGAGATGCTTTATGTCGATCTACATGGACTGTCTGTTGAAGCAGCATACCTTGAAACTGCGCAATCACTGCCGACGTTCTACAAGGATCTTCCAACAAGGTGGGCTTCTCGGTAGCTACTCTTTGCTGTAGAAAGTTAGGTCGACGGAGTTCACTGGCATCCTTCAGATGATTGATATCTTCGTACCCAAATTGTACACTACTTGATGCCGGTAACGGTTCATCCCGAACTTCTTAGTGAACGTAATACAGAACAGATTGGCATCCTTGAAAAACTATTCGCCTTCGTCTTACCGCCGATTGTGTTTGCGGAACATTTCCGAGCACTTCGCCTGCAACAGCTTCTGACCGTTCAAATATCGCCAGTATACTCTCTTTTCCATATCTCTATCACTATTTACCGATCTCTCTGGCTCCTTCGCGCTGGTAGACTTATCACCACGCCGATGAGACGCTCTACGCTCGGCAAATGCTCGATCCCTCCACACCAATATTCTCAGTCTCCAAGTGGGCGTATTGTCATTCTCCTACGATTAGCCATCATAGATAATCCAATAGATGATGTTCCGTCTTCTGACTATGCCTGAAATCGCTACCAACAATGCTAGGCACGCGGGTAAGTATACTGTACCTGACATTCCGTTCGACTTCCTCTTCACTGATCTGACCAATTACGAAGGTCTGCCACGATGTAGTTACGGTAGAGAAGATATATCATCATTTCATAATGCAGTCGATTGTTAAGATATCGAGTACGAACCTTCCAATGGGGCCGTAGGAGGTTGACTCGACTCGAGATTACGAAACTTATCAGATGTGCGTGTTTCATTGTCATTCGCCGTTTATATGCATTAAATAATTGTCCAGTTGGAATGTGACGTCCTCACTCCTCTCGGTCTGACTATAACCGTTTTCTCACCAAATATACACCGTGTCCGTCGTTTTTACCGATCATCCATATAGCTTGCAAGATGTGTAACAGTCAATCGTAACTGAATTTTATCGTAGATATACGTTTTGCAACTCCGTTTCAAGACGGCATTGCAATCTAACTGCCTCATCCAGACAATCGGTCTCGGACCCTGCCGGTTTTTCTCATCGTTGATGTTCGTTCCTTTTTCATAGTTCCATTTGTCATCTATTTTTTTGTGCTACACTGAGAATGCAGATTCGCTGGTTCCGGAGGTTAATTGCTAAATTGTAATTTACGAGGCAATGACAACAAAGTTTTGTTGCACAGATTATCTCACTTAATCTTATGGTTGCCTCATAGTGCGGTTTCTTCCAATCGGTATCCAGGTACTTGAATTACTTCTGGGCCATACAATATGATCTTAGTGACTGGGATAGTTGAGCTCCCCCTATTTTGTAAGTGATGTGCGGGGCTTCTGCCAGGAACCATAAGTGGATATAGGTACCACAGGTGGTTGCTGCGGAACCGTGTTTTATAATTGCTTATTTGTGGATAAAATATAAGGTGGAATACAATGCTATCGTAGTAGGATTTCGTAGCGGGATCAAGAATGCCTTTGGGGCGAATGTCCCCAACCAGCGCCGCAGGAGATTACGTTGTTTCCACCTCACGAGTTCGGGGTCTACTGGTAATAGCCAGCACCGATAGCGAGATATCCTCTGGTTTCTAAGAAACAAATCAACATAAAGATAGGTTGGAAACGCTCCGTTACTCACCTGGGCACTCCTGATATCACCATAAACCTGCGAATCCCTCCCTGACTCGGTGGTTCTTGTCGATTGATTAATATTGAAACTTGATATGACCTTCGTAAATCCATCTTTCACGGTCCTCCGTGCATTAACAGTGTAGAGCAACGAAACGGCGTACACATGGGCCAAAGTGGCATTGGGCAAGACGTACCATTGGCTAGACCCCGCTCGACGTCTCAGTATGAGATTAACGAGAGCTACGATGGTGGGACCCAACGCGGTCTCGATACTAATTAGAATTAGGCGGTGGACCAGTGCATCCGTTTTTCGACTAAATCCGGATTTATGAGTGAGGAGATAATAGCAAGCTGAATCATGACGTCATTTATTCAGCATTCAAATAACAACTCCGGGATGTCGAGACATACTGAAGACGGTAATGACAACGTCACACGCTAATCCGGCAGCGAGGTTGACGTTGGCACCGGGATTCACGATATAAACACCATGTTGTATACCCAGTAAGGCTTCGGCGGCTCCCCATGTCTGTTGGATAGCAATTTTCAAATGGGGTGTAGCTGCTGTGCATATAAGAACCTGGAATTGAACGTACCACTATACAGCTCCCACCGACGCTGATAATGAGCCCGAGACTGGCCACAATTAAAAATACCCTACTGTGACTGAGCTAAAAATCCTCATTACAAACGCACTTTTTTTAGGCGAGAAAGCCTTACGATCCAGCATCTATAAATATAATATATTTGACAAGGTGCCGCAGAAAGCGTCGTTGATAGGACAGCAACAGTGGTGTATTTGAGTGTTCCAAGCTTTCGTACCATTTATGAAAGGAGATGAATAGGTAAAATAGGGAATGACTTACATATCCCCAATCGCCAAAATGAACGATAAACTGCCTGACGTTCGGGTCAACATAATTGTCGGAGGAAATTGGCACGCACCCTGTCATAATTAATAAATGTATTGTATACGAACTATATAAGAATTGGTCATGATAGCCAGCTGACAATCACTACTTTGGTCATACCTTTATAGAACTGAGCCCAACAGCCATATGTACAAGCCATTTTCTCCACCTATTTTCCTCCCTGTTATGGGTCCAGTAAACCTGATACTGGAGGAGCATCATCCCCTATCCATGAAGTAAGTATTGTTTTGATCCCAATAGTACAAAACGTGCCTGTAAGAGACTCATGCAAATCGCTGCCCAGAAACTGGGCCCAAGTTGACTGAACCGAGGTCAAACGTTGCACTAAACGATCGCTGACTCTGCAGACATACTTGAGATAAGTCTGCATGAAGACCCGCTCATAAGGCCCGGGTACATATGTACAGTTGAATAGCCCAGCGTAACGATAACCCATTACCACACTCAGCAGTGCACGGCGAGTACGAACGGAGAAGAAAGACAAGATGATCGAGCAACACCGAAGGGTTCAGCCAATTAATGTAAGCCGCACGCTATTAGGCTCATCCCTGACTACCGAGTATTCCGATCAACATTCCTCGTTGAAAGCCAATTAATTTGAAATCCGCCAGCCAGAAGGTACGATGTGATTGCCGGTGGTGTTGGCTTGCTCCGTCGGGGATCACTGCCAGCGAGTCGGTGAGTGGAGGAGTAAAGAGAAAAGTTGCTGTCGGTACTGAGCCTAAGAGTAAGGCTACCATTCGGGACACACAATCGTACCTTTCTCATCGTCTTACCCGGAGATGAAGGAATTTCTAGGAAAATGACAATCGGAGGTAAGATGCTGAGGAAGCTAAGATTAGTATGGCAAAATGTTCACAGGATTCGTTAGGCTGATGGTTACATTCTAAAGAGCGCCATGAGGGACGCCACTGTTTGTCTCTTTAGATAATGTTTTATGCAGTCCCTCATCGTGAATGTAATGGGAAGATTGTCGATAGAACTCCGGCCTTGATGAGCGTCAAGGATGTTTTCCTCCGATCAATCTATATTTAGGACTACTACAAAAGACGAACTGAGCAATTACAGTTCCAGGCTGAGGTACGAACGGAGAACCGTTCAACCTATGGTCATACTATAAATCTCATGCAGCAAAGTGTATTTAAATTCACACAAATGCGCTTCCTTTTAATTTTGTTTACTCAATGTTGTCCCACGGTTAGAATTTTCATCAGGATCCTAAATACGTGTTTTCTAGAGATATCCCAATGCTTTTCGCACAATCCTAACCCTTCTACCATAGAAAGAGTATGAATTATTCTCCTGGTTAAACTTGCTACGCATCCTTTTACATGAATCCATCCAAAAAGCATTCTTAACTGCCCATCTCTCAAGCTCTCTCAAGCTTAGATATTGATGTCGATCGGTTGACGTTGGTTGGCGGTTGGTTGGTGGCTGGTTAGCGGTGCGTCTCGATTCCAAGGGAACATTTTTCGAAGCGACAACCCAGCGATGTCACCCGTTTAAATGGGGAGAAGGCCATAGTGCAGTTAGGTAGTTAGGGGTCGATCGTTACTAGTCGGCAATCGGCACAGAGGCGGCCCACGCTAACGCCGACCTACAGCAACTCGCTTTACGCTGTCATGCCCCCGAAACCTATGAATAGGAATAAGATGCTGTATGTCTCCAGTATATCGTCTTGCCAATACTGGTCTATGGTAATATGTGTTCATTTTCATGGATCGGTTCGCGGCTCCGATTACAAAATAAATATAGAATTATAGCTAGCCCTAGTAACAGTAACACCATTCGAAGCTGACTTGTTCGAGCTCTTTCTATGAGTAACGGAGAGGAGTTTTAGGTGGGGCTCTTAAAATCCTAAAACTGGCTCAACAAGGAAGAAAAGTGGAACAGAACGGAAATATTTGAAGCCATTTACATACATTTTGATCAAGGAAAGTTGCCCATGGATCATAGGGGGTCACGGCCTGCGGGATAGCGTTACTTCAAAATACCATTACACACTGTCATGAGGAATTTTTTATAACGTGTCCTGATACTTGAAACGTAGCAATATAAATTGTTCTGATGGTATACGGGTCAACCGTGGATGTTGAAGCTAAATATTCGACATAATGATCGAAGCATTAGTTTGTAGGATTACGAAGAGAAGAAACAGCAAGCACAAACTAATAACGGTAAACCCAAATTGAAATTTCCATGAGTTTGAAGATCTTGGAACACTAGCCAAAATGCTAGGAAATGCATTTGTATTATTTTCGGGGTGAATACCAAAGGAGGTACGAAGCATAAACGTAATATGCCTCGATTTACAATTAATCTAGAACTTTCAGTTAGGGTAGCAGGGTCACAGGTAACCCAAAGAGCTTATTTCTCAAGGTATTAAACGGTGGCATATATACATTAAAATGTTTGTCAGGCTGTCAGGCATTATAAAACATTATAAAACATACTTTAAGTCATAAATCTGGTAAAGCCTTATAAAGTCGACGAGGTCTGGCAACATATAATAGTTATATCATATTGAATTCGTCAATTACCCTCGACAAGTAGTACAAACTCTTGGGGAAGTTTGTCGCATACCCTTCTGGAATGAGAGTTTATAGAGCCTTGTTGAATGACCGAGCACCTGATAGTGTTCAAACTTAAACTGATTACCTTCACACTATCTGAGCGAGTTGATGGTTTTATGGGGGGAAGTGTCTAGTGTTTGTTCGGCCTACTCAGGATTTGAGTTGCATATAAGAATATACATGTGGTAGCGTGCCAGGAGATCCTCAAAATCACTGGTATGTGATTTATTTAGGTTTCTTCGTAGAGAAGAAGAATAGAGTCGGGGATTGGCGCGCGCGCGCTTACGATTGAACATCGTCAGGATATAGCTTGCGGTGGTACACGGGTTGCCTGCATACGTGGTGGTTCGTTACAGCTGCATTCTTCGCGTACCTGCATCCACCCAAATCTGATTAGTGCATCACCGGATCATATTTGGGGGTGGGATTACCGTTTTGATAGTTAATTCACGTATCAAGAAGAACTCATTACAGTATAATTCATTTGAGTCCGTTTGGATGATTTTGGCAAGCGGACACAAAGACGAAGGGCAAAAGAGTTCACCCCAGAAATAGCACACCCGCGGAGTATGCCGTTACGAGGTTAAGATATTTATGTCAACAACCTGAAAGGCTTGGGCAAAGATGCGTATCTGTAGGTGTATGGGTGCATGCGGAGCTACGCGGAGATGTAATATTGACGACTACTCCGAGTAATCAGAGCCTACTATTCATCGTTAAATATATAAGGCTTTATGAAGCTCTTCCAGAAGAAGGTCGTGATAGCTGTGGCAAAGGATGTTTTATATTGTCAAGATTCGGATGAAGGACACTCTCTTAGGATCCAGCAATGCGAGGGGCAATACCCGCCTGAAAATACTGCGGATCGCTCTTGCCGGAGAAGAATATTCCGAAGCTTGCGGAAATTGTATCCAAGAGTAACTGCGGACTAAACTATTGGCTGGACTTGATGAAGCCGAAGCAGTAGGTAACGTCGCGGAGATCCTGCATATACTAGAACCTCCGGATCTCTTGGTACTCATGTATGTATCTCACGCACGACATCCCATATGAACATGTCCCTAAGGAACCCCCTATGAAGTTGATTTAGCGGACGGCTACATTCATTAGCGAGCTATTTCTGAGGCGCCATTGCCAGGAATTTGTCGGGCGATTGATATATTAACCCGTCAGCTGTCTAGGCAGTACGAAAATCCTTCCTTCCTCAGTATGCCAGTAGAAGATCCGAAATATCCAGTGAAGGTCCAAGTTACCTATGCTGGACTCTATGGAGCACTCATGATTGCTATTTTAATTAACACTTTGTAAGATTCTACACTACCAATGTCGTAAAAGCCAACCGCTGATGTGTTCGAAGTATGTATGGTATTACGCTCGTGAGTTCCTCTTTCTTCTATATTAATCTTAATCTCTGAAAGCATTGACGTCAGACGATGGTTGTACAATATTTCAAACGTCAGGCAAAGAGGGATATGATCGCGCTGAAGATTTCAATTTTCCTTCTCATGTACGTCTTACACTACTCGGGAATTTGTCGATGTTGAGATATTCTGTCTTTATTTTATTCTGTTTAACAGAATTTTGGCGACTTTGGAAACCATATTTACAAGCCATCAGCTCTATGATACATTTATCATAGATATGGGGAATATGGATTTGATTGATCGGATTCCGTTGTAAGTGATTTTGGTCTCTCAGATCTCGGTTACCTCATGACCTTTGACACCCCTTTAGCTCAGTACCAGTGCGTACCTTCAATGTGATATAGCCAATGATCCTAACAGCTAATCAATGGCTGAAGGGTAAAAACACATGCACCGTGAGTCATAAGATTAAATCGGTACAATAGTTCAAGTTGACAGACTGTTGTTGCTCAGTACCTCACTGCCTTCGTTGCTCAACTGTGGGTAATACAAGGGTATTCTCTAAATGAGAATAAAATAGAGTTTTAACCTCCATTATAGATTCTTTGCCAGCCGGATTTGGTCTGGTAGGCACTCTAGTTCAGGAATGGCTTCAATAATTTACGATGACTCAATTCTGTACAGTTAGCAAGATTCTTGGCAGCCGAATTCGCTTCATGACTGTTCCGGTTGTATGTTGTGTGCATGATCCTTCATAACTACTAAATTTATTCTAATTCTTTAGATTTTATTGGCCTTACTCCAAATTAGTACGCATTCATTTTCTGGCTCACCGAAGATCACTGCCAGTATATGTTTGAAAAATGGCTCAATCATTAATCATAGGTGCTGGGCTAGGTATAGTACTCAGCTTGAAAGTGTAGAGTATCCAAATACTGACCTCAGTATTAATTTAGCTCTTGTTTCGGTCATGTAGGGTTTTCCAATGCCTACTGCTGGGTCTTTTTAACAACATTGGACAGGGCAGCCAGCAAAACATTTTCCCATCTTACGCTTCGGACAGAATTCCTAATAGTATGCCCCATCTCCTCAAGCTATAAATAACTCATAACGACGATATTATCTTGTAGAAAGTAACGATCCTCCAAGGAGCAGCAGCCGCAGCGTGTGATATTCTCATCAGCATATCTCTCTGCAGCGTCTTCCACTCGCATCGTTCTGGAATTAAAAGGTGGCGTGAATCATTCACGTCATATATTTGAATGTTCTTTGATGATGGCGACTACAGGACTGACTCTCTGATTAATCGCTTGATAATTTACGCCATTAATCGAGGAATAGCCACAAGGTAATTCTTTAACTATACATTCAATATATCTGTCCCAGTGGCTGATCCCTGCCGCAGTATTTGCGCGCTTCTAGGTGTTTTCCTTGTAGGTCTCCTTCTATTCTGCATGTAAGACCCCTATTAATTGTGTTCTAGTATTATTTCGTCTCAGGAACCTATTATTTGTAAGAACCTTCAATGAGGTATTGAATATAACTATTGACAGCAGAGTGTAGCTTGATTCCACAATCGGCGAATACCCATCGTACGTCCAATAAACTAAATTTTCCTTTGTGGTGAACTAAGGAGGACTCTTCCCCGCAGTCTACGTTATATCCGCCGTCAGCGTGTATGCACTCATCAACTTTGTCCTCATACTTATACTAATTATGGTCTCCAGTTTAACGTTGAGAGAAAGTCTGCGCGAGGAGATCAACCAATCATTCCACCTCTCAGACCTATATACCACTAGCTCTGATGTGACGAATGGTAGGAGTAGTGATCGCTCAAATTTTATGTTGGACAAAAATCTTCCCCCAGTATAGTACTAGTTTCAACGGTTGAGGTTGCATTATAAATCTGAATATAGCCAATAATTTATTCGAAGGTATTACTATGTTGACGATTATAGTCAATACCGGTTGCAACAATGGATTATCTCCTGCTGAGGAGTTGTAGACCCGATTTGTTTCAAATATGAATTCCATGAATGTGAGCTTAAATAGTTGATTTCGAATATCGTGCAAGTGTTACAAGTCTGAAGCCAAATGTCGCCTCTTTATTAATCAATAGATAAGGGGTGAAAGACTAAGGTCACAGTGAGAGTGTTTTCAAATCTCCCCAAGACAAAGCTAGCCTGAAGGTCGCTGGAAGTTGATCCCATACATGTATACTACCAATGTAGAATGCTCCCTGCAAGACCTCTCTACATGAGGCACAGAAAGTGCAACACTCGTCCGCATAATCTTCCACCTAGTTGACTGTGTAACATGGATTTTGGCAAGTGGTCCGGCTTGCGCCTCTTTGCGTGGTGTGTACGATGATAGACCACATAGCGCTACACAGCCTTTGTCAACTTTCTTGATGTGACTTCCTTCGCAGCGCTGTACCCGATGACTTCAAGCTTTGGCAAAGCTCAGCCGGTACATTCTATGATGTCAGTTTTCTACAAATTGTTCAAGAACATAATCTCATCCTTCTTCTTCCCTAGGCTCTTTATTCCCTCTTACCCAGCGTTGGAAGTTCTAGCCAAATTAGATGATCGACCGGTCATTTCAGCGAAGTTCCTGGAAGGTAAAAGCAAGGTATTATGCTCTTTTATGGAATTCGTGAAGAATACTTTCCAAGAGATCAACGATAGGATCTGTTGTAAGGAAGATTGGATGGGAATATAGCGGTTTTTCGCCTGTGTAGCTCATTTAGTGACTCAGTACTTATATAGTCATGGTGGCAGGCTTAGCAACATACCACTGTGTCGAATGATGGCTAGCTGCATGCTATATAGCACAAAGGCATAGACCCATAGGTTATCTAGCACTGCATAGATGTCTTTATCACGGAATATCTCTCGGTTTTCAGGGAATAATAAAATTAACATATTGTATTCAAAGCATGACTACATTCACTGACACTGCAAAGTAACAAGAATAGTTGTCATGAATAATTACTCTAGTTATCTTGCCAAGGAATGTATACCATGCAAGTGTTGAGTCACTGCAAAGACCACACAAAGTCTAAATTTCAGAAATACTTATGACAATTGATATGAATGAGCTTTGAAAGAACTCAAAAACATCATATAATGTGACTTGCCTTGCTCCAAGTATTGAGTCATGACCTATGACTTGGAATAAACCTAACATTCCCTTGCCTGCTAGTAGTAAAGAATATGTTAGTGACAGAGTATCTCCAATAGATCAACAGATTAGAAGCTAAGTTGTGCCACCACAAGAGCCAGAAAGTTGAGAGCTGGAGTCAAGGAGTCAAGAGTCAAATGAATGTCCCAGGAAGGTCAGTTGAGATTGCTTGAAGAGGAACTATCCATATTAGTGCCCAAATGGGGTTCCCCTTTCAGGCTCCTTTCCTTGTGAGAGAACCACTTCTCCAATCAGCCCAATTTTTGTGTGGACATGTAGGTCTAAGTGAGGAGACCAGGACCCACTATATTTGGAAGAGTGCATTCCCATGGCTGGGGTGGCAGAGGCAGAATATGTGGGGAAAGAAGATCCCATCACCATGGCCCATGGGGCATGGAACATGGGTCCAGGCTAAAATTTTTACAGAACTGAAACCTTCAATGTTTAATCTGCCTCACTGGCACTAGCATTCAGTTTGGGCAGGTATGTGACATCCTTCCTTTTTTGAAATTTTATTTTATTTTGAAAATAATAATAATAAAAGTAAAAATATTTTGTGGGGGCTGAACAGAGGGGTGGAGAGGCTAAGGGATGAGCTGGACCCTGGGGTTTTAGGGGAGTGCCTTCATCATGGAGGGTGCCAGGGTGTGGGAAAATGAGGGAAAGCAGGGGGAAAATGAGAGTGGTACCTGTTAAAGGGTGTCAGTGGGCTGGGCAGTGTCAGGGAGGGCATGGGAACCCTCTGGGTCCTAGGGTTCTGAGGGTGCATGGAGGCAATGAGGGTGAAAACAGAATTATTCAGGCAGCAGGTGGCCACCTGATGGGGGTGGGCAAATTTGGGGTACCCCATTCTGGTTTCAATATAGATAGGTATTTATGGCCGTGAACATCCAGCTGGGTATTTACGGCCGTGGATACCCAGCAGGGCCTGCGCGGCCGTAAACATCCAGCTGGGTGTTTACGGCTGTGGATATTCAGCTGGGCCGGCGCGGCCGTGAACACCCAGCTGGGTGTTCACGGTGTCACACAATGTGACACACTGTCATGGCCGTGAATACCCAGCTGGTAGTCCACGGTCATCCTTGTCATTTAGGGTTAGCTAACCCTAACTCCATATTTCGTTCCTACACCCTAGACCGGCCTCGGTCAAAAATCCTTCTAATGGTTCATCGTCGCCATGCAAAAGCTCGGTCTTGCATCTCACCTTAAGGCGTTCCCCGAGAATGAAGTCAAGAAGGGCCAGCTTACCATGCAACTTAAGAAGTTGTATAGGATACAGGATGATCTGAGGTGGCCGAACGATTCGAATGATTTGCCCGTTATTAGCTGGGAGAGCTGTGCGTCATTTCCTATCCTCTTCATTTGTTCGACCCTTATTGATCTTTGTTATCTTGGCAGTCCAAGAACAAGCGATGAAACGCCCCCTCGTCCTCATTTCCGGCTTCATCCACGACGTCTCCTCATTCATGGATGAATATCCCGGTGGCCGTCACCTCCTCGCCAAGAACATTGGAAAGGACGCCACAACCGCATTCTTCGGTGGTGTATATGATCATTCTAATGCGGCTCATAACGTATGTCCTTCCCCTTTCATATCTTAAATCTGATTTTCTAACGACTTTGATGTTTAGTTACTCGCAATGATGCGCGTCGGTGTCCTCCACGGCGGTGCTGAACACGCTTCCAAAAAAGCCATCCCACCATCGCAGAAACTGCGTATCGTCCATGCTAATGAGTTCTCTTCTGGCTCGGCATGCTCGATGTCGGAGACGGAGGGTGAAAACCTGTTGAACTATTCGAGTACGGCGGAGTGTAGGATGAGGGAGGACAGATCGTCTTGAGTTTGTTAATGGACTGAGTTTTCTGGAGCCTGAGGCGCTGGGGTTTAGAGCGGCTTTTGCAAAAAGGGATTCTTATGTCTCTGTGTTTTGTTAAGATGATGAGCTTGCCATGGCAGGGGCCTTCTTCTTCATCTATATTCCGTATTCTATTCTATTGATGTTGGCCGTCAATTCTTTCTTTTTCTCCTTCTACTTATGTGTTTTTAGATGACCTTCACCACTTCCTCATCCTTGCATTTTTCCTTTATTGGTCACACCCGTTTACATACAACTAGCCTCACGAATACGTCCCCACAATGACATCATAAATATTCACGAACTTTTTCATATTCTCCATCTCCGAGATGGTCCTATCTATTCATTTACCCATTTTGCATTGCCAGGCAATGCCAAGGCCAGTTTAGGCTGGCCTTTCAAAAATCACCCTGTATTTTATTCGTACATACCTCCCTTCCCATTCTCAACGTAGAACAAATGAAATAAAACAATCTTCCCTCACCCAAAAGCTTTCAATTCATGATATAAAGAAAAGAATCACATGCAAAAATTGAACCCCAAGGGCAATCCATCAGAAAGGCCAAGCCCCTCCTCGCTCGACCCTCCTCGGATCCAAATCAATTCTCCACAATCTTATCGCACAGCCACGTCAAAACCTCCCAAGGGTCCAAGGATCGAAAATCTTCTATATTTAAATTTCATTTAAGGTTTGACGGACCCTCTCCCCCTCCACGCGTGGCATTGACGTTGCAATCACATGCCGTGAGAGCTTGATTTTGATTTTGATTTTGATTTTGATGGCTTGGTTTAAGTAAAGCGTGCCCCAACGGATTTTTTGCCTGGGCACCCCACGGTTACTCCGGTTACTGTTATCCGGTGAGTCCGAGGTGGTGGTCGCAGGAGCAGTACTTTTGCATTTTTTTACTTGTGATTTTGCTTTTTGGTGGGGATGGATGGGGTAGTGGGGTGCAAGGTGCAAGAGACGGTTTTATCTTATATGATTTGGGTTAGGGATGGGGGTGGTGTACGCTTCATTGCTTGCCGGTGAGGTGAAAGAGGCACGCGTTACGGGCTAAATAATCTTATAAGTAAAATACGTATTTAGCGACCAATTACTTACCTTCGACGTTCACTTTCCCTTATAGTGGAAAACATGTTCCTCGGCAAGGGCAAAGGGAATGGTGTCAAGCCTGTATCCCGAGTCGGCGACGAAACGCACAGTGACACGTTATATTTTCTAGGCTGGGGGTTCTAATATTTCCACCCAACGTCGGAGACCCGACTCCGGCCTGAAATTCCGATTTCGTCGTGTGTGTGTTTCTATATAACATATAACATTGATCCTGAGAATGGACGGTACGCACACGACCCACGACGTATATTAAAATGTATCAACGTTAGTCCAGGCGATGTCACGCGACCACGTTGCCATTGTCGATGGCAGACTCGTATCCAATTCCATCATGAGTAGAATATCTAGTAGCCGATTCTCAGGAGGCTGTTCGTGTCAACGAGAGTGAATATGCAGCTGCTTAGGCTATGGGAAATATTGGGTCGAAGTAGGCTTCGATAGTCGGGCTACGTCGAAGTGCATTTTGATCGTCGAGAAGCAATATATCTTCATCATTCATGATGTATTCTGTGGCAGGCGAACCTATATTGCTATTATTAAGGCATCATTGGGATCCATTCAGAGCCAATATTAATATTTAATCCGTTAGAGGTCCATTAGAGGAATTTTCAGGCCTCCAGGTTAGTTCCTCCTCCTTAATTCTTAATATGATTTTAATGGAACCGTCCTTAGGCAAATTATTCCCGAAAATTTGTTATCGCACAGAAGGATTCGAGCCTATTGAGGATTCCCATTCGAAGCTCCCAGATAATCAATTCTGCCTGCAGTAATAAGTAGGATTCCTCCACTACCATCCATCATTTCAAGGGCATTCCTCTACTTATTCGTCTCGATTAAAAGGAAACGGTCTAGCCAAAACTATGGTTATTATTCTGGTAACGAAGGAACTGTTTAGACTGCATGACTTTGCCCGCGTCTGGGTGCGAGAATGCTATAATCGCTCGGCTGCTTTTGCGACGGATCACCGACAATTCTGCAGAAAATTATTAGTGAGCGACCTTTTGCAATAGGAATGGCTCACAGGCTGTGCTCCTTTACAATGAAACTCTTCTCAAATCAGCTCATCACATGGATCATGAAATTATCACCCTTGCGTCAAGCAATACTTCTGCCAAGACTCCGCGTTGCCAAATACCTATCTGCTACAGTTGGCGCCGCTCAAAAGCGACCACTCGGGTGTGCCCGAGACGCGACTTGGAACTACACCCGCAACTTTCATGATAAAACTATGGAAAGTTGTTTTTTTCGAGTCTAGTTAATGTAAGGAGCAAGGTTATCTGATAGTTTTTTAAAAATTCGAATATTTAGCTCTGACCGCTACTCATATCTGGACTTTTTGGGCGTTTAAAGCTAGCCGGGGGCGCTAAGGCATTCGGCAATGTCCGAATATCAATATTTTCGTCGATTTAATGGTCCGGACGGCATAAATACATTGATTTCACCATTTTATGCTGGGTTCTCCATTATTCCCAAGTTCATCATTACTCCTACCGACTGCACGGTGAGAGCGAAATTTCTTCACACCAAACTCAGCTTGCTTTGCATTCAAGCCCTTCCTGTAAAGTAAATGAGTGAAAAAATAAACTGGAGTGGATCTGAACAACTTACCTGTAAGCATCCATGTATCTCCATGTCTTTCTAAAGAAAGCACAAATTGTTTTGAGTGGACAACTGTCTAAAATCTCTGGAATAAGCCTCTTTGCTGTTGGGAAAGTCCCATCTGCAGCAGCTCTGAGGCCCTTCAAAAACCACAGAAGTTTGTGTAAAATAAGGATTTAAATAAAATTACATACAGGTTTTGGTCCACCCCCAGTACATTTCAATTAGATTCAATTCCCAATGAAATTTTGCAGAAAATAACACTTGTGCCCTGCAGCTTCAATGGTAATTTGAAGCAGGGGTTTTTCAGCTTTGAAGTCAGCCTTTTCTGATAGATATTTGTGCATGCAACAGGTAATTGAGCTTCCAGGCTGCATTACATCTTCTGTGGTCGGTGTCTTCTTCCCCTGATGCTTCTTTGGGAATGTACGTCGGATCGATGGCAAGCTCTAATAGGCTTTCAGCTGGTCTAGAGTCAAAAATAGACCTTCCAGAAGCTCTCTGTTGCTTTGCCTGAAGCACTTTCTTCTTCGGAGCTGGCATCCACGGTGATATAGCGAAGTTGAAAGTTCAATCTCGATATCTGGACTATTACGTAAGCAGCCGAAAATCGGTCTTTCGGATTTATGTTCCTTTTGGGGTGTTTCCTTCTAAGATTTCAATTTGGAGGCGCTGCGCGGCTACATGGGCTTAGCCGAGAGTGGCTGCACCTTAGCGGCGCCAACTGTAGGCAATTGAATCTTTTCAAGCCAGGTACCCTTGTCTACCATGGCCACTCGAATTAACTCGCCTCATCGCAAGGTCTGAATGTAAGGGCCTTCTTCAGCCCGTGTTGATTGCCTCATTCAGTCCTATTGGACACCCTGACATCAAGCTAACCGTACCTGTCAATGGCCCTCCCTTTGGTTTGGAGCTAGAACTCGCTTTATTATCCAGGCTGCCCTGACCATTCATTGATCATTGATCTACGCCTTTCCGTCAACTTCTGTGACGCGATGTCAACATCTTCCCTGAACGCGTGCGTCTGCTAGTAATACCTATTGGGAACTACATAGAGCACTCCTATACATCCAGTCAAGTGAACTCAGTGATAACAGCGCCCTCTGTTAAACATCGCAATATCAATGTCAGTGGAAAAGAAGAAGGAAGCAGAATGGCCTAGAGTACCACCTACGTGGTAGGCTCTGATAAAGAGGCTAGACCCAATAAACGTTACCCTTTTCGTCGGACCGCATTTCGTAACTCTCCTGGGATTCTGGACAACTCCATTGCAATGGAAGACATTCATCCTTGCTTTCGTATATCTCTGCATTATCTCTACAGGTAAGAGTTGTCTTAACATTTCCAGAGTTTCAAAACTTATTAACAATTGCTATTCAATAGCCTTCATCGCTGGCTATCACCGCCTATGGCCTCACCGATCTTTCAACCCAACAAAATCACTCGAATACACTATCGCTTTCTTCGGTTCCGCTGCATGTATACGATCCAGTCTACATTATGCTCGTCACCATCGCGCACACCATCGTTATATCGACTCGGAATTGGATCCTTATATGCCGACGCATAATTTCTTCTGGAGGCACTGCGGCTGGTTTGCGGTGAAGCAATCGAATGTCGCGGAAGTGGATGTTTCTGACGTTCTCAGCAATCCTGTCGTTCAGTGGCAAGTGAAATGGCTCTGGCCCCTGACCATAATATCGAGTTTCATTTTGCCTGTGCTTGTTGCTGGATTAGGATGGGGTGATTGGTGGGGCGGATTTTTCTACGCCGGTTTTATGCGGGTTAGTTACATGCATCATGTTCGTATCTTATCTCCATAATTTTTCATAACTTGTGATCTGACTTTTCATCAGGGAGTCGCATACGCCAACAGTTTAGCCCATTGGCTCGGGGACCATCACTTCGACGATAGGACCAGCCCGAGAGACTTCCTCTTAACAAATATTCTAACATTTGGTGAAGGATACCACAATTTTCATCATCAATTTCCAATGGATTATCGTTGCGGGATTGAATGGTGGCAGTTCGATCCTACTAAATGGTTCCTTTATGCCTGTTATTGCCTTGGATTTGTTACACAACTTAGCCGTGCTCCGCAGAACGAAGTCAGGAAGGCAGAGCTCTCGATGGAGCTGAAGAAGTTGCGTAATGTACAGGATCGTATTAAGTGGGCTTCTGCTCCGGAGGATTTACCAGTCGTTGACTGGGAGAAATGTAAGAGGCCTGGCTTTCAATGCTGGCTATCCTTAATCATTATGAATTAGTCCAGGAGGAAAGTACGACAAGGCCGTTAGTTTTAATTGCGGGATTCATCCATGATGTCTCTTCCTTTATTGATGAGCATCCAGGAGGCCGGTATATGCTAGCAGGCAACATCGGCAAAGATGTCACTACTTCGTTCTTTGGCGGAATTTACAATCATTCTAATGCAGCTCATAATGTAAGCTTATTTCCGCTGCTCGCTAGGTGACTTATTATACATCCAATTTCTTTAGATCATGTCAATGTTGCGTGTAGGTGTCCTCAAGGGAGGCGTTCAGCATGTGGATGAAATTATTCCGCCTGGCGAGCAGATGCGTATTGTGCATACCAAGGAAATCAAGCAGACTTCGTTCTAAAGTGGTCTAGACTATTGCTGGCTGAATCGCACCACTTCTGTTAGTTATTAGTTATACGTGCCCTAGCTTCACTATGTATGAAATTGAAACACAGCGACCCACTTTTGAAAGTGAGGGAAGAAAACAGCAGCTCGATCTGGATTTATTGATAATGTTACTCAGTGTTATTCGATTTTTGGCCTGAAACAATTAAAGGAATTAATATGATACCGGGAAGCTGTATATTGTCCTAGGAAGTACATAGAGCCTTGACTTTCTGTCATGTTGACTGTTGTTGAACCGTACTTAGGTACTCTGCCGAAGGCGGCTTATGCCGATCCACTTCTTCATGATTAACGCTCACTATCGTCTTCTAAATCTTTTCTAACCTTAAGTCTTTCTAAGAACTTCCAACACTCTTTTATGAGCTTCACACGTAAGTTTCTTAATATTCATTCAGTATAGTGGGCGAGCGTCGCCAGCATTAAAATCGTGATCTCTGATCACTAATCCCATTTCTCACAACTCATTTCTCATTTCTCAAGTCTCATTTCTCAGAAATTAATTTCATAATATTCCCCAAATACTAGTTCTGTCCATAAAGTAGTACTTCATCTATATGTATGCCGTCCTATCCTTTGAGAATATAGTCCAAGAGTATTCCTAGGTATGTATAGGACCATAGAGAAGCCCTCCGAAAGACCACGAGGTCAAGATGCAAAGACTCCCTTTCAGGTGGTTATTGGATAGTTTGCCTAAGTCAGCGGCGGCTTCCTAAGGCTTACTCCTTCTAAAGCACCTCCAAGTCTTTGTGAGGATATTGTAGTATCTTCTGCTTATTATCAATTCAGTATTATGTCCAGCACAAGAGCATATACCTTGCTTTTCTTCATTTTCATTAAAATTTGGCAATTTTTGATATCATTCGCTTCCCTGATAAGCAAACAAACCTGGACGGTCTTAATTTCCAAGAAGCGCTAGGCTAAAGTTGTCCCTATTACATGTAAACTGGTTAAACTGAATAGAGGCTATTCGCTCCAAAATTATCGATGAAGTATCCAGTGTTATTTGGCTGTGGACCTTTAGCCGAAATTAGCCGACAAGATAATCTCACTGTGAATAGACCCTGATGGTCAATCGTCTTCTTGCAATTGCTACATACACAGTTTGTGCTATAAGAATGCGACCATTCATTACGAAACCCATCCCCACCTATAATGGGTAGTATCCTACATGGGAGAAGGGGAGAATATATACTACTAACTACTTGGGGTAATATCATGGAGTTGAGATATGAGAAATAGGAAATGAGGTCAGTGATCAGAGATCACGATTTGGATGCTGGCGACGCTCGCCCACTATAATCCAGTCAATCCGACAAACTCATCCGCTGGAACTGGCTCATTCCAGACGGGCAACATTACTTAACAGAATCCTCAGACTTAGTTGAAGAACCTCATTAATATCCCCGTTTCATCCAAGTCTTACGCTGAAATACGCAAATACATATTCCATAACGATGTGAGCAAAGATCTGGTGACATGAGGTCAATGCTCCATCTACCCATTCTAGGTCAGAAGCATACGATTATTCTAGCTATCCCTTATTCCCGAGTTAGCTGTTGTGAAGATTGACCCCTCCTGGTCGACACTACCGTCTCTAGCATGTCGGTCGCAATCCCTTCCTGGGTATTATCCTGACGGATTCTGATACCTAACCCCTTCCAATAATCCACGTCCATCCATCCCATACCTAGGCCCTCCAGATCAATCATCTGCCTCCCACCTGGACCACCACTGGCATGATGTGATAGAACCTTTCAGTTCACTTCTTCGGTCTCGCTTGATTTTCGTCCCTCTCCACTCCGCAAAGCAATGGAGCGCCCTTAGGCAAATTATTCTCGAAACTTTGCTATCACACAGACGGATGGGAACTATTGATTATTCACATTCGAAGCTCCCAATCGGATAACCGACCCTGCCTGCAGTAATAATTAGGATTCCTCCCCTGCCGTCCATCGTTTCAAGGGTATTCCTCTACTCATTCATCTCAATTAAAAGGAAACGGTCGAAGCCAGACTATGGTTATTATTCTGGTAGCGAAGCACGTATTTAGACTTTGAAAGTCTTTGGCCGCATCTAGGTGTGAAAAAGCTATTACATATCGCTCAGCGGCTTGCTACGGCTGACGGGTCTGCAGAGTATTATCAGTGAGCGATTTTTGGCAATAGGAATGGCTCACACGCTGTGCTCCTTTACAGTGAAACTCCTCTCAAATTAGCTCATCACATGGATTATAGAATTACCACCCTTATGCCAAGTAGTACCTCTGCCAGGACTCTGAGTTGCCAAATACCTACCTGCTATAGAAGTGAATCTCTTCAAGCCACTCTTATCTACCATGGCATTTCGAATCATCTCGCCTCATTGCAAAGTCTGAAATTAATGGCATTCTTTACATCAGGAAACCGTGCAACTATACATAAACTATATACTGCTGTATAGTTTGTGTAGCTCTCTGTAGCGGCAGTTCCCCGCGCTACGAATGCTATACAAGCTATATAGCGCTATATAGTTTATGTACACTTGTCAGGTTTTCTGAGGTAGCTCGTACTGAGTGCCGCATTCAGTTCTATTGGACAGCTTGACATGCCGCCTACCAGACCTCTTCATTGGCCCTGCCTTTACTATTGAGCTAGAACTCGCCTCATTATCCAAGTTCCCTTGAGCAATTCATATCTACGCCTTTCAGTCAAATTCGGTGACGCGATGCTGTCATTTTACGTGAACACGTGCGCGTCTGCTAGGACTATTGGCAACTACATAGAATACTCTTATACAACCTGCCAAGTGAACTCAGTGGTAACATCACCCTCTGTGTTATGGAATCACGTAGTAAGTTCTTCCATATACGATATTCGTTGACTCTTCTCACCTTCATCAAGAGAATGAGTCACTAGTGACTATCCCCGAGGCGACCGAGCTCCCCGACATTCCGGCCTCTACTCGGACCTTCAACAGGTTTC
>KN837114.1:205025-233014 GCA_000827215.1 Sphaerobolus stellatus SS14 | reverse complement strand
GGCGGAAACAGGGGGTTTTACTGCGACTTGTAATAACGGTTTCTCAGACTGGGGATGTTGGGTAATAGTAGAAACTTTATCCAATATAGAGAAACGATTATGTACAGGCAACGAGGGCACAGTGTTCACTCGTCGCGCTTCGCAAAATCCTCCCACTCAGAAACGACCTCTTCCTCGCTGCTCAGCTCTGCTTCAGTGCTTTCAGACATGTCGAGGTCGGCCATGAGTCCATACAGGAGCTCCTCCTTCTCTTCGACAGTGAGGCTTTGAACACCGAAGTTGGTGTCACAGAACCTGGCTATATGCCCTGTCTTGCCGCAACGCCTGCATACAATGTTAGATATGCTGGCCTTGCCGTGGGTCCGGTCGGCATCCATTGGCATGGGGCCATCCGGAACCTTGGTGAGTTCAGGGCGAGTATTGACGACAGGGATAGGGAGTCGAGCCTGGTAATTGAACGTCCTGGCAGGCATAGCGGGGGGCAGTGTCCTGAGAATGGTGGTGGGGGCCTTAGGTCCGTGCGGAGCCGGTTTCTCCGCCGCTCGGATATTCTCCTCGAATACCTTGCTGGTCTCCCTCGCGTCCGCTACTCTCTGAGCTGCCTCAATCCATGCTTCCAAGTCCTCAAAGGCCGGGGGTGGGTCCATAGTTGACACCGTTGTCTGTAAGGATTTGTTGAGACCCTTCTTGAACTTGACCACTAGGTTGGCTTCGTCGACATATCCCGAATGGAAAACCAACTCCCGGAACCGATCGGCTTACTCGTCCACTGAATCTGAACCTTGATACCACGAGGATCCCTCCAATTGTGTGATGGCGGTGACCTGTCTGTTCCGAGGCGTGAAAAATTTCTTGAACTCTAATTCGAAAGCACTCCAGTTAGCGAAATAGGGTTTTCCCATGCGGGATTGAGTCCTGAGAATCCGGTCGGCAAAACTGGCAGCCTGGCCAGTCTTGAAGAAAGTTAAAGCCCAACTAATACGAGCCTGCTCGTCTTGAAAGGCGTGTCCAGCAATCGAAAAATAAAGACTGCAGGAATTGAGAAAGGATTGACCCTTCTCGCGATCGCCATTGAAATCCGAAGGGTTAGAGGGTCGAACTTGGCAACCTCTTCCTGTGGACATCTCTGACGGGGTATCTTCATCCATAACTTGTACAGAGGGGGTGTTTCCGGGCGGAGCCGGTTCGGTAGCTGCCCGTGCTGGACTCAATAGCTCGATAAGTTGTTGTAGTTGATTCTCAATCCGCTTGGTCTTCAAACGTTCTTCTGCCAGTGTCAACTCCAAAGTGTTCAATCGTTCGGCTTCGGTGGTCATGGCTGGTAGATTTCCGTACGGAATTCCAAGTGGCTGCTGGGAAGGGGACTCCGGGGCGGTTGCTTCACTCGCGTCGGGGCTCTCGTCTGTGAGGCCGAAGGAGGGAATGTTGGCGACGCGTCCGGGGTCCGGTTCCTAACTGGAAGTCTTTCTACTGTAAGGGCAACCCTCGGAGCCGAGCAGACATCACGCAGAGCTAGCAGAGGGGAGATCCAAAGATACATAAATGAACGAAATATATACACGCAACGGGAATCTCACCTAGCAGAGGGGAAATTCAAAGAGAAAGACTTGGATTGCCTCTGCCAGAGTGAGCCCACTATATACCATCTGGAAGCGGAACGTAAACCCCGAAAGGAAAATGAACAATGATCTGATGAACTCGGAAACAATAAAGAAAGGGGAACGAACCAATGAAAAGGAAAACAAAGGAAGCGGAAGCGAACGGAGAAACAATGAAACAATCCCGATTGCCGACCGGCGCTAAACAACCCATCACTCATGCGTTATGACTACATGCATATATACCCTTCACCAGACGACCACTGTCTCCAACCAAACCTCCCACTCTCCGGCCACAGGAGTCGACGAATGTGCTGGGGGTGAATCCCGCGCGGAATCACTTCTAGAGGGTGCTTGACTCGAGGGGTAGTTCCGGATGGAAATATTCCGGGCGGAAATCTAGAAGCATCCCTGACAGGGTGTCTAATCAGCGATGCACACCTACTTGGTGCAAGACCAAGATTTTATGAACACAGGGGACATCCCACTATTAGGCCTTACTGAAATCCTTGATAAATCCTTTCGGCTCCTCGAAATTTACCTGGGTTTATAAATTTCAAAGCTCATAAAAAAGACACTAAAATTTTTCATTTTTTAGTCCATATTTACATAAAGAAAAAGTTGCTAAATATTTGTGACTTGTGATATCTTTCTTTATCACACAATAATTAAAAGAAAATGTTGCTTTAAAGTTCTAACAAAGCTGTCATAAAACAACTAAGAAATTTAAATATCTGAGATAGTTTCCATTGTGTAAATACCAGGAAAGTATGGCATTTTGTTTCTGAACAAAGTGAGATTTCTTGCTCCAAGGTGGAATTTTTCCAAGAATAAATCATACATTTATTTGTAAGCATTTTCAGCTCAGAAAAGGCACAGAAAACCTGCTTAAACATTTAGGCTATTTTTAACCGAGGATTTGTAATGGATTTTCATTCAGGAAATCAAATATTTATAGTAGTTTTGGCTAGCTTTTGCAGCTAAAAAAATGGGGAATACTGATAACTGAAAAGTAATGAGTAATGTCAGATTTGTCTGGGGACAAATACTTATCAAAAATCCTTGCTTTTTAATTAGGATTTCCAGTTGAGAATATGAGAGTTTATTTCAATTTTATGAGGTCAAAAAGTCGCGACAAATGAATCATAAAACTTGTATATTTTCTCAATCTTCACTGGTAAAATCCACCAATAATGTTGTATTTTCTGTACATTTGCAGCTGACAAAAGGTGAAGCAAACTTGGCAAGCCAAAAGCTTTTTCGAAGATTTTTGTGCCTGGTTAATAGTGGGATTTCCCTTATGGAAAAGTGTGTTGAGCATCTAATCGCACTTCTTCGGCGCAAGATATCTATCTATATTATGCCATAATTCAGGTACCCGAATTATATGACCACCGCTCAGGGAGAAGGGGGGGGGGAGGTATGGCTTAGAAAAATATACATTCCGACCGTTCTGGGTGTATTTCGGGCCATTAAGGCATTATTTGGGGTCTATATGACCCCCCTCTTTTTATGTAGCCAGAGCTTGTATGACGAGGAGAACAAGACCGCTCAGTCGGAAGGGGCACCGCCAAGGCTTAAGTAAGAGTGCATTTGGATAGATAGACAAATATAATATAGGGTTTGCGACCTCACCCAGAATCGCCGCCTGCTCCATTAATATTCTAGCTATTTGATGTGAAAAGGACCAGGGAGCTGCATAGTGAAGAACTGGGTGCCTCTCAGTTATATAATAATGTAATCAAAACATATTTCTGTTATAATATTTAGCATCAGCAATCCGATATGATCTAAATTCCCCCGTTCATTTTATATAACTGAATGTCTCATGAGGAGGTGGACATGGCCGCTCTGGCTGAAGAGTGACCGCTCTGGTTTAGATAATGATATCTGCGGGTAGCCAGAGATAGATAATCTGGGGAATCCGTTGTAATGAATAGTCATTGCTTTCTTGGTCAATAATTTAGCTATTTGTTATGGGAAGAGGAACAGGGAGCTACGTACTGGGAAAAGGGTGTCTCTCACTTATTTTACAATACAATAAGATATTATTTGGTGTATATTATTGGTTATTCAAGGTCTAAATGCGACGATCATGCTTCCTCGATTTTGTATACCTGGGCTTTCCATGAGGAGGAGTACAGGGTGGCTCTGGCCGAAGGGGGGTTGCTGCAGCTTAGATTAGTGTATATGTGGGTATCAAGAGATCTAAAATTGGATAAAACACTGTCAGATGTAGCCATTGCCTCATTGAATAATTACCTATAAATTTAATATGGGCGAGGGACAAGGAGCCGGTGCAGCGTGTTTGTTGGCAACTAACCCCCAGTAGCGCTGATGTGTGCTAGCGTGCGTTAATGTAACAGGTTTCGTGTTGAGACCCGAATGACTTGCTACATTTCCCATTGATGTGACCTCTTAGCAATACCTTCGAATAAAATGTGTTTTGTGAATCTTTACCTCCTGAAAGAATAGCGCTAAGGGAGTGAAAGTGTATTCCTGGTACCTATCCGCACCGAATTGTCACTCATATAAAGAATTGTTCGTACTTATATATTGTGATAAATACTAATAACCACGTCAGAAGAGACATGCTAGCAGTATATAAGAAAGGGAGCTCATCCGTCCACAGAAGGACACTGCATAGCACGTCATAAGTACTTACTGCCTGATGGTCTTAAGTTCATGTGTTCGTATATCATAATACCTTGCTGTCGAGTCTCGACGTGATTGGACGGAGATTAGATTCCGCGTGAACCTGGCAGCCTGATGACATCAGCTGTACCCCTTGCAGGCAGATATAGGTCGTGTCACTTCATACTCAAGTTTTACAGCATGGTATTTCGAAATCATAACATCTTTCCCAGATATGTCTTCCATTTAGCTTACCCCATTCCTCCAAAGCCAACTAACAAATATTTCATAAAGCGTGATGTGTGGAAATTTTACCCGCTCAGCACTACCATCCTCACGATTTGGGTTATTATTATAATCGTCTTAATTGTCCTTCTGGAGAAATCCGTCGTCCTCTCTCCTACGGTGGTGCATTTACCATGAGCGTATCGAAGTGGCGGTCCATTAGGATTCTTTCTCGCTCTTTATTCAAGGAGACGGCCCTGTCACCGCAATGTACCTTGCTCGCCTGGCCACTTCCAGATTGCAATCTTCGCCCAGTGCTCCTCGTAAATGGATCGAGCTCTTTTGGCACGCTGACAACAGTTGGGCGGGACCTCCAGGAATCCTTACCAGCGGTTATACCATCATCAAACTTCGACATGCCATCTCCTCATCTCCTCCACTCTGGTTAAATTCTCCGTCATCAGTGACATTGCCTTCATCACACCCCTAGTTCTCAACTGCGCGTATCCTCAGCATCAAATAGAAGTCCACATCCCACTGAGCTTTAATCTCCATACACTTTTACCGAAGAAATTGGGAGCAATTCATCCGTTTGATCAATGGGCTGTAGGATCGGCAGTCCGGGCAACAAACCAGCCTATATTAACTTTGTTTAGTGCTATGGTTTTCACGCCAGCAGAAACTGCAAGGGGATCTCAACCAAACGACGTTTTTCTGGCTGGTGATGTTTAGAAATTGGACGCTACATAACTAGATATGCGCATTCAAGGCGGATGCCAACTAGCTCAAGCACACTCAAAAGATGCTGATATCGATGCACTGCAACCCGTGGGTTCAAATAACTTGGGATTAGTGTTTGAGATCCTACCTTCCGTCAATGTCCCAGGTGTCGGGCTAAATATTTCATTAAGTATGGTCGAGAGAAAGCTGGATTTTTAGTCGGGAAGAAATGTTACTGCGTAGCCGCCATGAAACTTCTTGCAAATTGCCAAAAGTGGAAAAGCTCTACTACCGCCAAACGATTGGAAATAATAAGTCATGATACCGTCAAGATTCGTTTGCAGAAATCTGAAGCCTCCTGCTGGTTTAGTATACATCCCTCAGCGTCCTTAGGGAAAGAATTCAAGAGATGAAAACAAGGAAAGTTGATAAACTAGATGGATTCATTGCCTGCAAAGGACTTGGCCTCACTCCGGTTAGCTCCATTATTCTAGAAATCACGAGCAATATTCCGTCTCTTCAATATTCAAAGTGTGGTTCAAGGACTCTGGCAGCTGCTTAGGAGTCCAGGCCTTTATTGCCGTTTGCAAAATTGATGGCGGGGCTTTCAACTGAATTCCCATTCAGTACAAAATTGATGGCAGACTTATGCGACCCTATGCTGAAAAGTTAGGGCATTTTAGGCGCCTGAAATTCGTCTCCTACCCTATCATTACGTAAAATTACTATATATAGTGTTTTTAGCGCCCGGAAGTCGCTTGCCGAGGACCTCCGAAGCCTCGGCTAGACACCATCCTCGCTCAGAGAGTCCTTCTGCGTGTCATTTCGAAGAGATCGGCCACTTCCCGCTGTAGAAAACAGATATGTTACAGGTAAAATGCAGAAAAACTTCGTTTTAACATCATGAATAACTCTCATTAGGGCTTCAAGCAAATATATTCAGAGGACAAAGATAGCCAGAAAGTTGAAAAACCAGTGTCCCAGAGTCCTTGGACTACCGATGTGGAAGCACCTAGCAGCCTACAGGAGAAAAGCGGATTCAGGAACTCGAGACGGTCCCGAATATAAATGTTGAGTGGTTAGCGAACCCCAAAATACCGTAGTTACCTAAATAGAGATTTAGGTAATATGTAGTACTTGAGATATAATAAATGTGACTTAACAGATTACGGCTTGACGAGAATTGTTGTAATGGCTTGCGTGTGATGGTTGTGAAGTCTAAAGTGCCGATATCAATAGCTAGCGACTTGTAATAATTACTTATCTGATTTCTTAGTGTGACTAAGGCTCGATCCGACTCACAATCGCGAGTTAGGCTCTTTTCTCGCGAAGTTCGAAGGTAAAATGCTTTTTCAGAGGGGAGATACAAGATGCTTCTATTACGGTTTTCTTCTAGCTATTTGTAAGAAAATAAAATCGGAATGAAAGGAGACGTGTAATAACTAGTGAAGACTAAGAGAATAAATCGATCCGAACAAGAAAAAGAAATAATCGAGATTATGTGAAAGAGACATATGTACGTACTAAAATAGTCCATGCCAAGTGGCAATCCCGTTCTCGGTCCTAATCCTCGGCTTCCCATTCGCCCTCGGGATCGTACGGTGAGAGATAATCTTTCCCAAGGATTCTGTGAGGTTGCCAGCCATACAGTTCTCGATCAACACGTAGTTCCCGGCGTCGAATGATTACCGGAGCGATAGGTGAGATATTGGGCGAGTTTCGAAATTGAAAAAGGGGATGTGATTTTTAGAAGGAAGAAAGGATAGAGATTGAAACCGATGGATAAAGGAAAAAAGCGAAAAGGGAAAAGGGAAAAGAGTGAGAAAGAAAAATATAGGTTTGCGAGGCAGGAACAGGGTGCAACACGGGCGTGGGAGTTGTGGGCTCGACGATTGGTCCTCGGATAAAGTGCGTGCCTGGGTTTGCCGCTCAAAAAGGGACGAGTGGTTGATCACGTGCCTATAGTCCGTAATTCGGTCTTGAGTGGTCTTCGCGTTTTCACTGTTGAGACGTTGGAATCCTGCATTATCACAGTATTAGTAGTACGAGGGTTATTATCCTTTTGTAGGATTAGAATGTAAAAATAATATAAAAGTAGGATTAAGTTCGAATTTGGTGTTTCCGGGATTTTCCACGTATATGCGGTCTATCCATTCCACACCGACCCATCCCGGCATAGGGTCGGGCGCCTAATAGTCGTCGCCCTCTGGTTAAGGCCCTTCCTTCCCCGCCATGCCACTACAAGATCCAGCCAACGCTCAAGTCATATATGCAAGAGCCTATGGACCACTTTTGATTGCTATTCTGATTAGCACTTTGTAAGCCTCCGTATTGTCGATGTTGTAAAAGGGCAAACACTGATATGCTCATTATCTCAGTATGTATGGTGTCTCACTTGTGAGCTTTTCCTTATTGTGTCGTGTTCCCGCCGTAATGTCTGAAGATACTGTGGCGCCAGTCGTTCGTTCTTCAATACTTCAAGCTGGAGGCAAAGAGAGATCCAAGTGTGCTGAAAGTTGCAATTTTGCTGCTCATGTACGTCCAACACTACTCTTGATTTTATCGGTATTGAGATATTCTTAATTGTATTGAACGTTAACGACATTGGAAACCATATTTACAGGTCATCAACTTTACGATACCTTTATTACAAATACTGGAAATCCGGCGTTGGAGGATCGAATCCCGTTGCAAGTGACTTTATTTTTCGTATCTAGGTTTAATCATGACCTCTTCAGCATCTTCAGCTCTGTTTCGGTGAGTAGCTTTAAGGCTAATACTAGCCATCTAGTCGACAAACTGACGGCTAGGAACAGGGAGGATATGCATGCACCGTGAGTCAGATTAATTCACCAGAATAACTCGAGCTGATCAACTATTGTCGAATCAGTACCTTACCGCATTCGTTGCTCAACTGTAAGTAAGAATGTTTTACAATCGCATAGAAATAAATTCCGAGTTTAATATCTTTCATAGATTTTTCGCCAGCCGAATTTGGTCAGGTATGCAGTGCAGCTCGAGACTAGTGGCACTAATTCACACCAGGTCAAATGTTTTCCGGTCAGCAAGAGTCTTCACAGCCAAGTACGCCTTATGGCTGTTCTGGTTGTACGTCTCCTCGTCGTCGACTTATCGAACTACTGATTTCAGTCTCATCCCTCAGATTTTACTGGGTTTACTCCAAATGGGTAAGTACCATTGATCTTTCGGGGCATCATCAATCATTATTTCAATGCTGTGAATACGGACTGAACAGTAATCATAGGTGCTGAGTTAGGTACAGTTGTCGTCCTTGAAATAATTTGGATTATACGTTGATATTATACAGTCTTAGCTATAGTTTCCATGGAGTATGTCCTACCAGTACCTATTATGACAGATATTAACAACGTTGCTCGCTGGCAGGGCAATAAGCAAGACCTTCTCAAGTCTCGCGTCTAGGAGACATGTACTAATAGTATGTTCTATCTCGACTCGAGCTTCTAAAATAACTCGATAGACAATATTTCTCATATAGGAATTGATAACACTCCAAGGAGTTGCAGCTGCAGTGTGTGATATTCTCATTAGCATATCTCTCTGCTACGTGTTACATTCGCATCGTTCTGGAATCAAAAGGTGCGGCGAAACACGTAAGACTATTCTATTGGATATTTGATAATAACGATCACAGAACTGACTCTTTAATTAATCGCATGATAGTTTACGCTATTAATCGCGGAATAGTCACGAGGTACTTTTACCCTTCTTTGAATATAAACTCGCTGACTCCCACCACAGTATTTGCGCGCTTCTGGGTGCTTCCCTTGTCAGTTTCGTTGCACTTGGATGGGATACCGCTAACTATCTTGCCATAGTATTATCTCGTCCCATACACCTATTATTAGTATGTCCGCCCTTACTTGATCTAAGAAATATGACGATTGACATAAGTGTGTAGTTAGATTCTACCGTTGGCTAACCCATATCGTACGTTGGAAGAACTCAATCTTCTTATAAGCTAATTTGAAAATGACTATATTTCTTAGTCTATGTGATTTCCGCCGTCAGCATGTATGCGCCCATCAAGCGGTTGTTGATCCTTATACTTATAGTCATTTACAGTTTAACGTCAAGAGAAGGTCTGCGCGAGGAGATCAACCAATCTTTCCACCTCTCAGACCTTACCTCTAGGTCTGATGCGACGAATGGAAGGCAAAATGTTCCTTCTGATTTCACAGAGGACAAAATTCACCAAACAGTTTAGTACTAGTAATTGTTGGAGTTGGATTACAATTATATCTTCAGATCAGACCGAGTTACCGCTGTGCGATTAGGTGTGATGTAGACATAGATCGTTTCAATTATAAATACCAAGTATTACCAACGAAAGTTGTTACATAGGGTCATAAACGAATAGACATATGTTGCATGAGAGTACCAACGATAGAACTCCGAAATCAAAGACCACCTATTCACATTTTAATGTTGAGGAGAATAATAAGGTCACTGAGAATGGTTTCAAGGCTGCGAAGACAAAGCCAACTACATGGTGCGCAAAACAAGCAACATTCATCCATAATATCTTTTACCACGAGGATTGCGATACATGGATCTTGCCAAGCCGAACGAATTACGTCTCCTTTCATAGTGCGAACAACGATTCTCTCCCAATAGTCCGTACAACAAATGCGATTCCCGAAATCCTCAAACCTAATCTTCAATAATTTGATGAAAAAGCCTGGAAGCTTGCTTTTTGCCTTCCAGGAACTTTGTCAAGATATCTTGGCGATCCTTTAATTGGGTCAGAACTTCCGATACTGGATACGAGAGGGAATAAAGAGCCCGAGGAAGAACATAAATGGGATTGTGCTCTCTCTAGAATGACTTCTAGAAAGTCGCCCACGTATGAAGATGCGGCTGCGGTTTGCCAACCGTCTGCATCATCAGGCATAGGACTGCGAAGTAGGGCAATGGTATTTTTTTAAGCCGCATAATGCGTATTCAAGCTTTCAAATGATACCTTAGACTGGAACATTATACTAGTAGCATAAAGACTGCGGAAACTCACATGCATCCATAGAGAACCTCCGGCAGGTTCTCGAAATGCTCCTTGCTGTCCTGCATCTGAACTACAGGATATCAAATCAAAGATCTCGTTTGTGTTTTGACCGGGCATAACGGGCAGCGAGCTAACCCTAACCAAAACGATCATTTTGTCATTTAGGTAGAATTCCTCGCTTCTAATATACCTCGAGTGTTTTCCGGGACTTGGTTCGCTTTCCTCGTGTTTATTGCTTGAGCAGATCCGTTGTGATGAGCCGACATTGTCTGCGGAGATTATGGAGACGGGGTGACCTCAAGTACCCCAATCGGAATAAGCGCCCGCTGCCGAATTCACCGGACCTATGCTCGGGAATGTACTTACGGTAACTTATACAGCCAAAGAGATTGATTCTTCCCTTCTGCACAATGCGCCAGCACCAGTTTGATTCGGGAGTGAGTAGAACTGCAATATAGCCCATATACCTGATGAATAATTGCTGTCGATTACATTTGATCTGGACTATTCACCCACCACAAGCATTCCTGTACTCCAATTCGATTCTCAGCGACCATTGGCCACAGGTTGAAGAAATTTAAAGAGAATGCTTATCCAGATAAAAGCTTCCTCGCGTTTGGTGTGTATGTTCAACTGTGGTCTTGAAGCATGAAGCGAAGAACTAGCAATATCAATCTCGGGGAATAATCCGTAAGATAAATAATACTTACGCCCCCACCGCCGTCGAGCCACCCGACAGCACGGTGAGCGGCGAGGGTGAAGTGTTGCTAGACAGACATAACAAGACTAGTTTATGACGGACAAAATATAGGAAATTTTGAAAATAAAATCTCCGAAGTATGGGGAATGACTTTTACAGATCCCTAAGGATACAGACCTCGGAAATGTTGGCGGCGAGGTTAGTAGGATACAATTATTTTTGAAAAAATGAATACGAGCGTGGTACGAGTTCAATGAGATCACCTAAACAGATAAAGCATGGAGAAAGGGACAGAGTTAAGGGTGATTCGTGATTGTGTCCTGATCCTAGATAGCCGCAGTAGTCATCAACAGACAAAATATATGAAAAGCGCCAGACGAACTTCCTGAAATATAGTAAGCGGGCATTTAAAACCGTCTTAAGGCGACGGACTTTGGAAATACAGGTGGCGAGGTTTATAGGAGTCAGTTATTTTAGCGCGCCTGCACTGCATCACGAAAATTGACAAATGCTAGGTAGAGCTAGGTCAGTTACAGAGGCCCATAGCGTGTTTAGTGAATGTAACATTGCCTAGAAGCTCCTAGCAGGCTAGCTAGTTTTTATAGAAGCCGAGTCTCCGATTGCTATATAGCAAAGCGAGACAGCAGAGTGCGCTACCTAGCAGTCTCTACTGATGCGTTTTCAGTTGCTTGATTTACAATACTGAATTTATTATATTAGAATTATGACTGCTATATGAGTAGACAATGCGCTAACAAATCATTATGAAAGAATAAAATTGCTTCCTGCTGCACTGAGAACCATACAAACAAAGAAACAATATATACGTAAACAGAAGCCAATCAAGGTATTCTCACAGAAACATCCGAGCAATTGTACTATTTCCAGGTGGCCCGGCGAGAGTGATACCTGCCAAAGTGAAAGAAGAGTTACGGTTCTACTGAAACGATATCAAGAAGCTGAACATACTGCATCTGATCCTCAGGAAGGTTTTGAGGAATTGTACCAGTCGGAGATGGAGGCACGGTATATCGGAGAGCTGAGCTGATAGCACAGGAAGCAATGAGAGATTTTCCTGCAAGGAAAACATGAGGAAAATCTTAGAGGTCAGCCCCATTTCCTCAGTATTTTCTCAAACACTAACACAAACCCTAATTTTGTTAAGATTTCCCTGCAATTTATGGAAAATCCTGAGAAAATGGGGTGTACTTTCAAGGTTTTCCTAATGTTTTCATCTGAGGAAAACATCTCAATGCTTCCAGTGTAGTCAACGGCTTGGGGCATACATAGGGCATGCCACAAGAAACTCTATAAGGTGGCATTTGCATGTGGGTGATATTCATGTTGGTGGCACTTGCTTCTGGTTGTTACCGACTGCCACGGCAATAGTCAAACCTGCGACAAGGGGTGTAGAGCGGCCATGCATCATCGAGACCTCTTTGTTGAACACATCCTCTGAGAGACTAGAGAAACCGGCAGTGTGATTCTTCTTCTTCATTAATGCAACTTCCTCCGACTCCCTCAGAGTTTTTCCTAGATGCCGTAAATGTCATCAAATACCCCACAAAGGTACAAGCGTCATACGCACCTTCCCACTGCTAGCATGCCCGCTAAAATCCGTTCACACCCTTCAGGCATATCGTGCATGAATTTCTGAAGCATCTCCAAATATACTGCAAAGATAGGTGCATCCGTATCGACATTGGAACTATCCTTCTTCAGTAGACCTTAAATCTATATATACCAATATGCGGCTCAACAGCCACAAAAATGAAAAGTAATAATTTGTTCAAAAATACATTACACGGACATTGCAGGGAAGATCCTGAACGTTCTTGAACACGGAACGACACAGCTAATGGGGAAGTCCAGCATCAGCAAGCTTCGTCACGATGTCAAGGTGCCTCATGAAAAGATTGTCCTCGTCGTCCTGGGGCAATTTCCCGGTTCCATCGTTGGATGGGACAGGTGTCGTCCATTCTACATTCTTTCCCCACTTTCTGTGGAATTCATCCTTCTTTTCAGTCCACTGGTTAGAACAAATGAGATATTCTTGAACAGCGCGCCAGGCACTGTCCAAAGCACCAACAACCCAGCTAAAGGACAGACAAAGGAGGTTGTGAGTGATATAGAATAATCAGCGAATTAAATATTCAACATACGCGTGACGGGTACTGAGAGCTTCTCCAGCAAAGTGAAGCGACCCAGCGTCATTTGGAGCGTTCAAGACTGGATATAATTCGGCAAAATCCCCCGGACCGAAGAAGGCAAAAGCACCTATTATTCATAGTCTTTAATATTCAGTTGATGTAGGAATACAGACTAACCTTACCCATGGTGTAAGGGTCGTGGTTCCAATCCCAGGTATGCGTCTCAACTAACATGTTCTGTAGCTCAGTAAAGTTGAGGCCGTGAACATCAGCGAGGTCGCGGAGTACAAGAGTCTGGAGTTGCTCTTCAAAATCGGGACTGCCAAACAACGAGCCCATGCGTTCTGCGTCGTTAGTCCAACAGTAACTTGCGATAAGGACTTTAGACCGTGGACCCGCACCATCACCGTAAGAGGGGTATACGACGGTTCGAACGGGACGGTCGGTAAAGGATTGTCCACCAAAGATGTTGACGGGACTTTCATTCCACCAATTCATGGAGAATCGCATTCCGATTTTGATGGATGGACCGTATTGCAGCTGTCTGAGAGCGGTGGATTGCTTAACCGTAAGACCAGCATCCTTGAGGTCGAGCGTACGGAGAACGGGAAGGGGAAGTGTCGAGATAACGTGATCGTACTTCTTGCTTGGGCTAGAAGGATTAGCCGTCTCGACGAGCATTCCACCATCAGTCTTATGGATGCCGGTGATTCTGGTGTTGAATTGAACGGATTTTCCTCTGCTCTTGAGGTACGCTTCCATAGCATTGGAAAGTGTCTGCGATCCCCCACTAAACACGAATGAATATCAGCATCAGTCAATCAATAAGCGAAAAACATACTCAAAACACTTCCATTCGACCGGCGGCAATTGTTCAGTGCCCGCTTTGGAGAAGGCTAGAGCCTCTAGAACCGTTTCGGTGAAGCCTCTGTCATACCATCCACTACTCTTATCGAGGAGCTCCAACCAATTGACAATGGGCGGGGGAAGTGGTGTTTGAGGGAGTGTAGCGAAATCTGTGGGGGTATATACGAGGGACATGTATCCACGGGTAGAATACTGATCATACGCCATCATTTGTTCCCACCCCGTAGTCTCATTGTGAAGCATATCATTGACAATGCCATTGGCGAAAGGCTTGAGGACATCATCGACGATCGGTCCCGCACCAATTTTGCTGTATTCGGAATCGACACCCATTTCCGAGGCCTTGAAGGTTTGCGTCATGGGAGTAACGTTAGAGATTCGATCGCGAATGTCGTTATAAAACATGTAACCAGATTGAAGTTCTGGGCCGGTCTTAGCTGCATAATAGTATGGAATAAGTTTATCTTTGAGACTGTTATTTGCAGAAGGGTTAAGTTCTGGAGAATCAATGAGCATTCCAAGGCGTTTCATAACCCCATTCTCGTAGACTCCGCTCTGATCTCTGGACCCCATTCTCGTAGACTCCGCTCTGATCTTTAACTGGGAGAGGATAACGCATAACCCCATTCTCGTAGACTCCGCTCTGATCTTTAACTGGGAGAGGATAACGCATAGCTCCAGCGTCCTAAGATAGATGTTTAGTGCGATGCTGGGTAAATGGAAACTTGGCGGGGACTCACATAATAGTCATACTTTTCAGAGCCAGGGCCGGTGAATTTGTGGGTGAACAATCTTCCGCCAGTTCGCTCGGAGACTTCTAAAATTTCATACGTAATATTGAGAGACTCCAACATCATCGCAGTGTAGAGACCACCAGCGCCCGCGCCCAGAATGCCTACGACTCCAAGTGCAACAGTGCTTAAGACTTTAGGGGAAGATCGAGCCGTTTTGCGGAACCGCTTATGGACTGTTGCAGCGAGAGGTTCTGGGGCCATCACATCTCCGATGGGAATCTCCAAGGTTGGATACTTGGCTTGGAGTTCTGTGTGGTACCGGTGAATGAGTTGTTGGCCGTGGTGGGCGAAGGGGTCTCCTCGGAATACCATCGTGTGGAATAGTCAGGTTGATGAGGGACGTGTTCGTGAAGAGGTAGAGAGGTTGGACTCCGAACTGTTCACGATGTCAATGAGTCTCAGTCGGTTTATATATGTCGAATAGACCTATATTAGTCACTGTGGGACGTACCAGTACTAACATTATGGCAAAGCATCCAGAGGGGAACCAACATTATAGTCGAACCAGCACCATATAATTTCAATTCTGAATTCTATAAACCAGACGGAGCGACCGTCATATGGCGAGGTGTTAACGATAAGATTGCGATACCGGAATGTGAACTGTAGAGAGAACGTCGTCGGGGTTTAGGATGAATGGCGTACTGCATTTTTAGAGTGAATATACTTACCTCACATGATTTCCATTCTAGCCCGTGCCGCGTCTAACTGTATACCGCAGAATTGTTAATGCTGTATGGCTATTGAATCCCCACCTTTCACGAATTCAGAGGACTAAGTACGCCAAGGAAAACACCCTCAAAGTGTGTGAACCTGGCTCAATGGCAGCCGCCGACAGTGGCACGTGCCCAGCTTAACCTCCTGAATGGGTAAGAAACTCGACTGCACTGCCTTCGAAGGTTCAAACGGGAAATAAAACACAACTTATTCTAAAAGGCGGAGAAGAAATAATGTGCCCTGACGGCGTACTTCTTAATACGTATAATCCTAACGTCCAACTCTCAAGTACTAATAGCTGTCATGCTGAAACGTCAGTTTGGACGCGGAGTGCACAACTGAGAACTCAGATAAATTTCCACCAGCACAATCTGAAAGAACTATTGCTATTGGCACCATTGAAAAGAACTTCTGATCCTCACACCGGTATTTTCCCCAATCTAGCACCGACGCAACGAACCCGAGGCGAAGTAAAAGAGTATTAGTATATCGAGCCTCTCGAATTCCATTGAATCGGAGCTAAGCATAATCTTAACCCAATGAAGAGGCGTCGTGATAAAAAGTTACCCGTCAAGTTTCATACAATCGTGAAAACTCCACCTACTGAGTCCAAGAATGCCAGGTTATAGTATCAATGATTTGGCCTTGATCCATAGTACTTATTTGCGGTGATGGGATTCCACGTTAATATAAACCTTCAGTGGTAGTAGCGACGCCCCTTCTAGCTCCTTACCTATATACTCTATGGATGCTGTCCTACACCGTTGGTGCTCGGGCCAAATGGGGCGCTGTCAGCTGGAAGAAGGGGACGAATCTGCATGATAATTAGAGGGTGCCACAGCTTGAAGCCAAGGTAAATGACTGGGTGGATTGCATCTGTGAGTTGCAGCAGAATATAATCACACTTACCCAGGGAACCCTCTGATCCAAGTCGAGGCCGCCATGTCCTCCGTTAAAGGTGACCATATCTAACAAGAGTAGAAACGAACGTCTTTCTTTGGAGCGGATCTAACACCAGTGCAGGCATCGAGCGAATCGGATGCTGGGAAGGAAAATCGACGCGCCAGCGGACTCCGCTGGGATGAACGCCCACAGGCTACCACAAACCTTCCGCTAGTATGGACAGCTCGTCGTCGCAAGCTACAAAGCGTCCGCACGCCGATTCTGCCTCCTCTCCACCCGACTCCATCCCCCCCCCCTCTCCGTCCCAAACGACCCCGCCAAAAGACCTCGAAGACCTACAACGCATGTCGAAAGCAAAAAAGCCGCTGCGAACTACTTCCAGGCGACCTCAACGGATGCCATCGCTGCGAGGGGATAGGGATCGCATGTGTCTTTCAGACTGAAACAACGCCAACCGAGACTGCAAAGGAATGACAACCTCGGTCATTGTTACCGCGGGCGCAGGCGGAGAGGGCTGGGACGCAGGCAGACTTCCGTATGTACACGCAAGCTGCGGCACGTCCAAAATCACAGCGTTTGGGGGCTTGGTAGCCTTTGAGGTACGATGTCAGAAAACTATACAATACATACCTACGGTAGTTTCAACTATCGATACTCAAGGTCACATTGAGTCACATTGAGGCACTCAGATTTTAGAGAGGTTAGGTATTCAGGATCAGATTTGCCCTCAGGGGCTCAATGCTACCCCGAGTATTGTCTTCCTTGAGGAAACTTCTGATCAAGAGCATGGCTAATTATAGTTAGTTCAACCCAAGTAATCACTGTCGCGTGTAGCCACGCGTAGCGAGATGTGACTTCCGAACGACTGTCTCCTATGTGGTCGAAATCAGTTATAATCACAATATTAAAATATGATTGAACCTATAAGTAAAGCGAGAATTGTCCATAATTCTACACAGCATGAAACTGGATGCACTTACGTAATATTTCAGCCGTTATTACGGTTCCAGAAGGAGGTACGACTGGCGGTTAACCGTCCTTTTGAAACCAGCGCGCATTTTGGCGTGTTTTTTTACCCACGGTCAGACATATCCTACGTTTATACATTCCCACGACTACTTCTTCTGTCACCGAACTCATGCACAGTCCATATGACCTCCCTCTCTGTGCCACGTTGTTATCGATCTTCGGTGTGCTCAAGAACACAATTAAAGGAACGCATCATAATTTTCGCACAATTTTAGTGTGTGCCATTCATTTCCTACCACAATATTTCTCTTTTTTTTGCGATTTTTCCCATTATTGCCGGCATCTCGGCAGAGACTGGCTCCATTGTTAAGTGCCACAGGCAGTAGCCTATTGAGTCTAATGTACCCTTTTGACAACTTTAATTTAATTTAGTATTCACATTTAGTATAGGTCAATATCTATATATTTAACACAAAACCGCAAAATGCTGACATAAGATTTTACATAATCAAAAGTTCCTGTGTATTATCTGGGTGAATGGCAACCTGTGCTAATGATTGAACCTTATCTTGCCTTCCAACGCCCACCATAATGGAGTTGAAAGAGAAGTCCGTCCTGCCTATACTGGCTCATCCTCGTACCCCAAATGTTTTGTGGAAGAAGTGTCTGCAGAATAGTATTATCACTCTGGAAATGTATACTGTGCTATATGGATGCTTTTCTATTGCATCAAACTTCAGCTGGGATTCCATGATCTGGGTGTTGTATCTGTGGAGGATGCCACAAAGCTTTGCTCCCATTCTAAACCTGTCAGGCCATAGTAGCTTATACTATGAGGAAGTCGGCAATTTGCTCCAGACAGAAGACTACAAGCTGTGTGCTGCTGAATGGCTTGGAGGGGCTGTTTGTAAGCCTAGGAGAGTCCTATGATGATATGGGACCTATTGGAGAGGACTCCCGTTGGGAAACCTTTGGTCAACTGTATGACTATCTGCTCAAGGCTTTTCCGCTCACATGAGGATGCCTAAAGTTTCACAGAAATTAAATGCTGAATATAGAATAGCCATGCTAATCTCACATTATCGAAGGTCAACACCTATGGACTGGTCTACGATTGGCAAGGTAGTGATTCGGATCTCAAGCCCCTCCTACTTGCCGCACATCAAGGTGAGATATTTCAGTGCTCGGAGATCATTTATACTGAAGTATGCACGTACAAGCCTGGGAGAGCAAACATACCAATTGCAGCATCCACATGCTGATGTGTCAGCTCCGCCGGATTATGCTGGCAATCATGATCTTGAACCTGCACACTGGGCCGAAGACTTTGGTGGAGGCCTTGAGGTAGATGTGAGAATGGGGACAGATAATACACCTATCATGGTTAGTGTCCAGCTGCATTGCTAGAAGAAACCTTGGAAGGAAAGTCACCATCATTACATCACATATGGGTGTGTGAAACTATCTTTACAAACTCAATGACGTACTTTGCATAAATGAAGCAAATGAGCCACATCATTCACCCTCTATATTACTACGTGAGACATCTTAAAAGACAAAGAATGTTATTTGCGATATTCTAAGTTGAGTATACAGGCATTGCTTCTCAATTAGAAAGCCTACAAGCTACTAGTAGGAGCAATTGACCAACTCATACATACACTAGCTTGCAGGACTTAATCTCTGGGTGCTTCCCATTCCTTGAGCCTCTTTAGCAATCTTCCCCATCTGCCATTACTCTACTGCTCCATGCCTTGATTCTTCCATTCTTCCAGGGATACACATTTCATCCACATCGAATTGGATGCAATGTAAAAGTCGGCAAAGGAAGGATTCACGCCTCAAGCAATGAAATCAATGTTGGCTCCATTCTTGTATATATAATACATGTAGTGCGTACGCACTCACACGGGCACCCACACACTCACATGCCTGTGCGTTACTCCCACTCCCACTATTATTGTATATACCCGGCATGCATCCTGGGTGGCCAAGACAGCTGTGAAAATACCACCACTGATTGGCACTGCCATCCAGCAAACTATATAAGAATAGTTTCGAGTGCTAAAAGTTGTGCGATCTTGCATGAACTATTAATATTTTCAATCTCAGCTATGGTCTGGTGATATGTTGGCTGTGTTGTGTCTTATCACATGATATACATTATATCTTGCTTCGCTTTCCACACATGCCTCATCTGCCTCAGCCTTTTCTTTTCATACCGAAGCCTTAAGCTGTTCTTTGGCTTTAGCTATTCATTGGTCCTATTTTGCGTTGTTGGGAACAAGCAGCAATCAACTATTCAAACCAAAGTTACCATCTTTCAGGCAGGCTTGCAGTTTGCCTCCGATCTTATTATTCTCCAGTACATCCGTTTTGATCTGTCACCTGCGTGAATGCCTATTCTATATCGTCTTTGCCATAAATAACCTATCCCCACCACCCTGCAATGGAAGTTTAATACCAAGCTTAAAATATGCTGGTTTATCCATCCGTCAACTCCTTTCGCCTGAGTGCCTTCATATCTACCTTATTATACTATTTTTTAAATTTTAACTAGCCCTTACAGCTGTTTTCATTACATAAGGTGGACTCCCACGATCACGTGATGTTCGCAAAAAAATAATGCTTCGCAAACATTTTACAATAACTCCTCAACCACTTTGAGTTAAGACTAGGAAATTTGTATTATTGGGTTTTCGATTCCGGGTAACAGGCTCCTGTATTTATTTCCTTCTACTATACAACCAATTCTGTTCATAAGAAAATATGTTGAAATTTGCTCCCCAAGCTCTCCTACATGAATATGTAGATGTTAGGACATCAAGTAGTCTAGAAATCATTTTAAATACAAATATATAAATTAGAAATTTCACTGTGTCTCCACAGAACCCGGGGAAGGTGATCCTGGGGTACATCAGGCCAGGTGGTCCCCATGCCTAGGTTTTTACCCTAGGACCGCCTTCCCCTGGTTACATTGAGGTAGAGTAGCATTTCCAATTCATATATGCGTATTTTAGACGATTTTTAGACTGATTTTTGTATCTTAACATCTACCTATCCATCAAGGAGAGCCCTAAGAGCAGATTTCAAGCCATTTTGTTAATGAACAGAATTGGTTGTATATTAGGAAAATTTAATGGAGGAGCTTCTTTCCCGGTATTGAAAACACAATACTACAAATTTCCTAATCCTAAATCGAAGTGGTTGAGGAGCTATTGTAAAATGTTTGCGAAGCATTGTTTTTTGCGAACATCATGTGATTGTGGGAGTCCACCTTATGTAATGAAAACAGCTGTAATGGCCAGAACAGAACCATTGCCACTATACTGTGCCCCTTGCAAGCTGCAATGTAAAGGTCAGCATGTCGCCAGGTCTATAGTGGGGGTTGTTACTGCAATCTACTTACTCTCCTGAACAAATAACTTGTGGTCTAAAATTATTGAGCTGCACTTCGTCAGGTGGGTTTTAGCATATAAATTGTAAGGCCATTCACCATTGATGGCATAATATGCGACAGTAAGTACTGCTTAAGTTTCTATCAACAACCGCTCCGGTGGTGACATTTTCACTTGGATAAAGGTGAGTATGATAAAGGTGAGTTGCTCAATGGTGAGCAGCTCCCTCTGTGTTATTTTCCTTTGGTAAATCCCTCATATACCCGGCTAGACCTACAGCCAGGAATATGGGTCATTCACCAAAGGGAGAGAGAATAGAGCCGAGTCACACCGCTCACACACATTAACCTGTCATGGTGAGCTTTGAAGGCTGCATGAGTTTGTAGCGGTGATTATTATATAGAGGTGAGCCTATCAACGGTAAGTGGATATATGTTCACTCTCTGTTGGTAAATTCCTCATTTTTCCTGACTAGACCTCTAGTCAGGATGATGGGACTTTGCTCATTTGTGTAAGTTTTAAGCCAACCTACTCCTTCATCAAGCCCTGAACACTGCTGCCGAGGTGAGTATTATAAAGGTAAGTCATTCAACAGTGAGTGACTCTCTCACTCCTTTTTCTATACTGTGGGTAATGTCTTATCACCCCGGCTAGACCTTCAGCCAGGAGGATGAGGCATTGCTCACTTCTCTAACATGCAGGCTAAATCACCTCATTGTGCACTGTGTGTGTGTTAATTGCAGTGAGTGTTATAAAGGTGAATTATCAATGGTGAGCGTATATATCTTCTCTCTCTCCTGTGGGAAATGTGTCATCTCCCTGGCTAGACCTGCAGCCACTGGCAGGAGGGTGGGTCACATTACAAAAGGAGAGATAATAGAGCTAAGTTACCTACTCACAGCCATTAACTGGGCATGACAAGCCTTGAGGCCTGCATTAGTTTGTAGCAGTGAATGCTACAGATGTAATAATCTCAATGGTGAGCATTTTTCAATATTGTCTCTCCATTCGGTGAATTATTCATTCCCAGCTAAACCTCCAGCCAGTATGATTGTCGACTATAGAGTTTTGAGCTCTGCATGGGTTTATAGGAGGATGGGGCACTATTTATTCATCTAAGTTTGAGTGACAGCCACTGCTTCGGGGTGCTTTAACATATTGCAGTACATCTTGTAAATACTATTATTGCAATGCCTAGCTAGACCTAGTGTTGCTGCGGTTTCGGCCCGGCTTTAACTAAACCCACAGACATAAGATATTTATCCCAAAAAACCTCCACAACAGTTGGGGTGAAGTGAATTATAGGTCAATGTGTGTGCGGACAGAATGTGTATGAGGCGAGATGAAAAACCAAGCGTCGGAGATAGAAATGTGACGTAATTCCAATATCGTGTTCATAGAAGCTAACATTATTTCATTGTTAACTCAATATATTGGCATTTAGACAAATACCTATAGTTTAAACAACTCCATAGTGCATGCACCTGCCTAAATAATAAGAAGGTAATATACCTGCTGGCATAAACTGCCAACATCTAAGCCCTTGGCTGACGTTCCCCAGGCAACACCAATGCATGACCACTATGGGGAATCCCCCTCACCCTGTCTTATCTCCCAATGGGTCAGTATATCAACACTCAAGAAGATATATTATACCCAGGTGGGGATTAAATCCTCAAGGGCGATGCTCATTGCACCATCCCTGTCATACTCCCACCAACCCAAGTCAGTCACCACCCAAATCTGGTTGCCTGTAACTAGCACCAAGGGCAGATTATCCCCCCATCTGCTACAACCAGGCCTGCACTTATACTCCTGTGGCTGGCGATCACAGACTGGTGGAAATCTCAGATATGTGCCAGGATATACCAGGGTCTGGAAAATTTACTGATGTATGGCAGACATCTTTCCCATGGATCCTAGGACAGTTGACCAATGGGTTCATCCACCTTACTCGGGATATTTCGAGACGATAAGAGCGGACTAATTTCATTCATGTATGTGGGTTAATATCTACCGTAATGTGCGGAATTCATTTTTTCCAGGTCTACCATTGAAACATTCCTGGAAAAAGGCTTTAAGCCTAAGCGAAGTGTAATTCTCGCCTTGGGTTTTGACGAGGAAGCCAGTGGGCTCTTTGTGCGCCTAATTATATTTATTCACGAATTCCCGATGGATTAAAACATTTTAATTGTATTCAGGGAGCTCATAATATCAACAAGCATTTACTCGCTAACTATGGAGAGAATGGATTCACTATGCTCATTGACAAGGGAGGTAAGTTCTAAATATTGTTATCCTGCTGAAGGCAGTTTTAATGAGTCATTTCATTTCAGCGGTAATGCAGAAAAATTTTGGTGCCATCATCACAGCTCCTGCAGTCAGCAAAAAAATATTTTCAACCATTGACTTCACTGTGTCACCAGCTGAATTCTTGTGTACTATCAAATAAATATATTTAGTTTGCATTTGAGAGACCCAATAGAGTTAACTTTGGGCGCTTAAATTCATGTCAAGTTGCATGAAATTAAGCGCCCAATGAAAGAGGACTCTGGCATCTACCAGTTCATGCTGATTAGCATGAACTGGTAGATGAATGAAAATCCATAGCTCTGCCAATAACTGTGGTCAGCTGATATGTTAGATTTAAACCACAGTCCCACTTTTTTCTCATCACCACATATGGCTCCATTGTTAAGTGCCACAGGCAGCAGCCTATTGAGTCTAATTACCCTTTTGACAGCTTTAATTTAATTACTATTCACATTTAGGATAGGTCAATATGTACTATCAAATAAATATATTTAATTTGATTTTGAGTCCATTGATGTGGTGGACTGTTAAAAATAGTCACGAAATGCCCATAAGCTGTGCTGCATATCCAAGGCGGAGTTTGCTAGCATAGCAACTGCTCACACACCCACATTCTTGCCAGTGAACCACCACCTGCTCAACATTCTATGCATATTCAGATGCATCCACTTGCATCCATCCTTATTCTCTACTACCTGGGGCAAAGATGGGCTATTGCCCTAGCCTCAGACTGTAACTCTACATGGCTCAGATGGGCTTCAGCCCTAGCCTTTATGTGGCTTGGATGGGTTAATTCCTTAGTCACTGAAAAACCTATGGGGCTCAGATGGGCTTTTGCCTTAGCCTCTGAATCATTACACACAGTTATTGCTGCTATGAAATTAAACATCATCTGCTACCTTCTGAAGCTAGATTATTATATATTAAATAAATTCAGACTACCTCTCGTACATCAGAAGTCTATTCAGCTAATTCAATGCCGATGCAAATGTATTAAGTACATATTGTGCTCTATTATAGTGTTTCATCTTCTAGCTATGTTTTCGCCTCCTGCTGTATTGCCAGAGTCCAACATTAGTACTGTCAGCTTCTTGCCTTGTGTTCAGAATTGTTCTTGTGCACATATTAACTATGACACAATCAACTCAGTGTATGTGGTAAATATTATGCACAACAAGGCCAAGCTTGTTTTACCATAATCTGATGAAAATATTAAACCTAGTATTGATTTAATGTTGAGCTTTGAACTAACTTTCCAAGATAATGAGAATAGTACTGCAGTGTCTAGTATAAAATATGACATAAATCCTCTGATGTTTTACCTTCCACTATGGAGATACTACCAAGATCAACCTAGCCGTTCTCCATTATTATCACTATTCCTATCCATTTATAAGTTTCACCCAAATAAGTTATGGAATACAATGACAGGAACAATATCTAAAATTGTGTGGGTCAAATGTGATTTTGACAAAACTTAATATTTACAGATCTAATTTACGGAGAAGTCAATATGAGTTCTTTTGCAGGCAAATATATACTAAATTCCATGCCCATGTCAGAGCACAGCCTAATTATCCCTCTCAAGTGGCTGTAAATCTCTTGCATTGGATCATAGCATTTTCAGAGAAGCATTTGAGGATAATCATTAATTTACTATTTCAGACAGATATATTACTGAAGCTTAGTAGCTTATGTATATTCTTCTATATCTGGACTTCCAATACCAGATTATATTTTATTATCTGTTCATATGTATGTTTAACATATTCACTACATCAATTATTATTCATTGCAAAAACACAAAAAACATTATTATCTGATTGGATTCACCAATTACAGAGTAGAACAGTAAAATCTTACATGACAACAATGAAAGGGAAATTCTTTTCCATGATTATATTTCTCTGTACTATGAACCAACTGTTACCTTATTCTATTGAGCAGCCTAGAAGTCTAGGACCACATTCATTATTATGTGGAGGTGGTCAGCTTGTAACATCATCAACTAGACTTGACACAGTCTCAATGGCATGTAACAAATTTTCTGGCCATGAAATACTGCATTATGATATCATTGGCTCAGTACCACCTGACACATTAAATTACATCTTTGAGATTGAAGGATATAGTAACAGCAATTATTTACAGAATATACCTCCATCAGCCATTAATGACTATATCATTGCTAAACTTCCAATATTAGACTTAGCTAACAGACTACCCATGAATAAACTATCTAATATGGTTACAGTGCATGGGACGAAAAGTAGCATATGTGGCAAGAAAGCAAATGAAATGAGAGACATAGTTGCTGAACATAGTACATTTGATTGTGAAGCTTGTTCTACTTATGTTTGTATTTTCCATAGAAAGCAACAATGTACAAATGCTCAACATAAGAGAGAGGTGCAGACAACCTATCAAAAAAAGCTCACTACACATCAGGGGCAAAAAGAGCCAGCATTTGTTTGCAAACCTGCTACTGTTAGCTTTCCCCTTCCTCCTTTGAAGTAAAAAGAGCTTGCTAGAATTGTCTCTCAGTTTTGTAAAGCAATAGCTCCAAATAAATTTGAAGAAGTTGGATGTGGTGTATGTGGTATGTTAACTCAGAGGAGACTTGCACTCCATAAGGATAAGGGTAAGTTTGACTGGTCATTACTAAATACAGTCACTGGAAATGTTGCAAAGTTAGAGGGTAACTCTGATATAGACATAAATGGCTATACTGGACCAGTTATTGATACAAAATGTAAGCATGTCTGTATTGAATGTGGCAATTTATTATTAAAAAGAAAGATTCCTTTATTATCTCTCTGCAATGGAAACTGGATTGGAGACATTCCTGAACAGTTGCAGGGACTTAGCTATGCAGAAAAATTACTTATAGCAATGGTTTGCCCTAATTACTGTATGATCAGAGTTGAAGCAGGGATGAAGAACTAATTGCAAATGTAGTTTTAATTCCAAATCCAGTACCTCAGATATATCATATGTTGCCTCCTCATCATAATGAGCTTGATCAAATTTTAGCATTTGTTTATACTGGACCACTTCCTCCTACAAAGGAGGATTTGAAGAGGACACCATTTATTGTCAGAAGATATAAAGCAACTGCCGCACTCAGCTGGCTTAAGCTAAATCATTCTGACTATACAAATATTGAAATATCTGAGGAGAATGCACAATCATATGAAGATGGTGAACCACCTGTTACTATTGAATATCATAAGTGAGATACAAATAAACATCCAATTGCAGTAGGTATGGATGATGTAGAGGGTGATGAATTAGGCACCAGTAGTGATGATTGTCCATTCATTGTACATGGATTAACCAGTGACAATATAGATATTCATGATAGAGACAAATTAATTACTCAAGCAATAGAACATATGGAGAAAGGTGGTAAATCACTTGGAATTGGTACATCAAATAAATTAGCATCATTATATAATAATCCTCAGTTATACCCCAAAGCATTTCCCTGGCTTTTTCCATATAGATTGGGAGGTATTGGAAATGAGCATGGATTTGTAAAAGTTCCTGAAACTCATCGAAAGTGTCAATTACTTCTATACCATGATAAAAGGTTCCAACTAGATAGTACATTTGTACTCATGGCATTCAATCATAGTCAGATTAAGACTGCTACAACAGGTGGTTTTCTTCTGACTAAGAAGTCAAACTTTGATGAAATTGCAAACTGATTATTAACTGTCAATCAGACTATCTTATTAAAGTTAGCTAATAGGATGAAAATGGGAGAGAAGGTAAAACCAGAATTTGAGGAAGAGAAGGAATGCTATCAGATTATTAAGGGTCTGGAGCATGTATCTGGTAATGTTGAAGGCTCAGGTACTGGTAGAAAGTTTATGAATAATGAAGTATGGGCATTGCTTTCATACCTTGGAGCTCCCACTTGGTATATTACCTTTGCACCAGCTGATGAACGACATCCAATGGCACTCTATTTTGCAAATAATAACATAAAGTTTAGAAAAGAAATTCTACCCAGAGATCAGTGTAGAAGGCTAATTTCAAGTAATCCTGTTGCAAGTGCACAGTTTTTTCATTTCATTGTTCATGCATTTCTCAGACATGTATTAAAAGTTTCTTCTGAATCTGAACAAGGTTTATGGGGAGATACTAAAGGTTACTATGGCACAGTAGAACAACAAGGTCGACTAACATTGCATTTGCATATGCTACTTTGGATTAGTAATTCACTTACACCTCAGGAAATACGAGAAAGACTAATGTCTAAGGACTCTGAATTTCAAAAAGAGATTGTTGTGTACTTTGAAAGTATGCATCAAGGAGAATTCATTGATACAACCTTAGAGGGGGTCAAATGTTACCTGAATACTGTTGAAAATGAGCCAGACTATGCACCACCTACTATGGTACTTCCTGATCCTCCTCCAGATTGTGAATGCTTTGAATTTCAGAGTGATAGTGAATATCACAAATTGCAGACATGGTGGCAGAAATTTCGAGCCAGAGTCAATGATATGTAGCTTGAACAGATATTCACTGATGTGGGGATTGGTGTTTAGATAACAAGTGGAAAAAATGTAAGGCATGTTTTCCAAGAGAATATCATCCAGAAACAGTAGTAGATAAGGAGGGGCATATATTTTTCCGACATGTTGAAACAAACTTAAATACAATTACAACAGCATTAACTTATATGCTTGATTGTAATACAGATGCCTCAAGTTTACAATCAGGGACAAGTATCAAAGCTGTACTTATGTACATTACTGATTATATCACAAAAAATCCTCTCAAATTGTATAATTTATTTCAGATCATAGCTGAGACTCAAGACAAGTATGCTACTATGCTTAATGGAGATGCAGATCAACACGAAAAGGCTCGTAGTCTTATTACTAAGATTGTAAATCATATGACAGCTCATATGCAAATTGGCTCTCCAATGGCAGCTGCCTATTTA
>KN837114.1:168842-194407 GCA_000827215.1 Sphaerobolus stellatus SS14 | reverse complement strand
GCCTATACTCTCGCCAATTTCATCTCCACCTGGTAGACCTGTAAGTCATCCAAGGTGGTCATATAGTAGTAATAGCCCTTAAATACTATTTTTGATAGCCAATTCCAGGCCAGCCTATACTATCTCCAATTTCGTCTCTGCCTGGTAGACCTGTAAGTCATCCAAGGTGGTCATCTAGTAGTAATAATCCTTAAAATATTATTTTGATAGCCAATTTTGAGCCGGCCTATACTATCTCCAATATCATCATCACCTGATAGACCTGTAAGCTATCCAAGGTGGACATCCAATAGTAATAGTCTTAATATTATTTTGATAGCTAATTTCGGGCCAGTCTATACTATCTCCAATATTGTCTCCACTTTCATATACACAACAATTCAAGAAGAAGATAGTAAGTGGTTCAATACTATCACTGAGTTGTCAGTCTAATCATTTAAATAGTCTGATTCAAGGTTGCCAGATATACCCCTAAGATCTCCATCATCATCTGTATCATCTGTATCCTCTCTTTATACAGGCAAACCACTACCTCCACCATCACCATCATCATCTTTAATATCACAGAGTTTTCAGTTATCCTCAATTTCCAATTCCATCAACAATATAGAAACTGAAGAAGACACTGAGGATGATATTCCTGAAGAGTATGAAATTCACTGCAAAAATGGCTTATTATCATTGGAAGAAAGACGAAGTATGTGTTTTATAAGCCTTATGATAATATCTTACACTAGATCTTTAGAGCTATATATTGCCAATCCTGCTCTTTGGTCTCCACTTGTGGAAAATATACAGACCCTGGGACCAGAAGGATGGCTTGAATATTCAGTGATTGACTGGTACTTAGTCAATCGTATATGGTATAGTGGGAAGCCATTAAAAATGATATTCATACCTTGTCAGATGATAGCACTTCTCTAACATCATATTCAAAGTAGTATTGACTAAGACTCATTACCTTTAGACATCAGGTTATGCTGGGAACACTTTAAAATTCCTGAAGAAGATATTACAATTCACAATAGAAACTCTGGTCAAGGAAATCATCAGATAGCATTTGCTGTACAGGATGCCAATCATTGGTTTGCAGTAGTCTTTGATTATACTACTGGGAATACTTATGTCTATAATCGGCTATTCTTGAAGGACAATAGGATATTACAAGATACAGATGACTGGAAGGTTTAGAATGGACCAAAACTTTGGAATATTGTGGCTGAATTGATGGATTGGGAAGTTCCAACAAGAAGATCACCTCAGGTTAAATCACTATGTTGGTTTGGGGTGAGTGATATACAGCTCTAAGAATATAATATAATATACTGGCAACTGATTATAAATTGTAATACAGAATGGCTATGACTGTGGCCCTGAGGCTGTACACATACTCATGGAGCTCCTTTTTCACAAAGGTCTAATGCTGGAAGGCCACCAATTGTGGCCAAAGACTCCTACCTTTGGTTGCAATCATATTATCCGTGAAACAATGTTTCATACCATTATTTCTTCTATGGAAGAAGCCTACAATATGTGGTTCTATAATCATCACAGAAACATTCCAGAAGTTGAATGGTTCAATAATGATATTGTTATAGATGATATTGGACAAGTCTTTCAAATAGGAATCATGAATTTGGATTACATTCAAACCATGCTCCACAAGTTACCAGGCCTTCCTCCTGATTGCAATAAATGCAAAGGAGTTATTCATCAATATGGTGATGAAATAATGAGAAACACTCCAAGATCAATAGATGCATTCAATTCTGGTGAATGGAGCAAGCTGATGAAGAGAGCAGTGGGACTAATGATAAGGCTTCAGATGTGCCTTTACATTCCTTATCCCAAGTTCAAGGCAAAACCCTCACTGCCAATTTCAAGAGCATCACTATTCATCAGGATAACCAAGAGGATGGTAGTTCTCTATCAAAGGCACAAGAACAGATCTGGAACAGCAACTTGCAGAACATTGTATGATGGCAACACCATATTAATGCACCAGAGATAGATAAATCAAAGATTATATGGAAGACTCTGAAAATTGATCCTGATTTTAATGACTATAACCGGTCGTAAAATTTATCATTCTCCATAATTACAGTTCTCGCTCCAAAAAATCTCCATATTCCGGAGGGCTCAATTAAAAATAATTACGATAAAGATATGGATCAGTATCCAGTATCTGAATTATTTTAAATTTCATTAATTTGCTACATTATGGATCACATTTGTAAATACAATTAAATCTACCAATATTTCCATGAATCTCCCAGTCTAGGTGTCTGTGCATGTCAATCTCGAGTCTTCAACGGCGATAGGATGGATTATGATGGATAATATCTCTGGAGATCTTGAGAGAATTGATCAATGTTGATAGGATGGATCAAGGCCTGGATTATGGATCCATGTTGGGACGATGGATGGATGTTGAGATGATGAATCAAGGCTGAAACAATGGATTGGTGAAACAATGGATCGGAATGGATGTTGTGATGATGAATTGAGATGAAGAGCTTGGTTCAAGGCCGAGAGCATGGTTCAAGCTGAGAGCATGGATCAAGGCTGAGAGGATGGATAAGGATGGATATGGGATGCTGAATGTCGAGAGGATGGATCGGAAGGGAGAGGATGGATCATGGCTGAGAAAATAGATCGGGATGGATATGATAGATAACTGAGAGTGTCCATGCCAATAATATATTACACCTTTGGATAACTGATATGTATGATAAATTATTAGACAGCAAATAAAACTCACATATATACATATTATACAGGGTTCACAAGATCAGTCTCCCTGGCCAAATCCGACCCCACCGCCTCAAGATGCAACTTTGTTGCTTCTCGATGACGTTCTTGATAGTAATCCGCCCTCTTGAATGCATATGCACGACGAGCACACAGCAAAGGATCTGCAGTCTTTGCGATATCTGTCCATGCATCCGTCATACGCCTATATGCACGCTCGATGCGATGGAACTCCGCTTCACGCATGTGAACTTCTTCTCTCCATCGTGTCATAAGGGCGCGACTTTTAAACCAGCGTACCCTATCCTCTGATTTGCTTGGTTAGACTATTGCTGAACCTAAATTCAGCATACTTACCTTCAATCATCCATTTCTCAGACCCTTCTCCATGCTCCTGAAGGCCGATGCGCCATATCCATGGCTCTTGACGTGTGCCATCACCTAACACAAGCACTTTCCCAGGATCCTTCATCCAGAGATCTTTGGTCTTGTCGAGCTTAGGAAACTTGAAATTGAATATGGCATCTTCAGATTCCTTCCCAAGAACTACCATCGCATTTCGTGCGTCGATATAATCTTGAGCTGCTCGTTGTTTCTCTTGGCTGGCAGTTCGTAATACCGTTTGTGCTCGTGTATTAGCCGCGGTGCCATGGGCATGCACCTTCTTTTTGTTCAATGTGCTTCGCTCCAGACGAATCTTTCCTCGCAGGTTCTCGAGTGCGTCATATGCTTGACCTTCTCTGAGTTTGAGTTCGATGCTGACAGCTTTGTCCAATCCAAGTTCAGTTCGGTCCTCGGGATCAATGAAATCAGATGGCAGTCCAATTATCTCGCCCTCTGGATCCATTTCGACTTCATCTGCTTCGGAAATTGCCGGAAAATGTCGCGCCTGGAGAGAACGCCAGCGGGAAATATCACGAAGAAGTTTCAGTCGTGCAGAGTGAATGAGTCGATGTTCTTTGGCATCTTCATTGAAGGGAGCTGCCTTGATTCGAGCCTTGAGATTCTTCCTACATAAACATCAGTCTTGGTAAAGTCGTCAGAAGAAATGGATCAACGCACTGAGATTCTTGGAGTTGTAAGCCCGCATTAATGAAATGTGCAAGACTCTGTGTCTTATTCTTCGTCTTTTCAGCCTTCTGCAGAGCTGATATCTCTTGCTCGACTTCTTCATCACGTAAGAGCTGCAGGATTTGTGACTGCGTGAGCACTGATGATCACCGTTAAAATATGCTCATACTTTACTCAAAGAATAGATGCTTACTTTGATCTCGTTTCATTTCATAGACACTTGTCCAAACACCCTTGTCGTCTTGATAAGGCTCAGTGTCCATAGTTTTCCATTTGGTGACAAGAGACGGTTCAACAGCCTGACTTGCTGCCTTATATTCTGCTACCGCAAGGCTGTAATGTGTTAGAGCTTTCACATAATGGTCGTATGTGCTTTGGGCTGTAAAAGTCTGGATGAGCATACACAGTATAATGTCTAGAGAGCGAACCACACAAACATACCAATCTCTTGTGTTTTCCTGGTATTCCAAAACAGATGATTGTCCTCCGTAACATCTTGACGCATGCCTGGGTTCATTTCACGCAGACTGGAGCTTTGCTGGTTGTCCTCCGCCCATATGGCCTCTACTCCTTCCCCATATACACGCCCAAATCCCTCCTTATAGTCACAGGGGAATCGAATTTGACATTCTTGAATATGTCCAACAATGTGCTTCTTAGGTACAGCATGTATCAGTCGGTCCAGAGTGGCAATTTCATCCGGAAAATGCTTGCTCCATCGTGCGTGGATCTTCTTTGAGAATTGACACACTATATCATAAGTGTGAGTGATCTCATCCGGCGCAGGAATCCATGTTAATGCCCCATGAAGTGCGTAATCACCATTATATTATCAAGGCCTACAATTTGTCTTTTGGGGTGTTCATATGCCAATCAGGGTCCATGTTGAAGCCAGGCTCCGGACATGCAATGCAAGGGCTAGCAATTAAACTCTTGCATCTTCCAGTCACCAAAAAAGTGTTGATATCAAACGGCTGTCCACTATGCTCATAGGCCCGGAGATATCGATATTCGTGTAGGACCTTTTGCAACTGTTGGTATACTGTCTGGTATAGTAATGTTGAGCGAGAAGTCTATAACATGACCCACTGAGAACTGCGTACCTTGACTCTATCAGGAAAGTCCAACGATGTTTTGTGGCATAAAACTTCCCAATAATCATGCCCTGATTTCCGAGATATTAATGCGTGGAGATGAAAATCTTCAAGAAGAGCGAATGAAAAGGCCGTTGATGGTTCCTTAATGGTAGCAGGCCACAACCCATTTGCCAGAAGTTGCTCGAAATGTGGGCGTTGGTTTCGGCAATAACAGAAGCAGATGTGCACCTTGTGTACCCCATTAACATTGATAACTGTGAGCTTCGAAAGTTCATTTTTGCTGGGGCGTTCTGGACATAAGACACTACCAGCATGAAGTGACACGATATGGCCAAGCTCCATCAAATCTGTTGCAGCGAAGAACTGTCCATTCCACCTCTCTACTCGATGGTAAGGAAGGTGGATATGGGTTTGAAGGACACAGGATTGGCAAAAGAGAGGTGACATGAAGCAGTCCCGACACCGAAATTCCGCATTGGCTGATTCTGTGCAGTTCCGGCAGGTGCCACCTATATCCGGGTGTATATGTCGAAGATTGAAACACTCTAGGTACACCGCTTCATGTTCTCGAAATGGTTGTGAACGAGCAGAGGCCCCCTATGTTTGCATTTGAGATATGTAAAACTAATGGACGGTATTAATAGTAAGCTGCTCACCTGGGGGCGTGAATGAGATCCTTTATCACTGTGTTCTGGCTCTCTGGTATCAGTAACATTAATTGATGCCACAGATGATAGTTGGGATGTAGGAGCTTCCAGACGAGGACGTTTGTTGGATGAATCACCGACATTACAAATGATTTTGCGTTGACGGCCATGTGGTAAGATATCTGTATGAATCTGTTGGGACTGCCCTTCCACTTCATGCTGTTGGACGGTATTGAAAAGTAAACCAGTTCGTTTAGCCTTCTTTTTGCGAGAAGACATTGTATTGGCTTGGGACTGGCGACGTGGATGGGAGAGCGAGAAGTGGCTGCTGTGGCGTTGAGACATTCCAAAAAAGGAATACAATAGTCCACGGCTTATCAATTATCGGATCAACCGAAGATACACGGACGCAAGAAACACCCCGCATGCTCTCCGGATCCGCCTGTACTAACCTCGGCCTTCAGGGCACTATGCCGAATCATCAACAAGGCAATATGCCCTATGCGGACGTGATCCTGAGATCATTATATCTCGACCTTCGTTCTTGCTATCTGACGTCTACTTCCTCTCTTTCTGTCTCTGTGTGGAAGTTACACGATGCACGCCCCAGAATTATTACTTAATGTTACCTATTTGATCATCCAAGTAACCACTAATAACGACAGATAACAACCCGCAGCCGTGCCTTAATTTAGGGTCTATCTCTCTCTCTCCTTGCAGCATTGGGCATCACCTACCGTGTAAAAGACAACGTGCCATAGCCTCCATAAGAGCCAACGAGTCTATTGTGACCGCCAAGGAAAGCAGAACAAAGACAGTGAGTCTCCTTTTGGGTGCCATAGCCTCCATAAGAGCCAACGAGTCTATTGTGACCGCCAAGGAACGCAGAACAAAGACAGCGAGTCTCCTTTTGGGTGTATAAAAACGGTGTTTTGATCAAGTCACCGAACGGCGAAGGAAACTAAGCCGTATAAAGGTTATCTTTCATTGATTCCGCCCGAAAAACTGAACTTTAATTTTACCCTTCCATCCGTTCTCTAAACTCGCATTATCACTCTTATACTTATGGCTCCTCATCCTCGCACAGTGGAAATGGACTACCTCAAATTATTGGCTACCACCAAATTGCTGGCCTTTTTCCCTAAGTCTCGCTGGCCTGCTGTACAACCCTGTTTTCATAATCACGAATTTGTCATTGAAATGGTTACCAACCTTGAAAAAGTCCACAAGATAGGGCAAATATCTCGTTCCGTACGTGTAAATTATTTGCATATATATTCTAACTAACTTAACATTGATATTTCAGTGCATCGGCCGCAATTCTTGTCGTACCATTCTCATTACGGATAAACCCCCTTCTTCACTCGTAAATCTTATGAAAAGGCTCGCTGTTCGCTATTGCTATTTAGCAGGTGTGGGGAAGAACGGATACAGCAAAGATGTCCGTTCAGGTATTATAGTCCCGCTTGCTCATGTGCCTAGACCTCTCGCGGACATTGCTGCATTGGAACAGGAATTTCTTTCGAAGCGCCGAGCGCTCCCAGCTGTGGAGGATCACAAATTTCCTACAGCACCCTATAGACATCCTGTCACACCCCCGCCATCGTCTGTACCTCTGGCACATTTGCCAACAGCCACTACAGCTCCAGTGCGACGTCCTCCTGGGAATTCCTGCCATTGCTACAGCCCCTATCCATCCTCCCCAATCATCACCTCCTCCTCCAAAGCACATGGCGTGCATAACCCGAGCATAGCTAACCTGAGCGAGATGAGGGAAACTGCGGCGGTGACTGTCTTGACCTCATCTAATCCTCGCTTCTCCGTTACCAGTGGCGGGTTACAAGAATTTACTATTCTTTGGTATGATAGTGTGAGTCATGCGTAATACTTACGTTTAAATATCAGCTGATTGATGTTTCTGGATGTCAGGAATTATTGCTCCCTGTCAAGTATAGATGTCGCACTCGCAGTCGCATCTTCACGTTGGCCGACTTTGCTCCAATTGTGGATCGCTTCTCTGCTTATGGAAGCTTTGAGGCCTACAATTTAGCCATGCGCACTTTCCTGCCTCACTCTGATTGGGCTGAACCGGAGTCAGTCAAATGCGGGGCAGTTTATGTCTACCGTTCAAACAATGTTACAGATTGTGTCCAACTTGAAGACCAGATTGCAGAGCATACAGTCGTTGCTGAGCTTTCATCTCCGATTTCACCGAACACACTTCTACTATGATTCGCAAGACCTCTTCCACTCCCATTATCCGTGTCATCCTCTTCCTCTATATTGCCTTCTTCTTCTGATCTCCCGATGACTTCATCCGCGGGTGGTTCCAGCCGGCAATATCCGATCAACCACGGTAGCTCAGGCAAGGGAAAAGGCAAAGCTCGGGAACAAGCCCCAGGCGACGAATTCCGGCCGGGAACCAAGTGGGAGCTGGCCTATGTACGTACTGAGGACGATGGGTCATATAGCTTTCTCCCTGTCACTGGAACAGCCTCGGATCCCATTCTTATTATTGAATAATTAGCTCTGACAGGACCGTCATTAGTAATGAGGTGAATTTGCGATTATTAAATATTACGTGTTATCGTATTTCAATATTACACATTATATCATTTATTAATTTCAACAAGGCTCTCAGATCTCAGGCTCGTGTAGAATCTTGTACTTAAAAAGTGCTTAGTTTGTGCCAAGTATCCGATATTGACTTAGACATAAACACCAGCCAATCACGGCAAGCTGACAAATCGCATGCAATTATCTTAATTCTTGACGTCCTACTTCAACAATCCTTGAACTTAATGACTCAGATCTCTGATCATTGCAGTGTCAAATGCTGTAATGGAGGGAGAGATAGAGATACTTAATAGGAGCATGGACTTCAACGACAGTTCTCTTGGTTGTAGACTCTGACTGGTATGCTGATCGCCTGATCGAAGATTTGTTAAATGCCACATTAACAGAACCAAGGAACAGTGAAGAACTTCAGTTAGTCTTACTTTTCAATTGTTTTGCCTTAAATCTGAGACGATCGTCTATAGTGGGCTTTATTGTGCGTGCACAGTGCCTGATTGCGCCTAACCAGAACCTATGTTTCGATCGAACCTCCGTTAGTTTGGTATGTTAGCATGTTTTACGCATTTCGAAAGCATTTGGCTGATCAAAATCTCATGAACGGTATATAACAACAACTATAGTTCCTATAAAATATTTCCTACACAGAACACCAACATGCCTATCATCCTTGGTCCTGCAGCTGGCTTTACCGAGGATCAAATTCATTGGCTAGACCAACGTCGGAACCAGTTTTACTATCGTCTAAATGACCCTGCCCCAAGTCTCCGGGAGTTTAAGTTCCTTGCCGGTATCTTCATGGATCACTTCAATGCTCAGAACCATGATCTGGAGCAAGATTATCTTACACAGGTACCAAATAGCCTTTTATTCACCTTTATGAGCTGATTGAGTTATTAATCGACAGTTATTGATTTTATGGTGGCATTTACAAGCGCCCTTGCGACTAGAAGTCATTGATCTCACACACGTTGACAATGACGAGGAAGTGGAGTTTGGTCCGATAAACATTATCAACTTGACACAAGACGAAGAAGAATTTATTATTGAATGAGCTATTATTGTTTTCCCGTTTTGTATATCTTTAATAATATTGTTTGTTCAAGCAGCCCTGAGTAATGGCATGAGAGGTACTGGTGTGACTGACTTATGATACTCAATAGTCGATCCGCCAAGAGTATTTGATCGGGACCCTGTTCTATTGTTTTCCCGTTTTGTATATCTTTAATAATATTGTTTGTTCAAGCAGCCCTGAGTAATGGCATGAGAGGTACCGGTGTGACTGACATGTGATACTCAATAGTCGATGCACCAAGAGTATTCGATCGGGACCCTGTTCAAGCTCATACATCAAAGCTGCAACAAAAAGGTCATCAATTGATCAAGTCTTATCTGCATGTGAAGATTGATCCTATTGTTATCCATTTTAGTTTGCACAAATAATGTTCGGTGACCGTCCTGTGGCCATGTTCCACTCATCACTCATCCCTGTTCAGGCAGCGACAGCAATTCAATCATCTTCAGACTTCCCCTGCCATTTCCTTCCTCTTGACACTTCTCTCACCAATACCCACACCTATTGTTGATTATTGCCATGGGGCGTGATTACTTTGAAGGCAAAGCACTCACATGGTTATGGGCACGGTTCGACGACTATTCCAACGTAGCCACTGGTGGACGTGCAGCATGGGCGAAAGAAGTTGCGAAGAAATTTTTGGAGCATGAAGATTTCAAGCATTATCCTATTAAAGCTGCCAACGGCGTTGTCCCAACCATAGGGGATCTTCAGGACAGTGTAAGTGATATATTTGTGAGTGCTTAGGGAAACTGAATATGGACATGCATGTAGATTATTCCTCGGTGGTTTTCAAATAAACTACGGGACCGAACGCTGGCTCAGAATCGTGCCCAAGTTCGCATTGGACCATCTGCAAGTGGCATTGCTGATCCACTCTCATCAACCCAACAACAGACTGACACGAAACGAGGGCCCCGTCATTTCGGCATTGCAGCTCTCGGCTACAGAGAAGATCCTCCCACAGCTCGTCGCTTATTCGGTGACGACCGCAAGCTCGCTATCAACAAGATTGCCAATTCACATCGTGAAGCCCTTGGGTTAGATTAGTTTGCCCATGCTGGAATTTGGAATGAGGTGGTGACAGAAGAATGGCAGGCGTTGACACCAACAGAATGGCAAGAATACGAAACCCAAGCTGAACACGCGAAGCAGAAGTTGGAGATGCCACCAATGAAAGACGAGATTTACAAGTGAGTTATATGTGTGGTTCTTGGATAATATACTAAACCCTTTTTTATTTATTCAGAAATCAAGAACGCATCATGGGTCTTTTGCAAGAAAACCTTTTTGACTGCATTGGGTTTGATCGTGGTCAAATTGGATTTGCCGCATTCCATGTTCAAGCCGTGATGGTTGAGAATAATAAAATAAAGTCATATTCATAAGTGATTTGCCTATTGATCATCTGTTGGTTGCTCATGTTTTGAGCCAGCCTTTTAGTCCGTCCAAACGAGTCATTGTCACGCGGTGAAGATCTTCGTGCCACCGCTGAGTATACCAAGAAGTTTACGGAGCCATGGAATGAATACAGTGCAAGGATTCTGAAAGGTATGTCATCTATTTAATCCGTCATTATTCTTAACTTATCTGTGTTACATAGATCTAGAAATTGAACAGGATGGAACAAGTTCCGAGGGCAATGTAGCCCAGATATTTTCCAAGGATGAGGATGGCTGCCCCCTCTTGCCTGATATGACGAAACACACACAGTTCACATCAGCGGTAATTTTGACGGAATATTTTAGCCAGATTTGGGGTAAGAGATACCATTTATTTTACATTATAATCGGCTAATCTTCGACACAGAATATCACTGGCAGGAACGTTCTAATGTCCCTTCGCTCGATTGGGGACAAATAGAGCGAGAACCGAAGACTTTCTTTTTGCCTACCTGCTTGGTGAAAGAGATGCCGGTTTCTGATCCGATGCACATGCCTATTGATCATGTCGGCCGCTGGTACCAGTTCCTATTCAAACTACAAGGTGACCGCATCACTGATGGAGAAGGTCATGTTTTATTCCGCAAGCCTTCGGCGATTTATAAAAGCCTCGAGACCTTCTCAAATCATAATAATGTGCAGCCCCCTGCTGTGGGACCAGAAGATATCCCAACGATCTCAACTCCGGTCCCACACAATGCCACAGCTTCACTTCCATCTGCTGTCGTGACAGAGATCCTACCTGTGGTGCCATCTGCTAGGTCCACACCAATTGCTCCGGCTGCTGTTCCCTCTATAGCGTCCACTCCAGCCCCTCTTGGAAAACATGTTTCCCAGGTTCCTGTGGTAGCCAATCCCCAGAGTGCGGTGGCAGTGGCTGCGATCCCCATCCAACCACGAGCCCTATCCGTGCTGGACACTTCTCCAACGAGAATATCGACTCCAATCCCAGATCCATCTTGGATTCCGCCTTCTTCACCTTTAACATCCTTGCCATCAACTCGCACTGCTACTTTGGGACGTCTGCATGTTCCTAGCTCAAACGCATTGGTGGAAATTCAACCAGGACCTCGGGTGAACAGTGGGATGGGAACTGAGACAATTTGCAAGGCAGCGGGAGAGAAAGGAGGAAATCGGAAACGAAAGTGAGTCAATTGTCTTAGGTTATTAACGAAAGGACTTAAAAAATGCAATGACAGGGCAACCGAACTTGTAGCAGGTGTAGGGACACCACCCACGAGACGAACTCGGTCGAAGGCAGCACAGGTCTCCAATGAAGCCCCTGGTTTGGCTTCAACCAGCGTCTCACCTCCTGATGAAGAGATCCCACTTCATTCTGAGGAGATTCTGACGAAGAAAAAACGGGGACGTCCTCCCAAGGCCCGTAAGGAGGTTGTGGAAGGTGCACTTGAATGAAGTGGATGTTTCGCTATATGTGTGTTGAGTGCTCTTTTCTGCTACAATATACTCGCCATCATCCAGTAAAAATTATGTGAAATGCTGATCCATCCATTTGAGATGATGGATCTTCTTTGATAATCAGTGATCATTGCATAGGATATTAACTGGTATCCATATCCATATTTCTTCGTTCCATCCGTTTCTCCATATCCATCTCTCCATCTCTCCTTCACCATATCCATATCCATATCCATATTTCTTCGTTCCATCTGTTTCTCCATATCCATCTCCAAATATAAATTTTACATGAATCTCCATTTTATTATCTTGTGCATTGTCTATTGCAGATCATGCACTATTCAATCTAATGAGTAGGTATTGTCGGTGAGTTACTCCAAGTGAGATATCATATTCTTTTTAAACTTCATTCTCCATATACATCTGCATCTATCCTGATCCTGATCAATATCCATCATGATCCATTTCATTATATTCATTATAGATTACTGATCCAAGCACACAGTAGGGCCATCTGGTGAGCAGTGGTCACCCAGTAGGACCCAGCATCATGTCTGATAATATGGAAATATAGAGGTGGAGAAGAATGGATCAACTATGAGTCATATTCGGTCAACTTATTACACTGCGAAATATGGATATTTTTTTGGAACGAAGGCTCCATATTATGGAGAATAATAAATTTTACAGGTGCTATAACACTGGTCCCACAATTCAGGAAAACCTGGGAGTGCCATTGTATATCAAGAATATTCCTATCTTCAATCGGACCCAGTTGGAGCCACTTAGCATATGGTCATTATGGAAGGATTATGGATACAGGATTGATAACAACTTCACACAGACATTTACCTCCAAAAAGCCATATCTAGTTGAGGAACATTATCTTCCCATTGCTCCAAACTTAGGAGAAGAAAGCTTGGAGAGGTTAAGGGGATGGGATTTAACCAGAAACCAAGATATGAGAGTGGCATTCACTGATATCTGTTTCCTGGGTATGGAAGAGATGATAAACTTGGCTGGAGAATGCAAAGCCGAAACAAATTTTGATCTCTTTATTTGTGGAATGTGTTATGATTCAGAGAATCATGACAAGGAAGAACTCATCCATTTGGACATTACAAAAGATGCAAAATCTTTAGCAGATTTTGAGGTCTACGTATCAATGGATATTGACAGCCTTATTTGGAACACACATTATCTTTATCTCAAGGCACCTCTAGAGACTCATATGGTACCATATATGCAGAACAAGCCTCCAATTGAGTTCCATAATCACACATATGTCAAGATCCTCAAACCTCAAACAGATATTCAAAGGGCCAATAATGAATATACTACATATAAACTCTTCAAGACATCATCTACTCCTCATATTCATTTTGGATACTCTGGCAGAGTTAATGTTTGGATAGCCCATACTGGGCAACCCAAATTCCACTTCACATCCAGAACCAATGGTTTTCATTAATCATACAACCAGCCATTAAAAGGATTTATGGTCGTGGTTCCAAAGAGTATGTCAGTCATAGCTCTAAGGAATATATGGCACGAGCTGGAGGGAAAAGTGAGACTTGTTTGGTTGATCATTTGAAACTGAGGGAGTTACAGGAAGAAATTCACATAAGAATTCATGAAGATCCTGATGCAGACTTGGAGATATTTGGGTCATTTTTCTTCATTCTGGAGGCTAGAGGGATCAAACTTTGGACTAAAGATTGTGAACATATTTCAGACGATCTTTTCAAAGTAATGGAAAATGTCATGCCTATCCTGGATCTAGACTACATGTCTCATCCTGAAAATGGGGAATGTGTACTAGATCTGGGTTTCTCTGCTACTCCTGAGGCTGATGAACCTATGGTTGGATTATGGAGTCTAACCCATGTGGATGCCTCATTTGCAATGGGAGGTTCTAACACAACGAAATTATTTAATATTGGGACATTAGCTGATGATGGATCTTTATCTGGTGAATTTTCACATGAAGAATGGCTTATAATCTCATTTATGAGACTGTTCGAGGAAATATAAAATTTCCAGAGATCTCAGATGCATATGCTGCTAATGGGACTTTTCACAATCGGGTCAAACATCTGATAGGTCTCTATGAAATTTCAAAGAGCTCATCCTATGGTGTACGTGATGAGTTAAGGGCTTCAATACAGACTGTGAAGGAAATAGTACCTATTGCAAAAAAAAAAGGTCCGTAATTTAAAATCTAATACATCGAAATAAAATAAAATAGATGGAAGATTTTATTAATGCTGGAACAGTCATTTGGATTCCATCTAGAATTTACTTTGAGTTCTGGATTCAACGTATGGAACAATTGAGATACCTACAGTCAAGAGTTGCTAAGACACAACCTTCAAATGCATGCAACCTAACCCTCCTCATTATGCATCTCTTGAAAACCATTGTTACCACATCACAATCAGATAACGTTACACGTTCTGTTCTTCAGGACCTTAACTTTCAGCCTAGCTCTGAGAGGTTTGGTATATTCTTTCTTCCTGGTCTTCATCTTAAAACTCTGGCTGTTTATCAAATGGAAGCTGACAGTGATCCAGTCCATCACTTTGTCACTAATTTACATGGCAAACATAAGGAAAGACAAAAGGATCCTTTAGAAGACATGAGGTATACATCAGAGTACCCTTTGAGAACACATCCTTCCTGGACTGAGATAATGGAAATTCTGGGCTCTAATCCTTCTGTCATTGTTGGGCCCTCTAAGGAACATTAATTTCTGGAAAGATTCTCCAAGCACAACAAACAGTCTAGTGGTTGTCCTTATGGCTAAATGGTCAAGGCAATATATTTTTGCTATGAATCAGACTTTTCTAGCTGATCAGGAAAATTATCCACTACTGGACACATGGGAGGATATCCTTAGATTCTGGAGTATTACAGGGATTCAAAGTTTGGTTCATACTCCAGCTTTTCAACCTCACAAATCCTACTAAAAAGGTTTACCTTCTGGTCCACAACAAACCACGTTTGCTCAACGATACAAGACATTCTTTCCACCCCTTTCAGTCAAATTCTCCACAACTTCTTATTGGAATTACTTTTTGGAGTATGGTTACATGAAGGACTACCATGATATTCTGAGGATGAAAACAGAAGAAGAGATTCTCAATCTTACAGATTCAATAAAGGCTGCCTTTGACTGCCTTCAATGTCTTCCTTCCAGGTCACCTAATTCAACTAGTCAAGCATGGATATATGATAATGAAAAAGGAGGACCATGTTTTATTGTCAATGCAAAGGGATACAAACTTCTAGCAATAGGAGCCAGGAAGCCTCAGAAACATGATGTGAAGCCAAGAGCTGTGGCAACTCATACACATATTCAGTCACTCCTTGTTGCTGACAAGCTTAATATCCCTGTCACAGAGGTATCAGAGTATCTAAAAAGAGAAAGAAGAGAAGCCAGAAAGGCAAGTAAAAGAAGTGCAAGACAGAAAAACTATAGGAAGCCTCCACCTTGTCCCAGAGGCCACACATCCCAAAACCCAATGGAGAATAGTAGAAATGACACCTCCAAGACAGACTGGGACCAGCTGACAAAAAGCACTGAGGATGATGAGTTGGAAGAAGATGAGATTGGGATTGAGTCAGAAGATGAGTTTGAGAATGAAGCTCAAGATAAAGAAGATATGGAGGAGGAGGAATTTCATGAGACTGAAGATGAGGACATGGTAAATGGAGTAGACTTTTTTTCATATCAAGAGTCAGATAGTGATGGTGATTGTTCATATTAGTGATATATCAGTATAGTTTGTTCTGAATAGTATATGCAAGCTGGCTTCAAGGATGTTTCATTGGTGAATGGTTGGTTCTAGAAAGTAATTTCAGTAAGCAGAATTGTTCAAATGATGATTAATATATAGTCTGATGATGAGACATTGAATTTAGTGCAGATATTGGTGTTTGCTACATATCTGTGAGCACCATATACACAGTATTATACAGCATATAGGCATTCTTAATATTTTCCTTCTAAGAATGCAAGATATCACATAGTGTGGATTCTGCGGTTAATATTCCCCTTCAGCTCAAGTTTATGTGAAGACCTATACCATACAGGTTGGTGAGGAGGAAGTTGCTTATGCAGCTTGCCATACCTGTGACCTATCCAGTAGGTTCTTCTTTCCACAACCTCATATTCTGCAAACATCATTTTAGTATCTTTTAATGAGAAGTATGAGACCTCTCAAAAAGAGACAGTATACCCAGGATTCCATAAAGATTCAGGTATTCACATTTGATCTATTCTATTCCTACTTGAGAAAGTCCATACTTTGTGATATCTTGCATTCTTAGAAGGAAATATTGAGGATGCCTATATGCGGTATAATACTGTGTATATGGTGCTCACAGATATGTAGCAAACACCAATATGTGCACTAAATTCAATGTCTCATCATCAGACTATATATTACTCATCACTTGAACAATTCTGCTTACTGAAATCACTTTCTAGAACCAACCATTCACCAATCAAACATCCTTGAAGCCAACTTGCACATACTATTCAGAGCAAACTATACTGATATATCACTAATATGAACAATCACCATCACTATAGCACTTGGAAATTATTATTTAGTTTATTGTCCATTGTCAATTAGTATAATACTGGACATTGATATATATTAAAGAAATACCGCTTTTTTGTCTCCTCCCAACTCAATAAAATTGTGATTTTTATATCTCACGAACCAAACCACCAGTTTTCTTCAAACATGGCTAGATCTTCTCAGAATGATTAGGACTACAACATATAAAATAATCAGCCTGAATGGAGTGTTTCCATTTGAATTATGTATTTCCCCTGGGCTATAGAATTGAAAGGCGCCTCATCTTGCCATTGGGCAAATGCCACTTTACGCATCTGTCCCAGATGGCCAGAACAAATCACTAGAGCTTCATCCTTTGCAATTCTATGTTTTATCTTGGCAAGCATGTATCTGTATACTTCTTCCAAAAGCTGCCTCGCAAGGTAGCTGAAGATTTCATCTTTGCTCCACCTGTCCCAACCAGCCCCATATGTTTGGGTCCTGGCACATTGTAGATTGGCCAGTGTATTGAGTCTATCACAAAACATCTGAGGATGAAAGTCAATTATTGAAGGGGCAATCTTTGTGATATAGCTCCCAAGAGCACATTCCCATTAAAGCAATGATAGCACTCACCACTTGTCCAACCTCTTTAAAATAAAAATTACATGTTGTCAAGCTGGGGCTCACAAGAACTTTGGTATTAGGATGCAAGGGCCATAAACCTGGTTGATAGGCATAATAATTCTTGCTCCGCTCTCCTTGGGAGGTAATAACGTGAGTGAATGCAGGTAATTCCCATCACTTTAGACTTGTGATCATTCCAAACCCCAACCCGTACCCCATCAGCAATCGCCTCTGACCAGTGTAGGCATAGTTGATGATATGCTCCATGGAAGAGATGTGATCAGTGAGAAAGAATGAAATTTGTGATCTACTTTTCCCCATCACGCCATTCTTCCAAAGACCAGATAGAATCATGCCAACTATGGCAGTAGATGAAGCAAGCATCTTGGAGAATTTATCCCCTCTTATCACTGCTGTGATTGGCCATAATTGTTCTTCATAAAATTCAGAGCTCTCTAGTTGGTCTGGGAGAAAGCTCTGGCACAATGGACTGAGGGTTTTGTCAAAAATCTCTTCCCCATTGAATTGACCTGCACTTTGTTCTTCTTCGTCAAGCTGACTGCGAGCATGCTCCAGACTGAGAACAAGGTTGTACTCAATCTGTAAATCCTTCTCCTTCGCATTAAGAATTTTCGAGTTGATGCGATGATGGGGAATCTTGATGTGTACATATTCATCTCTCTGCTTAGCCCTTTTGGCCCGTGTTTGTCCAAAGCTACGATGGATGGCTGATGCTGTTACATGACCTTGGGCTGTTGGCATTGTCTGGCACTGCGACTTCATACTGTGTGTAATGTTGTTGTAGAATTGTGTATGATGTCCTCGCAGCCATGGGTCACCTTGGGTTTCACCGGGCGTCAAGTTCTCGGTCACCTCGGCAAGAGTTCTTCGGAGATAGGTAGGGAGAGCGGGCACTTGAGCGTTTCCATATTTACCTTGGTATGCGAGGGGATATACAGTAGGGGTTATTCCAGCCCGCATATGTGGTCTGCAAGGTGGAGCATAATCTTGTTCAGCCTCGGAGTCAGAATTGCTCTCTGGAGGTGGTGTGCAATCGTATTGAACCCTAGAATCCTGACGGAACAGAGGGAGTATACGCGATTCATCTTCAATATCAATGATTCCTGAACCAGACTGTTGGGGTTCTCCTGCTGAGCCTGTCCACCATCTAATCGGCCTTCCATCTTCCGTGTATAGTGCTTTGGGGGGTTGATTGGGAACAACATTTGAAGTGGCCTTTTCCAACACTTCTTTGCTCATTGGAGGTTGTGGTGGGACTTGAAATTCATCAGAATTGACAGAAAAGGAAGAATTTTGCCTATAAACCTGAGCCCATTGGGATGGTGTGCTCATAGACAGGCCTATCGAAGCCATAACATTGGTTATCTTTGAACTTCCACTGTTCTCTAGGAAGTGCATTGACAATATCATACCACTCAAATGAGTAAGTGACTGCAACAGCCATGTTGACAACTGCCATTCCCTCAAATAAAAGAAAATTTTGAGCAAAAAACAGGCGACTGTTGTCTGAGCTGACTTCTGGCCCACACCCTGTGGGTGTGAATTGCCAGTTTTGGCCATATTGGGAATGCATCACCACAGGGTGATTGTTGAGAAAGAAGCCATCACCGAATAGCTGGTAGTAATGCTCCCTGAAAGCTTTATATTGGACTGGCATGTTGTCATCAATTTTCTTGAGATCTCTGCTATAAATGTCATAGTTTTGGTGCTCTCTGAATGGAGCATAATGTGAGCTGCAAGGAGAGATGGAAAGGAATACAATCTCACAGAATATCAGTGTACAACGGTACCTGTTCAGTGGTGTAAGCCTCTGTGTCACCATCCCTGCCAGGCAGGTTGTCTTGTAGGATGCTAAAAGCGGTGACATGATCCCCCAAAATATAAGCCATCAGGATCAGGAATGCTGGTCGATATTTTTTGGGAAGAGGTGCAGGAGCTCGGGTGCCAATGGGTTCGAACCATTCAGGGTGTTCTTGACGTCGTTCATCACGGGGCAGTTCACGACCAGGAACCGGCCTAAATACAAGATAGATGTCATGATTATTTCTGGTGCCAATAAACTTGTATCTCTCATGTAGCTCTATCTCCGGTACGGCATATTTGTCCTTTAAAAATGTTCCAAGACGATAGAGTTGGAGCTTGAAAGAATGGGTGTCAGGAAGTGCTGGAGGAAGAATGGGTAGCATGCCAGCATATGCTGCTAAGGCAAACAGGTAATCCATGCGATATGTGGGGAGCTTGGCACAAACACCTGCACCCCTTGGATTGTGAACATATCTGCTTGAGAGACTGAGCTTGTAGTGATTGTACACCCACTTTTCAAGCTCTGTTTTGACCTCAATCCTATTAGGATCAAAATTGAAGGCTCCAAAGTACTTGTAAAGTTCCCAAAGTGTGCTATACGTGATGCTTTGGACATCCAGTGCATTGTATTCGTTGATGTACTGGGTGAGCTGGCTCTGATCTCCAAAGATCTGATAGAACGAGTTAGTTTCTTCACCATCGTAAGGGGAATATGCAGGGATATCCCCGTCAACAGAGAAAGGGAAGTGAGTGTAGGTTTTATGTCCTCCATCAGCAGTGTCATGGGGAGGGGGTTCATCCCGTGTATAAGGCTGTTCTGTAGAAGGATCAATGCCATTGACTGTGATGGCAAGTCTTTGTGAAAGCCGTTTATCAGCAGATGAAATAATGGGTAAATGTGGATAACATACATGTTGGTCGGTATTAGCAACCCTGGAAGGAACCTTGTGGGGTTGTGAAGGATGAGTCAGGGGAATGAAAAACTATATATATAGTGGTCTCAAAAATATTACATAACTATGATGCCAATGGGTTCATGATCCCTCACAAAGTTTTACTCTGAGGAACATGATAAATTGACAGCAAAGCTGGCATGTGGGTTGAGCTTCATGGAAGGAAGGCAGCATAGGGAGTCCCTTTAGATTCAGGCAGAATATTCTAATCTGCATGTTGAAATAAAATATTACTTGATTGAAGGGCTATTATAATTCAACGATAGGAATTGCAGTATTAGTTAGCAGAAAAAGAGGTTTGGAAGACAAAGTGTCTGCAGGTCGCAAGTATTATAATTTGCATATGGAAATAAATATTATTCCATTGAAGACGCAATGTCCACATACTTGAGTAGTATTCAGCTCAAATGAGCGCTTTTGCCAGCGAAGCTTTGCAAAACAAATCCAGGCGGATCGGGACTGTCTTTGGACCTGCCTCAATGATATTTGGTAAAGAGAGAAACATTGAATTAGCTTGAGATTATAGCTATATTGAAGCAAAGTCAATGGAGAATATACTCTAAGACTCCAGGATGCCTTGAAGGGTACAAAAAATGATAAGGCCAAAGAACATTATCCAACATGATATAGAAGTATTATGAATGGGAAGATATATATAACTAACCACCCTTGAAACAATGCTTCAGACATCTGTATTCTTTTGGGAGGTAGATGGGCCATAGTGGGCATGTGAATAGCGGGATTGGTGAGTGAGATCCCTACGTAAGGGAATATCTTTTGACCACTGTGATTGGGGGAGCTCCGGTGGGAGGGTGTACCGATATGATGTCACTTTGTTCTGTGTACGATGAGGAAGAGATGGGATGGGGAGTGTTTTGGGTGGTATTGATGCTCCAGGTTGTAAGCCAGGCGAATCAGTTGAGACAACGTTGCCTCTTTCACCAACATGATATGCTCGACATTGAGTTCCGACTAATAGGGATTGAATGCTTGACTGCACACTGCCTTCCTTTGTGGATACCATATCACCATCATGCAAGTGATTTATTGCTGTATTGATAGGGTGAGAAGTATCCAGTTGAACAAAAAGGAAGAAAAGTACCACAAGAGGGAGGGTTAGGGTTATACGATGTAGACTGCATAGCATGATCAAAACTATCAGAAAAGGCTACATCATTCTCTAAACCACCCAGATTAAATAAATATGTGATAATAGGCATTATTAAGTACCTGCTGCTAAATCTTGCTCATCCTCCTCTCCCGGTATCTTCAAAGTGGATGAGTCAGGGATTGACACTGATTGCGTCAGCATTTGATTTTGGGCCATATCTGCCAGAGGCTGCTCATTAGATGGACCTCGAGGTTCTGATAGATGAGATTGCTTGGGTCTTTTACGAGAAGAGATAGTGGAGCATTGGCTGCCCAAGTCAGGTTAGTCATCACTGTTTGATTCGTAGGTGATGTGTTGCCTCTGATGTGTGTTTGATGAACCCAGGGATTCAATGCTAGATTGTGACAAAGTATGCTTGAGTCCTTTATGAGAACTAGTGACTGCTCCAGGCATAACCCCACCTGAGCCTTGATTGTTGGGCATCATTGGAGCAACATGAGAGTTAGTCCCACACTCCTCGAATGAAGCTGCTGCTGTGGGATCCATGGTTGAAACTGAATCCTGTAGAGTAAAATTATGCAACGAGCCATTGAATTATTGCAGGTCTGCCCTGGAATATGAATTGAATTTCTTTCCAGAAATATGCTGTTGTTCAAATGTGGAGGTATCATTGAGTGTGGTCCTGCAGACTGATTTATCACCAGGAAAAAAGATATTATGAGGCTGAACACCCATGGAAGCATCTGACTGGGATGAAGGATCACCCTGTTCATATGTTTTTCCATCGATAACATGGTTGGCACTCAGGGGAAAGGTTTTGGCAGTTGATCCTGTTTTCTGAGATAATGAAGGATGGTGGGAGGACAAGAATGGCTATCCGAAGCATAAACTGGAAATTGTTTGGTCACATTCTTATACATGCACTGTTTAATTGAGTTAGTTGATACGGGCTCCAGCAGGTAAAAATGATTTACTCACAAGGATCATGGCATCCAGGTGTTGTTGTAGTTCTGTGTTGAACCGAAGTTTACCATGATCATTGTATTTCATATATCCAGGTGTCTTCTGAAGCAATTTGACTATAGTCCTCAGTTTTTTTGTCTGGTCCTTTAGTAACACCAGGGTGCGCCTTGTCTGTGGTCCATGGTGATCATCTGCATGCTCTTTGTCTTGCTCAACCTCATCATCTAGCTCATGCTCTTCCCCTAGATGTTGCTCATGTTCGTCATCTTGCTCATGCCCATCATCCTGTTCCTGGTTATCGTCTTGCCCAACCTTGTCATCTGGCTCATTCTCTTCCTCCAGAAATTGCTCCTGTTCAATGTCTTGCTCATGCCCATCATCTCGCTCTTGTTCATGCTTGTCACCCAGTTGCTCTTCATCCTCAACTTTGTCATCGCTTTTGTTGTCAACTTGGACATTGGCTTCTTCCTCCTCATCCTTGTATTCAGATTCACCATGGGCTTGGTCTTTGTCCTCAGCTGTCTTCACATCCACTTTTGCCACCTTCACTTTTGCCACCTTCACATTCACCACAGTCTTCTTTGCCACCTTCTTCTTCACCTTCTTTGCTTCCTTTGCTTCATCATCCCTGTACTCATCATCATCCCCTTCGCCGGCTGGGTCCACATCTCTGTTCCCATTATCTTGGGCCATAGATCTCTTGTTCTTTGCCTCTATGGCCTTATTGACTCTGAAGTCTACAAATTCAACCACGTATTTGCCATCTGGAAAAAGAGGAGAGCTGGGATGGAAGAGTTTCCTCTTGAAGGATTCTCGAAACTGACGAGTATCGTCTGATTCTTGTAACAGATGAATCAGGTCCTTGCCACGGGCTCGTGTGACAACATATGTTTTGAAAATCATATCTTGGATGTATGCTGGACTTTTTTTGTTTGATACAATTAGCTTGATCAGTGGAAAGGTCTTGGAACAGATCAGGTGTCTTAATGTGTGTGTGCAGTCATCCTGCAGTGATGGAGGGAATGTTTCCTCAAAACATTCCAATGGACCATGACTCTTTCATCCTAACTCAACGCTGTTGGGCAGCATATTTAGAAAGATTCCTGATGCTGATGTTGCGTTCCCTCAGGTATTTGTTGACCAGCTCGGAGAAGGGAATGAGTTGAGGTCCATGTATATCAAACAAATAGTTAACGGCTTCTTCTTTCATTCCCACCTTTGTAAGTGCATCCAAGAGTTTTCCAGAGGCACATTTCAAATGGTAAGGTTGACCTTTGGAGTTGGGTTTGGTCCATACCCAAGGGCAAATCCATGATGCTAACTAGAGGATGAAAAGGTGACGGTCAGCACTGTATGCAAAACTGAACAAGCACTGTGGCTTTGCCAACAGGAAAACTCACCTCAATCACACCATATTCCACTAGTTCAAGATGATTCATGATAGCACCCAGGGTGTTGGGGGTCAAAATGAACCAAGTAGGGCACTCTTTGGGCAGTTTGAGGTCTAAATCTTGCTGTAAACACATGTCTTGCCAATACGACTTCATGCATTCACGAAATGCTGTTCCACTTGGTGCATCAGCAAGACTATGAGTGTATGACCCATACTTGTTTCCAATGGCATCTATACTGCTACAATTATGCTCAGTTAATCGAGTTGGTGTGTTTTCCAAATAATAATTCAACTCTTTGAGCCTAGCGTCAAGCCAAGCTATAAATAGCTGTTGTGATTGAGGTAAGTCGATGTATGGAAAAAGATGGTCTTGACTTACTGCTTGAACTTGGTGGTTAACTATTTGACTATATTGACTAATTGAAACACAGTGTTTGCCATACCAGGCTGGCATTAGGAGCAATGCAGCCCATAACTCCCATGCATCTTGATTGTCAGAGATCTTTGATGATATCAACCGGTCATTAAATCGGATGGCAGCTACCACACGATCAGGCCATTGAAGATAGACGTTGGATAGGATTTGGGCTGCCTGTTGGTCCTGTTCATGGACCCCAGAAAAGTATTGGACGGTCCGATCATTGTTGGTCAGGTGTAATGCCAAGGGCTGGGCTTCCACAGTGCTCAAAAATGCTGTGGCATCATTCCCATTAACTATAGATGATGTTGAGCAAAGGTGAAAGCCTACCAAGATCATAAACTTTGACAAGCCAATAACGTGCGTTATCCACAATATCCTGGATAATTTTGATGTACTCATTGCCAGCAGGATCATTGGTGGAGGTGAGAGTGACAGGCCCCTTCATTTGAGGAGGGGGAGCACCATCATTTCCAAACAGTTTGTGCATAGCCCATGTGTCCTGGTCAAGTTTAATATCCTGGATAGGGTTCTCCTTTTCCTGAACAAACATCTGAAATGCACAATGGTGATGTTGGCCAGCAAGTAGGAAGCCTTCACTGATGTTATTGAGATTAAGAGTACCACTGACCATGACTAGCTCAGATCTTTTATTGCAATTTCAAGAGGTTGGGTGTGGTTGAGAATGCTCTGGGTATTAAAAGCCTCTAATAACTTCAAAGCCTTGTTCTCAATGACTGGGCGGGAATTCCATGGTGAAGGAGGGAGACTGGCCATGTGTGGTGATGTCAGATCTACATGAAAGACACTGAGGAAAGCCTTGTCCTGTTGTGCTTTGATCTGAATGTCAAGTGACATTGCCTGGACATGCTGCACACCACGAGTGGTAAAAGTGGTGTCCACGGCGGAGTCTGGCAAAGGGCCCTGTGTGTGATGAGCTGAGATGGAAGAAATAGGCAAGGATAAGGATAACGTACAGCTTGTGTTGAGGGTTGCTGTGACATGGACGTTAAGAATAATAACAAAAGAGCCAGATTTGTGGATCAACTTACCATTGATAGCTATGCTTGGATAATGCAGGGTGAGGGGTTAACTTGCAAGTAAAATGATGTCTGTACAGATGAACTGCCAGTGCTTTGAGATGTCCATGTAAGCCCACATGCCATATTACCACCAGATGAGATTGACCAGCACTTGCAGCAGTGCTGTGGCTGCCAGTGTATGCTCACTAGTTCATCCAGCCTCTGGTGCTTGGCCTTTACTTCAAGGTAAAGGTCTAGCATCCACATCATCATGACAACACTTCAAGTTTACCACCTGCAGGGTGTCAGTGTATGCTTGCATGATTACTTTCCAAGGTTTTTCATCCCAAATACAGGACCCTTATCCTAGTTATGATCCAATTTCATAGACTGGAGAAGACAGGAGGCAAAAGAGGGCGGTGAGAAGGGAGAGAGTTTGTGGATAATAATGGCTTGAAAATAAATGGAAAGGCAGTCAGCGGCACTAAGGTGTCAGTGTATGCCCACTTGCTATACCACAGCCAATTAAAACTGACCAGTGCTTGCAGCGGATTCGCAGTCTCTATGTATGCCCACAAAACTGACCAGCGCTAGCGAATGTTTTGTAGGT
>KN837114.1:137493-168742 GCA_000827215.1 Sphaerobolus stellatus SS14 | reverse complement strand
CTCCCACTTGCCATCCGGGCAGTGCTTGCAGCAGCCTCCATGTACACCCACAAAACTGACCAGTGCTAGCGGACGTTTGTAGGTGTCAGTGTACTCTCACTTGCTGTCCCTAAAACTGGGTAGTGCTTGCAGCCTCCATGTACGCCTACAAAACTGACCAGCACTTGCAGACATTTTGTAGGCGTCAGTTTGCCATACTATCACCAATTAATACTGCCCAGTTTTAGGGATAGCAAGTGTGAGTACACTGACACTTAGAAAATGTCCACAAGCACTGGACAGTTTGTGGCCGTACTTGGACTTCATTTTCAGCCATTTCACATTTCTTTTTTATTTTTTTATTCATTTCCCATCTCGTTCATACTTGGTGTCGACTCTGCTTTTCACTCATTCTTTAATCATTTTTATCCTTCAATCATTATTACCTTCTTATTACATCACATCTAAGTTTTTGCACACATTTTATATAACTACAATTATACTTTGGTGCTACAAGTTTTACACATCTAAATTCTATTTCCATTCATTGGACCCCACTTCTATTCTTTCAACATTATTTCAATCAAAGTAGCAGACTCTGCCTCAATTAGGTAATTTATTGAACATGCGGACATAGTCACTAAGTTTGCAATGGGAGTCTGGCAATGCAGTGCACAGTTGCAGTGTGGCAGTCTCCAGTAAGTGTTTGATAAATGTCGAAATATCATCCTGGAGACCTTTGAAAACAGGATATGTTGAAGAGAGCATCAGTTTCTTTGTTGCTGATATTTGAGTGGTTGCTACTCTGACTTTATCATTATAATAAAGTGAGGATAACATAGTGGTCTAGAGGTGGAATTATCTGCTCAGCAGTTGATTAGTCATACCTAGATAGTTAGGTTCAAATCCCCAGGTGACCAAACTTTTTAGTGTTAGTAGGTTAGTAACATGGTGAAGCCATAACCAAAATCTAGATAAACTCTTTGTCAGCTTTGTCAAGTCAACTCTGAGTTTAACTAGATTTGGGTGGTGCTTTGCCACTTTACTAATTAACAGACTTTTGATGCAAAACTCAGGTTGAGTCTGAGTTTTGCATCAAGTAGTCTTTGTCAACTTTTGATGCAAAACTGAGGTTGAGTCTGAGTTTTGCATCAAAAAGTCTTTGTCAGGCTTTGTCAACTTTTGATGTGAAACTGAGGTCGAGTCTGAGTTTCGCATCAAAAAAGTCTTTGTCAGGCTTTGTCAGCTCTTGATGCGAAAGTGAGGTCGAGTCTGAGTTTGAGTTTCGCATCAAAAGTTAACAAAGCTTGACAAAGACTTTTGATGCGAAACTCAGGTTGCCACGGAGTTTTGCAACTCAGGTTGCCTCTGATTTTCTCATCAAAAGCTGACAACAAAGACTTTGTGATGTGAAACTCAGGTCAAGTCTGAGTTTCGCATCAAATCTAACTTCTGAATTGCTTGTACAAATCGGACTTGCTTTGAGTTTCACAAGTCTTTGTCAGCTTTGATGCGAAACTCAGAGTTGGCCTGGTCAAGCTTTGTTAGCTTTTGATGTGAAACTCAAGTCACCTCTGAGTTTCACAACAAATTGACTTTTACTGCATTACATGTCAACCTTAGACTAGATGTGAGTTTTGCTAGTGTTGACATGCTTGCTTTTGAAACTGGACATAGACTTGACTGTTGCTTGACTTGATTTTTGACTTGCTTGTTGTACAACTTGGACTTGACTCATTCACTCGCACTAGCCTCAAGTTTCACTAGATATGACCATGCTTGCTTGTCAAACACAAACATGACTTAGAAGTACTTGACTTCTGAATTGCTTGTACAACTCAGACTTGCTTTGAGTTTTGCAAGTCTTTGTCAGCTTTGATGCGAAACTCAGAGCTGACCTGAGTTCCGCATCAAAAGGTCTTTGTCAGGCTTTGTCAGCTTTTGATGCGAAACTCAGACTTGACTTGAGTTCTTACTCCATTCCATCTCAACCTCAGACTAGACTTGAGCTTTGCTAATTTTGACATCCTTGCTGGCCACACTTGACATGAACTTGGCTTTTGCTTGACTCGACTTTTGACTTACTTGCATGTATAACTCACACTTGACTCGAGTTTCACTAGACTTCAGTAGCTTGCTTCCCAAACTAGACTTGAGTTTTGAGTTTTGCTAGCCTTGTCTTCTGACTTGCATCCTTGCAAAACTTGCACTACCCTCAAGTTTCACTAGACACAACATGCTTGGTTGTCAAACATAAACTTGACTTAGAACTACTTGACTTTTCTGCTGTTTGCTTGTACAACGCAGACTTGCTTTGAGTTTCCCAAGTCTTTGTCAGCTTTGATGCAAAACTCAGAGTTGACTTGAGTTTCGCATCAAATTGACTTCTTACTGCATTGCATCTCAACCTCAGACTAGACTTGAGTTTTGCTAGTTTTGACATCCGAGCTTATCAAACTCAACACAGACTTCACTAGACTCAAGTTTTGAGTTTTGCTAGCCTACGTTTCACTTCCTAGCCTCCAAACCTCATGCTCGCACTCCATTTGAGTTGAGCAATGTGTTGAAAGTATTCTTATTGCTGAATTAACAATAATTAATCAATATCAATATATCACTATCATTCAGCTTTCATTTATCTGTTGAAAGCTTTAATAGAGCATGTCCATGCTTACTAATATAAGATGCTTACATAAGTTTCCTCTATAGCTTACATAAGTAAGGGTTTACTAACCCTAGGGGTTTGCAAAACCCACCCTGAACTGACCTGTTTTCACTATTAGATTACCATTGGGAACCATCTAATGAAAACTACCAATACCAGTAGCTTCAAAGATCATCTTATCCACCACTTTGATAGACCAAGGGGCAATCTCCTTGAAGGTAATAAAACAATGATGATTCGGTGACATATGACTTGAGGCACTGAGTCGTAAATGTCAATATCAGTTCCATTCAAGAATGGGATAGTCTCCTTTGACAATGTATGTCCAGCAAAAGTAGAAGTAAATGCCATAAAAGTGATCTCCTCTTCCACAATCAGATTAGCCACCTTTCTCTTTGTCTTAGCCCCTATTTCTGTATCCTTGTTTTCACTCTCTTCTTCTTCTTCTTCAAATGGCATTCAGCCTTGACATGTCCTATTTTCCCACACTTCCAGCATTCCAGACCTGATGACTTGGAGTTATTGCCTCCTTTACCACCACTATTACTGCTCAACCCTCCACCATTCTTGTGACAAGAATTGCCACAGTAGCCTTTGGCAGCAAGAGCAAGCTCTTGCTTCTTCTCATTGTCCTGACAGTGATATTCATGCAGAACTGCATCAATTACCATCTGAGCTGTAAGTGGCTTGCCATTTTTCCAAGCTGCAGCTGATAGAGACTGTCCAATGCTGTGATATGAATTCAGAAGTGAACCGGGGATGATAGTTATGTATTTAGAATCATCAAGCTTGTCATTCGTGCTTGACAACCATTCCTTCAAGCTCATAAGTTTCTCTATGTGAGACTCAACTTCCAATTTGTCCTCACACTTGAGCACATACATCTGTTTCCGGACATCAACTTTCACAATTGGTTCCTCCTCTTCAAATTTCCTACAGAGTGGGTCCCATACCCCTTTCACAGTCTTATGATTCTTGATTTCAATGAGGATGGAGTCCAGGACTGTAATGAAGACTTGGGCTCTGATGGCACCTTCATGGTCTGATAATCATCCCATTGCTTTTCAAGCTTCTCAAGCTTCTCTTCCTCGTCATCATCCAGTGATCCTTGCTCTCCTTCCTTAAAAGTTGGGAGTGGTGGCAGTTTCCAGGCCATGCCTTTGAGATGGCACATCACTCCTTTTGTGGCTCAGAGTATCTCCAGTGTCTTGGATTTCCATGTTGACCAATTTGATCCATCAGTAAGTAGCATGGGCACTGTATAGCCCTTTGATGTGCTGGTCAGATTGCTGGATTCAGGGCCCATAACCTGTAAAGATTATAGTGCAGCTAAGAACAATAAACCTCAGTGAATGGTAAAACTTCACTCATATATATAACTACCTAAGAACAATAAACTATCATGTTGTGAGCAACAAGATCAATACTAAAAATAATGACAGTTGGACTCACCCTCAGTGAATGGTAAAACTTCACTGAGGGAAAGAAATGTCTGGAACCTTCCATCATAAATAGGTTCTGTGAAGGCTTACTAATCTACCTTATTAATAAACCCTAGAACTGCCAACTCTAGCCTTAACAGTTTCTGAGGTGTGTTTGTATTATTTATTGTTCATGAAGTCTTTTGATCAGTTTTAGCATAGTTCTGGGATGTGTTTGCAATATTTATCACTCATGAAGTCTTTCTAATCAGTTTCAGCATAGTTCTGGGGTCTATTTGCAATATTTGCTGTTCATGAAGTCTTTTGGTCAGTTTTAGCATAGTTCTGAGGTGTGTTTGCAATATTTGTTGTTCATGAAGTTTTTTAATCAATTTCAGTATAGTTCTAAGGTGTGTTTGCAATATTTATTGTTCATGAAGTTTTTTAATCAATTTCAGTATAGTTCTAAGGTGTGTTTGCAATATTTATTGTTCATGGAGTCTTTTGATCATTTTTAGTGGTTCTGATATATTCTGAGTGCCCAGTGTCTTGGATGGTGTTTTTGGCTTGGTGTGGAGGCTGGGAAGGTCTATTAATATATCCCAGCTTCTATCATGCAGTCTGAAGCATTGTTTGAACATTTGCAACTTATCTCTGAGTGCCCAGTGTCTTGGATAGTGTCTCTGGCTGGGTGTAGAGACTGGGAAAGTCCATTGATAAAGACAGTGTGTCACACAGGCATTAAACCTGTTCTCTGTACCCTCTTGTCTCGCCCTAAAGCATCATCAGGATGTAGCCCTGAAGCATCCAGCTATGGTCTGTCTGTGCTGTGCTGCTAGGGGCAAGTCCAAGGGGTTGCCTCAGGAAAGGACAGGGGGTTTTACATTAAGCAAGTCCTGTCCATTGACAGAGGAAGGGAGAGGGTGAAGAGGCCTGTGGCTCCCAGGTGCCAACATCTGGTGTCCCCTTTCCAATTCTCACTACGATTGAATTTGCTCATTATTGTCATCACATGTCACTTATCATTGATGTCCAGTGTCTTGTATAGTGCTCTTGCCTGGGTGTAGAGCCTAGGATTATCCTTCAATAAAGCCCAGCTTCTATTATCCAGTCTGAGTCATAATTTTCATTTCTCACATATTTTCCCAACTCATAAGACCAGCACAGTGTTTCTATTAGCATTCAATTGGATCATAGACACTAGGAAGTGCCTTCATACAAGTCATCACCAGATGTAAGACGAATACCTTACTTTCATTCACCGTCTCTTCATGCCTTTACTATGGGAAGCTCAACAAACCTCACGTGCCGGGACAGGATATATTAACGGGCGCTTGTTGCGGTCAGGGTATTTAAGGTCACCCACAAATGGCCTGCTGCAATAGATGCGAATGAGGGTTTAACTCATTACCTGCACTTTGGCATCATGAAGCTGATTCCCCAAGGCATCATATCTGCATGAATTGTCGGATTGATTTCAGTAGCTGGGTCGGTCTCGAACACTGGATCCAAAGCTCAAAGCATACATATTGTTGACTGTGCCAAACCCACTTTGACGATGAGGAAGATTTGGATGACCATTACGATCAGGAACATTACATATGTAGGTCATGTAATAAAGTATGTCAATCAACCATTCCTTTGTTTCCAAACTCTTCATACTAATGAACATTTGTTACAGTTATTTGAGAGCGAGAAGGGTCTCCATGAACATTACCGCCAGAAGAATTGGTACTGGGTCGACTGCCGTCGCGTCTTTCAAACTTAAAATAATCTCAACACGCACCTCAACTCTTCCATCTATAAACCCAAAGATGTCGTTTGTCCTGGCAAGGACCGTGGTGGCCGTTTTGTTTCCCTTTCTGCGCTTTTCTTGCATTTCGAAGCAGGCCCCTGCCCTTCTGGAATGACTCGCGATAGATTCAATCCCTATGTCGTTCAACATGGTAGGAATAATGTGATCACGAACCCCTCCCGTCTTATCGCCAGACCTGCACGGACATATCGAGCTCCTGCTGTCACAGACATGGGCCACTGAACGTTCTTGGAATGGATATAGATACGAATGTTTCCTTTGTCACCAAGCATCAAGATAAGATTTATCGTTGTCCCAATCGCACTGCGTGCGGTGCCGAATTCTCTGTAACGAGTTCCTTGACTCAACACGTGGAAAGCGGCCAATGCGGGGTTCATAAGTTTCCCGAAGTCAAGCATGCTATGGATTCTCTTGTAGGAGGAAAGTGGAGATTAAGCATGTAATGAGTTTCTGTCATGTATAAGCCTATAGTAGGTCATAAGGTAGTATATTCAAAACAGTAAGCTGGGAGACAACGGTAAATACAGCATATATAGATGTGCCAATATGTAGAATCAATCCATCGAATTTTAGTATCAGGGAATCATCGTGAATTACGCAGGATAATTTCAAAGTTGAACTGAAGCACCATATCATGTCTGAGAAGTATAATAATTTCACAGGAACAGAATCTTCAGTTACTGCCATTGTTGATATTCAGTATACTGCTGACCGGCCTGCCAATCTCCTAGGGCCCTTTTACTTTGGATACATTTACGTTCCGCGACGTGACAATCTCGATAATCCTTTCGAGAATATTTCTTCTGGCTGAAGCAAGGGAATTGATACTTGAAATGCATTGAATAAAATGATTAAAATACCAATAGTCGCACTTATATTTTTTCTCTGAATCTTTCTCAGCATGCCGTTCGGCATTGTACATAGTCGAGAAGTATTTTACACTGGAAAATGGCTATTAATGAAGATAACTCTGTTCGAAGAAAAATGAAAAATTACCAAGTCAAACAAACGGCCTCCTTTCCCTCGCGTGCTTTTTCTTCCAGAGTAAGAACCTTCAGCTGATGGCCGTTGACGACCTTTACTTGGGAGCTTAAAAGCCCAGGCAAAGAGATCTGACCCCCATAAGCCTGGGGAAGATGTATCTGTTGTACCGTAGAAGCTCCTTGGTACAGCGGCTGCCTTTGCACCACGTAACCTATAAATCGTTTAATTTCACTGTTATAATTAAAGAATACAAACTCATAACGAACTTACCATTATTTTCCTGATGTCGGAGATACTGGGCAGCTGGACCCACGCCTCAAGAGAATATTAGCGATGTTTTCGCAGAACAGAGCCATAATCCGAATACCTTGATTGTAGAATCCCTGGACGGGAGTCTGCGTATACTCAGCGGGTGGCATAGGCTCAGTGTTGTCATCGCTGTAGGGCGCCATGTTGCTATTTGGGTAATAGTGATACATTTGGTGTAGATTTGTCTGAGTGTTCTCGAAGGGGAGAGAGGTGGGGATGGGGATGGGAAATGAACCCGCAGACCGCCTTTTATTCTACGAGACTATGTGTGCCGTTTCAAATATCCTAAATGAGAGAAAGAGCCATCTCGGAAGAATCGGCTAACAGAGGCATTGCTGTTCCACTCTGGATAAACCAGCTATTATGTTACCTTTGCATTGAGCTCCTTACCCGGCATTAGAGGCAGTCGCGGTGTAGAGATAGTTGGTGGATCGGCGACCACATCATCATATTTGCAATATCAAGTAAATAAATGTACTCCGTATCGGATAGACTAGAGCTATGGAGAATTCTTAAGACACCTCAGGGTCGTTATATCCTTATTAAATATGTCCTAATCTAAGTAGTTTGAACCTACGCGAAGTGGAGAGAAGTCCTCTTACGGAAGCAGAAATTTCTTCGGTTACGACTTTTCGTCGGATGAACCGGATCAACTAAAAAAGATTTGACTAAAATAAACCGACGATCATTGGTGAGGAACTCATCTGTCAATTACTAAATGAGTTACCATTAGACCTTCTTTGTAGATGCGGGACGCCTTCTTTTCAGGCCTCGTTTTGATGGAATACATGCATAGGTCGGCTCCAGCTATTCAGGCTTACTAAGATGTAGATCTGGACGAAAAGCATTTCCCCTTGTATGATAATCCAAAGTATTGACGCTGTCGAAAGTGGCTTGATCTGCTTCGCCTAGAGACTAGCGTTTCATGCAAGGAGTATCGCCTCCATCAAGTTGACTGGATTTGTATACTCCCTAGCTTTAATAAATTTGACGCCATGATGTGTTGAATGAACTGAAGAACGCATGCGGTCCCGCTGCAGCTGTCTACCACGAGCTGGAGCCGAGGGCCTTCTAGAGCTGGTCAGTCAATTGTAGGCGCCTATATGACGTAACTTTCCTTACGGAGGGACCAGTTGTGAGATCAGGAACACCGGGGATTCGAAGGATACCGAAGGTCATATCAATTGGGTGTTTAAGAAAAGGTTGAAGGAGTATAGCAACACAGCTGGGTCGTTGGTTGCTGTGTAGCCCTCATTCCTTGCTTCCGGCTCTTTGTTGTTTTCTGTGGCGTGGAACTGCGATAGCTGGAAAGGTGCAAATCCCTCCAGGTACTCGTTGGGGTAAGAACGAGAAGTTCGGCTTCCAACTGTAATCCAATGGTAAAACAATCAAAAATGAATGAAGGTTATTTATGAAGATAGGTACCATGAAGCATTGCGGGGGGATTCCTGGCGATTCTGGGAATCGTGGAATGTATTTACATGAAAAGAACCGGCGAAGACTAGCATTCGGAAATTGATGCCACGTTCATAGATAAGGTCCATCTCAATGTTGGACTTCTGTGACGAGCTTCAAAGAGGAGCCAAACGACCGTCGACCGGAGGCAGAGGTGCCCTTATCGCATATATATCATCGGTCAGCTAACCATCAGAGCGAGGCAAAACGCACAAATAGGCGAGATACTAGTGGCTAAAGTTTTTCAATCGATTTGAGGTCGAGAACTTTAACGTGAACAGTTTGAAATCGCGGATGCAGCGGGGTTGGTCCACGCATGCCAACCTATGCGAAAAGTGAGCAATACCCTGAGGGGAGCTGTCGCCAATCCATCGTGGGACCACGTATCGTTTTGAACGAAGTTTGAGGATAAGAACATCGATTTAGACGCTGACAACTTCAATGTTACCCGTTGAACACGTGGATATAATGGAATTAACGAACATCTGCGAACATAACTTGAAAATGCGCTGTCGGACGTAACAAATATCAAGTCGTGACGTTGCTTGGGAGGAAGCTTGGAGGTGGAAAATTGTTTCGATTCGAGTCCCAAATTAATGTAATAATTTGAGGCCGCAAATGCAGTGGGGTTAACCTAACTTGCCATGGCAAACACTGACCGCTATTCGGTTGTAGAAAGAAGTTTGAGGAGAAAAAGTTGAATTTGAGGCCGGCAGCGTTAACCTTACCACTGTTGAAACTGGAGGAACAATAGTATTACTGGACGCGTGCCAACCGATGCGATGATCTGAGTGGAAGCGTTACTGGTGGAACCACGGACACCATTTGAAGAAACCTCGAGGCAATTGATATCGATTTTGAAGGACACTGTTAATGTTAACATTGAAACGCCGGGTAAAACGGATTTCGACTCGATCATGCAAACCATGCGAACGCTCCGGACGCGTCATTCAAATTACAGAGCCACTGGCGTCGTTGGAAGAAAGGTTGAGGAAAAGGACATCAATGTTGAGGCCATCAGCGTTAAGGCCGTCAGCATTAACTTTAAAACTTCGAAACCATGGATGTAGAGGAATTGGGAACTTCTCCAGGCATTGTCTGATGTTCGGCCACCGAGATATCGTAGATTCCACTTCATGGGCTCATTAACGTTGTTTGGGAGGAGACTTGAGGCGATAATTTCTTCGATTCGAGGCCGAGAGCTATAATGTTAACACTTTGAAGCCTTGGATGCAACGTAGTTGACGGCTGAACTGGAACGTCAACCTAATGTGCGAACACAGGGCGATGCTCCGAGCTGGACGTCAAAAATTCAAGTCGTGGAGCCACTGCCGGCTAGACCTTTCTTTTCATTTGAGGTCGATAACTTGAACGTTAACACGCTGGAGCCGCGGATACAGCCAGGTGGCTTGTGCATTCCATCCTAAGTTTCATACCAGATCCAAGCGTGGGGCAGGGTGTTGAAATAAACTTGGGGCAGCGAACAGCATCGATTTGAAGAGGCCGGTGACTTTAACGTTATTTTAACGTTATTAAGTTATAAAACTGGATTCGCTAACTTGAACGGGGGACGACGGGCAGAGAGGCAGATAAGGAAGTAGTCCACAGGTACTATCGGTCACTGTCACTGCCACACGCCTGGGCACTACTGTGATCCGACGGTTCCAATTACCTTATAATTACTGTTTCAAGGCACTAACTCTCCAGTTCCGATAAAGTTCCGATACACTAGAGTGTATTTAAAATGAGAAACTTTTGGTTAAACCAGACACTGATGCAATTACGCCGTGAAATCGCCGCGCCTGATTGCTCAAATTTTTGGCTATGACACCGCATATGTCACATTATGATTGCTTGTACGATGCCTCTTCAACGTCGAGACCGTTCCCCTACACGCCAACAGCGCAAGAATTTTTTTATACTAGCTTACATTGCCCTAAAGCTTACCTAGGAAGAAGAATCCGAGGGGTATGCGGTGAGGATACCGCGTCTCCTCCGGGGTGTTCTGACTAGCGTACTAGTTGGGCGAGAGGAAAGAACTTCTAGGCCACGTCCAAAGATAGGTGGCGGAAAAATCGCTTGGGAGTACTTGGCGGAAATGACAGAGAGTCAGTGCGAGTGGCTTTCAGGTAAGTATCTGTCTGTGCAGCTTGCTCTCCCTTCTAATTCTCTTCTAGGTTTACCCGACACGAGCTTCAACGTCTACGGTGAGGAAAGGGGAAGCTGGCGCTTACAAGCTTAAGGCTCCACTCGGTAATCAGCGTGACAGGCTTGTCAACACTGATGTTGAGTGGAATCGAAACGGATTTCAGGCACAATCAACACGTCTGAACCAAAAGTTTCCCATCTTAAATACACTCTACTCGATCTGACTTCATGATCATCACAAAAACCTCACGTGATTGACAAGCGCTCGCCACACATGGTGATCCGTAGACGCGATCATGATCGACTGGTCATGCTTGGCAAACTGGTCATCTCTAGGTATCCGCGCCGCCCTGTTGGCGGCGCGGAGCACCGGAGAACTCCCCACAATTTTGGATCCGAAAACTGGTCGAGAACCGTGGGAAAGGGACCTTAGACACCACAGGTTTGCCGGAGTTAGGGTCTCCACCCGCGATCCTTGCCTTGAGCTTATACCTTAATCACATGTTGAGAGTTGTCAGGAATACCATTAGCCACTGCAGAGGTTTTTTATGATATGGCTAGGTTCTTTTTCTTTGTTTCTTGTTGAGACGTCGTATGCTGCCTAACTTTGAGGTTCGCTTCCCTTTATTTCTTACTCTCGCACATCGTCTTATTACTATTTTTTCACGCCTTAGGAACATGAACACGGCACACCTCTTTGCCGCAGGTCATTCAATCTATCTCCGTCCGTTCTCGCAAGCTGATATTATCTCAATCATGATATTTAATACGTCCGAAGATGTGATATTAGTAGGTCTATTACTTCAGGATCGTCGGAAATGGTCTACTACACGCAGTGCTCGCTCCAGCACTCCTGACAGCATCAAGCCTCGCACTCGCTTCAAAAGGCCCTTGGGACGCATTCAGCATCAATCATGCAGCTAAGACGCTTTGGACAACCGTTGTGGAGACAATTAATGAAACAGCCAGCTCTGTGTCGAACTTCGTTGGCCAGTCGAAGAGCGCGACGATCCATGGCAACTCGTGGGTTGCACTGGAATTTGGCAAAGGGGTTCGTGCATTCTTTTTATCGTATTCCATATCATACTGATATAGCTTAGTTCGATGGCTTCGTAACGCTCTCTCTGAGCCATCAAGCCCGAACATATCCCTCTTCCTCGCCTTCACCGGCGTCATTAGTGACGACTCTGCCATGACAGCGCAAAAGCCAATCCTACAACGGTGCTCTGCGGCTTCATACTCCTCTTCCTACCGCGCAACGGACAATACCTACCGCGACGCCTCGAGGCGAGTTCAGGGGCGGTCTGCGTCAGCCATATCGGCATAACAATTACCTTTATGCCGCATTGGGATGATCTACATGCATATACGGGGTATTTCTATGTGCCTGAGGAGAAGCTTCTGATTCGAGCTTCGTACGCTGGTGTATGTCCCAATCATTTTCTTAAAGATACATCTAACGTTATTTACAGGCTTACACCGTGCAAACGAACATAATTCCATCTCGTACGTCGCACCCCGCACCCTATGTAAGATGATTGATTGGACGCAGATAAGGGCAGTGGTTTGTGGTGAAGGTGATAGAGCGGTGAGAGGCTCAGGATGATGCAACAACGTATTGGGTCGTGAGTTAGATTATAAGCATTCGTCCTAGTCGAGATGCTGATGCAGACGCACAGTCGAGATCTCTATCGCGTAATGTACAACTCGAGATGGTTGGGCCACGTCACCTACGCAGCTTGCTCAAATCAATATCAACATCGTCACGAAAGCACAAATGTTTTGAATTCTTCTCAGTAAAATGTGTACAAGATACGGACCCTTCAAAACGCAATTATGTTTATAAATCTACCTATGTGCTCTTTAATAATTTATCCAGGTACTCATCCCCAGTGAAGACCGCCTCAGGTCAGGACGGTTCACAGAGGTTTGCATCGTTCCGCCCGATGTGAAACGATATGAAACGCGCATGACCGAAGAATGGTGCGCGCTTACAACAAGCAAGAGGGTCCAGGCGCTCGACATTGGTTCATATCGGTTCTTGTAGCTGTTTCCTTCTGTTTCCTTCTGATCCCCTTTGATCCTTTCCTCTTCCTCATTTTTTTTTTTTTTTCAAATAGATTAATTGGTAGTAAATATGTACATATCAGTCTACACTGTACAGCGGATCCGGATCCACCAATATACAATAACCTACTACCCTCCCTTACTCCCTTCCAACCCCCAATTCCAAATATCCAACGGTGAGGTTAAGTTGCAAAGTATCCAGTACGGCTGGAAAGAACCTATAGAAGTTGCATTACAAGTCAACGGGCAAATCAGCGTTAGAAATATAAAACATACCTAGGTAAAGGAACTCCTCCCAATATCTCAATACTTTCTCTAAGGCGCGCTATATCTCTTGTGTGCGCGTTGGGACCGTCGGGGTTATGGATGTCTTTTGAGACATGTCTAACGATGTCAAACGTGGATTATGCGCGATTGAAGAAGATAGCTGACTTACACGCACTCATAGATGTCATCATGAAGAGATAGCACGTTAGATGAGAACCTGTGCCGTCGGGAATGTGTAGAGAATTAAGCAACGTAATACTGTAAGTCAAACAATTCTCTGGTGTATCGTGAACGCCCTGTTCAAACGCTTGGAGATTAAGCGCCTAAAAACTGGCTACTATACATGTGCATACTTGCTTCCGAAGGTTTACTAATGCTATTCTTTGTCACTTCCCCCTCAATAGTATACCGAAGCAAGCCAATTGTTTAATAAAACCAAAATAAAACTTCCCCTGCTTTAAAGAACCTCTCCAATCTCTCGACCGCTTTCCACTTCTGGCAGTTCTCTCAAATGAGAAACACTGTATACTAAATTAGCTTGATGGTTGTTTGACTCGGACTTCTTGCTGTCTTCAGATTTAGGTGGTGCCTTGCAATGAGCCTTGATGTGTCCGGGTTTACCACAATTCCAGCAATCACAAACTGGCTTCTCCCTAGCTACCAATGCCAAGGCCTCAGTCTTGATCTTCTGCTCCTCCTGGTTGTTGCTGCGACGCACTTCTTCATTTAGAAGGCGATCCTGCGCATGTTCAAACATGCACAACTTTTCTGGTAGAGCATCAATGGATATGAGGAAAGCTTCATATGTTTCATCCAATCCGGCAGTAAGACCCAAAATCTTGTCCTCCTCTGAAAGCTTCACATTGATCTGCTCCAATCGATATGCAAACTCCTTGATGCGACCAATCCAGTTAGCCATGGTCTCATTCTCACGCTTTGTGAGGTGCATCTAATGTCGGCGAAGAGCTAAGCGTGTTGCAAATCCATGTGCCACGTGAATTCGTTTGAGGGATTCCCAAATCTCTGCAAGGTCCCTCATCAGGAAACATGGTAAAAACGGGCGCCTAATGGCTCGGAAACGAAATTTGGTTATTCCTATGGAACGACACAGGAATATCTTAACTTTTTTTTGAGAACCTGGTTTATTTGATCTATAATCCTCTCACACTAGAGGCATGCTAGTTTTTATGCTCCGCTAAATTCTGGGAAAAAGCTTTCGGCCGTGCAATTATGTCGATGTTTGTAAATGTGAGAAAATGAAGGGAAAAAAGGAATCCCACTCTCATTTCAATAATGATAAATGTTCTCGAAAATACCAAGAATTGTCTTGATTTTAGTCCACATTTCCCCTCCCATAGAACCAGCCTTTGTCTGCCGGAAAATGACCCTTGAAAATTAAAATTTGTACTTTATTTTATCACTCCACCAATTTAAACTTTTGCCCAACCATTTTCACCCCTTCAAATGTTGCTTTCTTTCCGATTCTAGAATGTGGGAAAGCCAGGAACTATTCAGGATTGATCGGCACTTTGACGCACCGCATATGCCGCATTGGACGTGATTATGTCATGGATTTTTCTGCTCCAAAGACCTTCTCAGAATCGGTATTTCCCAGATACTTTGGACATGTCATAAAAGTGAACTGAAACAAACTTTTACCAAAACTTTCACTCAGGATAATATTCCAATTTAGCCTACTTCTTTACTGGGAATGATGCTTGCTATATCTATTATTTGACTGTTAGAAAAACCAGTATTTGTTAAGCCTTTTGGGCAAATTTCTCGGCCTGTAGATGTTTTAGAAAAAATCTGCAGTTTTTGTGAATTTATTTAGCGACTCCCTGAGCCACTCTCGAAGAGAGTCACTAAGCAATCCTTAGAGCGGTGTATGCCTCGAAATGCTTCAGAGACAAGTATAAATTCAGCCTTGTATTGGTAGCCTTAAGTATAATGTCCCTCTCATATTCAGGTAATGTCTATCAAATGAATTGATTTCAAGTATATCAACGGTAATTACATAAATGTGTCCACAAAGGTGTAGCGACATAGCTATGCAAAGTTAAACCGCTGAACGGTCGTGTATAAAACCGCATCGATGCCCACAAGGCATGCTCAATAAGAAATAAGTGGCTACAGTAAACATATGACATACGGAATAAACATGACACCAGACTTTACGAACACGTTCAGTGGTGGGTTGACCAGAGCCTTCGATGGTGAAGATGGTGTTGTCCTTTGTAAAGATTCAATAGAACTCCTCGGCATGGCGACGTTCTAGAACGGCTCGTCGAGGCAAATGGTACCACCGGTGTTAAGTATGGCTAAGCGTAAAGTACTTAAGCTTTGAATTTAGTGAATAGGTACTGAGGATGGACGTACGGCGAATAATTGGGAAGGCTATAACATCGACGGACGACGAAAACCTGTATTGCACAGCAAACGTGAAGAGGAAAGCTTACGAAGGAATGTGATGGCACGCGACCACAGGTAGGATTCGACCGACAAAGCAAGGAGCGGGGTTAAGCATGGTGGCACTATCTTTAAACAAAAGCTGTTAGGGCATGGTAGGAGGAATAACATAGGCGGCTTACCTGTGACGACTTCCCCGCAGACCTGTTTTGCAGTCGATTCGGTGCACCATGGGTGTGATTCTCATGTTGGAGGCTTCCTAGAGAGATGTGAGGACATATAGGGAAATAGAAGGAGCAAACTCACCATAAAAGTACCACAAACAACCCAACTGGTTGGAGAGCCCGGGACAGGCAATCACCGACGTTGTTAGGTGATGTTAGCCGTAGGATTAAAGATAGCCATCCAGGTATGGTCATGAGTTGAGGAAGATAATATGGGTTTATGTTCCGGAATTGATGAGTGATAGTGACGCAAAAATATAATCGAAAGGAAGAGAGTCAGTGAACATGGAACAGCTCAGATGAAGATGCATACCTCTGCACCACGTAGTATAACGTAATAATAACCGATCAGCGATCAATTGCACAACGAACATGAAGAGGAAAGCTTGCGAAGGAATGTGATGGCACGCGACCGCAGGTAGGATTCGACCGACAAAGCAAGGAGCGGGGTCAAGCAAGGTGGCACTATCTTTAAACAAAGCTGTTAGAGCATGATACGAGGATTAACATAGGTGGCTTACCTGTGAGGACTTCCCTGCGGACCTGCTTTGCAGTCGATTTGGTGCACCACGGGTGTGGTTCTCATGTTGGATTCTAGAGAGATGTGAGGACATATACGAAAATGGAACAAACAATCTCATCGTAAAAGTACCATAAACAACCCAGCTGGTTGAAGAGCTTGAGACAGGCAACCGCCGACGTTGTTGGTTGATGTTAGCCATAGGATTTGAGATAGCCGTCCAGGTATGGTCGTGAGTTGAGGAAGTAATACGTCTCACTTCAGGAGACCATCCAAGGACATAGAACCATGGAGACTGATAAGCCATATCTGGTACATAGGTGGCCTACAGATCGGAGGTCAGCACGAGGTAGGGTCCTGAGTTCTGGAGCAGAACACACCATACAAAGAATCTCAAGTCTTCTTAGAGAGGCTAAAGCGTAGATAAAGAAAACTTGAAGTTTGAATACAAATCAAAATCTAGATAGAACTACTTTTAGGGCTAGAGAGTCGAGGAAGGAATGGGCACACACTGCACACTGCACGCCTACATGTACAGCCACCCAGGAGACCCCGCTTCAAACTCAGCTGCTTTGCCATGCACTCGCTTGAAGCCTCTGCAATCTCAGCTGCTACATAAAAGGTTGACATATTGTTTCGGTCGCGTTATACACGCGTCTGAGATCTAATATATGACTCAACCACTTACAAGGTTCCATAAGGATATCAACACAGTTACTGGAACTGGCTGGCCATGTGTAGGCCGTGTCATGACAATATATTAGTAGCAGCGGTTTGCGATCCTATTGTTCTCTATACTCGATGTATTACTATCTTAGTCAATACACTACCTGTTATGAGTAATATCTCGCTTCGGCAACCGAATGAAGTGTGATATGAGTGCAACGTGTCGCCATACAGCGACCTTAAATTGGTTGAGGCTTTAGTATGAAGAGCTGTATTTGTATTTCTTTACCTGGACTTGTTTTTCTTGGTGGAGGTAGGTTAGAAGGTGGCTGACTGTTGGCTGAAGACCTTCAGATCGTAACACGTTGTTGAATATTGGAAATACTACATAATACTTTTCCAGATGCACAATGAATTCGTATGCTATTTTAATTTCTCTCTTCTAAGCAAACACGCTTTGGAATATGGTTCCCACGGCTGCTCTCGCTCGATCTTCCTCCGTCGAGGCTCAGAGACTCTGGTGCGTCCTGTTTTGCGAATTCAACCTGTTAATCTCATATACCTTCCGTTGATAAAACCTTACAGAAGCGTGAAATGCAATGTATTAATGAGGTATGGATCCCACAAATTTCTTGGTAGGTGGCTCACATAGGTTCAGCAACAACTCGTGATTCTTGTGAGCAGGAATCAGGTTTTTACGTCTCCAAATAGAGACTATGTGCCTATGATCCAACCTGAAAAAACTGAGACCATTGGGCTCATGGAGATCCAGGAGAATACCAGTATATAGGATGGTTTCATGAGTGGCATCCCCAGCTCGCTCTCATTCCTCAATTTCCCCAATTCGAAGGAGTCGTGCTGAACCGTCTGTCATTCTGTGGATATATGGACTTGATTGAGAAAACTGCCTCTGAATCGAGGTTAAGAGCGGATATAGCGGAGTCATGGCTCAGATTGGAAGTCGCACTATATTTTAGCATGAAGAAATTACTGCAGAACGCTACTGTCCATCAACACATCGAGGCCAGTTGGCTACCTCTTCCATCAAATTATGGCTATCGCAATAACCATAAGCGGGCTCGTTGGGCTCTCAAATGTGCCGAACAATCTCGGAATGCCTTTCTAGGACTCTTAGCGACGGTTACCTTGGGTATCGTATTGTTCCAGCAGGATACCACCTTTCCGTCAGTCACTTCACCTTGGATTGACTACATCTCCCGATTTGAGGGAGTTGACAGGGCTTGGGTAGAGGATCTGGCAAGGTCCTTTGTTGGCAATTTTAGCTTCGCAACAACGAGAATAGGTACTATCGTTAATATGAAAAAGCTGCCAATATGGGAAATCATTCGGGCCTTTCTTCGTATCGACATTCCAATCTGGTACTTCTGGGGTGAATTGGACTCAAAGCCTTACAGAACCAAGATCAAAATCTTCGACGACTTCGCACCACCAACAATGAATCAACAGGAAATTGATTCATACTACACTCGACCTGTTTCATCGGCGGCTCAAGCACATCACACCCTAATTCCTAGTTATGGAAGCGGGCAGCGAACTGGGGAGCACTGGAATGTTTTCTTTGAGTGTGATAAAGAGAGACATGAACGAGTAATGGCAACAGAAACCAAAGCAGAGCAAGAAGAAAGGCGCGAGAGGAGGCAAAGGAAATTGAGAGCGCCAGATTGGATACTCAAGTTTCCGGAAAGGACCAGAGTCTTCGTGTGGATCAGTTTCCCCAACGGACATCGAGTTTGAACACAAGTAGCAGGCGGAGAATTGAAATGGCGCTGGATTCTTTATTCCGCCGCTCAAAGAAGATACAACGACATCGATGATGAGTGGGACCTTTGCTCTGAATTTGATAATGACGACCATAGGCAAATGGAAATAGACGTTCTCGATTATCATTCAGCAGAAGATGAAGGTAAATGGGATACACCTGGAGTACCAGAATATAGCATGGATCTCATGAAATATGATTATGCTAGCGTAACTGGTGACCATTTCACGGACTCTGTGAGAGAGAAGTTGCATTGCATGTCCCTTGATGAGGTTTGACATCTATACTATGGCGTTCTTATGGAGAACTCCAAGGGAAAAATTCCTTCAAAGAATGCCGACATAACTCTTCAACAATCTAGGAGTATCTTAACGGAGATTGCTGGGGAAATCTCGGAAGACCAAGGACAACACCTGACCAAATTTGTAGCTCTAGTGCCGGGAGAGGAGGATCCGTCTAGCATTAGAGCAGATTTGACCATAGATGCGATACTCGAGAAAATGCAGCTAAATGGATGGTTGGGGACAGTTCTTTTGGCCCGCATCAACACATCTGAAGGTCAAGAATTCTCTATTGTCGAGAAACTATTGATGGGACACGGTATGGGATGGATTCTCACCACGCCTGATCCCATCATTGCGATGTTTTGCATTCAGAAAACTATTGATACTCCTGCGAATATAGGGAGAAACCTTCTAGAACATGGTATCCCATTTCGAATGAGCTTTGAGGTCAGCAATATGGAACATCGCCAGGTTCTGCGATGTGCAGTTTTAGGAGTTAGACCGCTAGACTACTCCCCCACACTCACAGATTACCAGGCATACATATCCTTGCGTAATAGCTTTTTAAAATCTTCTCGTGGCAGGTTGGCCTTACTATCCGGTGGAATATTGTGGCGATTGGCAATGGAGATCATTGGACCCGAGGCAATTTTCGGATTTCCTTGTGAGCAAGACATGTGCAATACAGAGATTATATTTTCTTCATCAAGAGCTCTTTATGGGAGAGAGAAGCTAACGGAAGAAGAAATAGATCTTCTGTGCGGCGCTTATTACATGGAAAAAAGTACGTCTGAAAGCAAACCTATTGTTTAATTTGATTTTAAATATAGTCTGTAGATGTTGGCCAACCAGGTAAACGTATGTCATGGTGGCCAAAGCCCAATATCTGGCGACATAGTGGGCTAGATGTCGGTTATTGGAGCTCCGGCTGTGAGAAGTGGTTTCAAGATAGAAAAGAGAGGATACGGAAAGGGGATGCGCATCTGAAGAGCACTGAAGCATGGAGGTCTTCTCTGGCTAGAAATCGAAAAACAACAAAATTCTTCAAGGCCTATGCTATACAGTGTGATAAGGCAATAACAGGAGTGGAAAGCATCATTGGCAACAGTATTTGAATGTAGCTATCGAATTAGCCATTAGATAATTAGAATAGTGATTCATTCATTATTAGAAAACCAGAATGTGCACATTGCCCTTATTTTATAGGAGAAAGCTTGCGTCGAATTCCATTCATTAATAGAAAACCATAATGTGCACATTGTTCTTATTTTATAGGAGAAAGCTTGTGTTGAATTTAAATCCGCTCTAGAATCGCTCAGTATTACAGATGCAGCATTTCAAACACTGACATCCCTCACCACGACCACTACTGGGATTCATTAAAGAAGCCTCGTTCATCTTGAATAGAGGAAATCCATTTGGTAGTGTTATACACGCTTATCATCTGCTGTACGTGTACCGCTCGGCGCTAGTGTTGCACTCCTCACTGCCACATAAATGTTGTTGAGATGAGGTCATCAGCCATCTCGCAAACACGCGAGGAAAATCACATTTATGACAGAAGGTTAAATAAAAAGGAATAAAGCAGAGAAGATAAGAGAATAACGCTAGGATAGCAGAGGTTAAAAGCCTAAGGCTTGATATCAGCATGCGGCAGAATGGAGTGATTATTCTACCTGGGAATCAGCGCTTGGCAAAGCAAATCCTCACCTATCCTTTTCTTTTTACTATAGTTTGGGACTTAATTCTTCTCTTCTGTCTTCTTTCTGCAGAAAGCGATATGTACATATAATTGTATATCTGGACGCACAAGGATGTACAAGGACCTACAAGCTAGGACATACCCCGGGCGCCAAACACTACAGACTCAGCACATCAGTATTCCCACCACCACATGAACCAAGAGCTTCGCTTGCATTCGCAATCTCTTCAGCCACATATGGCATCGATCATCTGTTGTATTGATAAGTACTATGGTCTCATGATACAGATAGTATGGAAGCTGGAAGGATGACGAGTGAGGCATGAAATTGAGTCCATTAACCTTTAAGCGGTGTTCTGGGAAGTGTATTCTTTCCACTGATATGGTTTGAAACCGGTCTCTAAGTCGTCAAGTCCTGTGAAGAACGGTTCCTGTCGAATGTATGTGTTAAATGAGAAGGATCTTAAAATACTGGCTTTCCTTACCGGTAAAATAAATGGCCTATCCATTCCGGATTACTCTGTAGGACCTGGAGAGCACCTGGACGTTTTTCGAAGAAACGCAGGTCATAAAAACACTTTGGATACTGAGGTACTGGACCAACATGAACAGAGTTCGCATGGTCTCCAATACGAGTGCGCCGAACATTGCCACCTCGGTGCGAATTAGCACCTAGGACGTTAGGACGAGCATATAGCTTGTCAATAACATAGAAAATTAGATCTATATGTGCGCTTCACCATACTTTAGGAATGTGATAGAATTTGTACGGTTTGACCCTTGATTCTGGATCTGTATCCTCCGAACTCATCCCATTGACACCGAGCATTAGGAGAACATCCATGTAGGCTGATGGGACGTCCTTAGGAAACTCTAGTAAACGCTTGCGAAATTCAAAGAGCTGCAACACTATGAGTGAGATAAAGATATACACAAATGTGAATTACCTCTACGCGGCGCGCCTGGTGCCGACCTGGTTTCTGGCCATCTTGCTGTTCTTTCAGAATGCGATAACGATCTTGCTCTGTGGCGACACTGAGCCTCGACTGAAGTTGATGGACATCCTTAAGTCTTCGAAGCTTATCAGTAAATTTCTGGGCTAAGAAAGACTCCCTTTGGCTATCCACGATGTACCACCGTGGGTTGCCTTCACAGAGACGCAGAAAATCCCGAGCAAATACCACTGAAGCACGGTTGTTCCATCGTTTTTGAAGATTATGTTCCTCATGATCCTTGGATAATTTACAAAGGTCCAGTCTAAAGTTATCGGCAGTTGGTCCACTCGTCTGTCCCATAACAAAATCATCGAGTTCTTGCTTAGTCGGTCTGGCAGGGGGAATAGTGTAAGGCTGCTCATCTCGATTCCATCCCATGAGCTTATTAGTTAGCTTCCTGATATCATCCTGTAACGGACTAAACTATACGCCTGATTAACTAAATTATATATATACTCACGTTGAGTTTTGTGAGACCTTCAGGTTTGGACTGTTGGTGTACAGGAAGACCAAAAGCTATGTCACTTCTCCTTGGACACTGGCCCGTATTCATCAGTTGTGCAACCGTAAGCTCTAAAATGTGTCCACTTATAGCTTGGGAAATTTCTTCCAAGCTCATTCCCGCAGGAATTGTCCCATTATTATCCAAAGGTTGCCCACCCCTTTGTGCACCTGAAGGTTGGCCAGTCAGTTGTGCACCCGATGTAGACGAGCTTTGAAAGGGATTAGTAGTGGGGCGGCGACTATAACTATGGCTTGTATCCATTGGAATATTGGGGGTCTTTTGAGAACCTGAAGTGGACATATGAGAAGTCAGCGGAGCACTCGAATTTGCATTCGATGGAGTCCTCTGTGTATTCCCTTGTCCCTGTCCGGCTAGAGGAGGCTGAAAAGACTGTTCCGGCATTTGGGACGATCCTGCCCCGGTATTACTTATTGGAGTACTTTGAAGAACTTGTATTGGAGCTTGTGGGAAAGATGGCTGTGATTGAGATTCGTCTGCAGTATCCTGTGGTAGCATAAGTTGTTGGACCACTTGTCCTCATAATGGTGTAGGAGTTTGTGGCTGCACGGTTGTGCTCGTGGACAAAGACCGAGTGCTGTCGGACACCGAGGGAGATATTCCCTTCAACTGATTTCTAAAAGGGTTGGAGTCTCGCTGAATGTATAATATGTAAGTTATAGCCAAAGAATCCTTCCTGAAATATCACCTGTGGAGGAAGGCGCCCGACTCCTGTAGGTGTCAATATTATTGGAGATGTCATGTTCTATTTTCGATTCAGATATATATTATATCAAACAATAAGAAGTTTACCTCCTGATGACGTTCGGATGCTGGCGATGTAACCAATCTGGAGTTGATGGCGGCTCTAGCCTGGCAGCACCATCAATAATGTATAAAATTTTCCAAAAGGTCTGATTCACCAAGATCTCGTCGCGTTCTTCCAGCATAAGGTTGCAAATCCCAAGGGGAAGAGAGGGTGGGATAGGGCTGTTGCGGTTAGCCAGAGCCAGAAAGTATATTAAAAGATAAAGGCCGTCCCTGTCAAGTTGTTGCTGTTTTAAGACATCGACCATGTTCCTGGACAAAGTATTCCTATAAGTATACTTGAGAACAATATTTTTTTTTAACTCAATTACCATATATTCTCAAAGTTCATCGGGGCATAGCAGAAATCTCCTGTCTCCTTTACAGCGAGCTCAGCGATTGCTTCTATTGCACGATGTTCTGCTCGTGGCTCAATCAAAAACTGTTTTGTGAAGAAAGAAAGAAAAAAAACTCACTCTCCACGAAGCCTGTGACGTCCTCAATTTTCGCATGGCTTTGCCTAACAAAAATCTCACTGGCCCAATCGATGCCTATATCTTGGAAATCAAGCATTTCTGGCACATTTCCATCTAAGGGATACATTGTCGAAGATTAATATGCAGATATACGTATGGATGCTGCTTACCATTAATATTGGCTAAAAAGTTTGGCAACTGCCTACTATCAAAGGCGTCTTGGGCAAGTTGGGCTTTTCCGAGTATGACTAATGCAAGAGTTCCGGTCATATTTAGGAATATCAAGATTGAAACGCATCGTAGCTTCCTGGTGAGGTTCTGGAAGGTGATGTACAGCACCATAGATGTACGCTATGAAATGGTCCTGTTGAAATAATGCGGGATTACTGCCAGGAACCGACCAAAGGCCTATACCTGTATCTATGCTGTTCTGCATCGTTGCCGAAAGTTTGGAAACGGGTTTTGGAGGCATTGTTGAAGAATGAGGAGTTAGATTAAGACAAAGGGCAGAGCATTTCACACGTGGCACGCTTACATGTTATGTAGTCGCTCTCGAACAGTCTCCAATGATTTATATCGCACACGCACACAAGAGAGGATATTGGGTTTATGGATATATCATCGCGTATATGTACTATGAATACGTAACATGTTCAAATAACTTTTAAATAGCGAGTTTAATAAGTCTGATTCATTGTTAGATCAATGTTACAGGTGTGTTTCGCCGCCTGGGCTGGAAATATGTGTTCAATTTGGGTTATTTAAGCAGGAAATAGTTATACCTTTCGTGTGCTGGGGGGAAGGTCCCGGCATGCTCTCTCGGAGGAGGTCTTGAGATAAAGCTTCACCATATCTCGTGCAGGCCAGTACACAACATACTTGCGAAGAATAGGAAACTCTTGGTTAGCCTAGACTGGTATAATGGTTTTTGTACTTTAAACAAACGGAAACAAAGGAAATACTTTTTTTAATACAATCCATACGTCCCTATCATCTTGTTTGGAAATACCAAAATTATTGTTGAGATGGGCATCCGCAAGCCTATGAACCCCTTTCTGAGCCATAGAGTAAGAACTAGACACGGGGATCTTTCTTATATTTACCTGAACAGCCTCATATACAGTTTTATCCCATTTAAGTTTGTTGGAAAGACTGTATCCATTACCTCCGGGATGTCCAACTTCACCTTTAGATTTGGGGATTTTTCTGTTTTCAGGTATACCTTCCGAGTCTGAACTTGGCTCAATATTAGAATTATCTGGCTCAGAACAGTTGTTATCTCGCTCTTATACAATATATGAGAAATTATACAGCATATATATATGTTTGCTTACCAGAATTGAGTGGCAAGTGACTGCTAGACTGGCGACTAGCCGACTGCACCACCGTGACACCTGCATTTCTAGCCATGGCATTGGAAATACAATCTGCACCTTCATCAAAGGATACAGAAAAGGTGCGATTAAGGATGAGATACAAAGGAGACGGAGAACGCTCGGGTGTTAAGCTGAGCTGATTTGTTATCGGAGGAAATGTTCGAGAAACCCTTGCCTTTGAATAAGGCAAGAAGAGATGAGATGGGTGACTGAGTGGCATGACGGTCGACAGAATTGAGCTGGCATAACTGCATGTATTATATCTGCTGAAGGACCGAGAGATCCGGTATTCATCACAGAAGACCTTGTTATCCCGCGCTCGGAACGGAGACGCCTGGTAGGAACCTGCCGCAACCGAAGTATGGCAACTTGAATGACTAAACCATTGGAATAACAAATCTAACCACCAATGCTCACTTACTGACACGCGGATGCCGTCAGGGGTTCTGATGTTATCAATCTTTATTCTGTAAACCTAATAATATGCATATATGCGCCCCGTCCCTCCGCCTTCTGCGTATCCAATTTCATAAAAACATACAAACTATAGTCAGAGGGGCAGAAGAACATTCAAAATCATTTAAAAGCTCAATTTAATACTGGGATGGTCCTTGGCCAATCCTTGCAATTTCTCTAGGTTGCCTTTGGTATCCGCCCGAGGGTTTTTAATGATTAGTTTATCTAAAAAAACATGTGAGCTTTGATAAATCCCTGGAACGATGTCATGGAAAAGAAGATATCTGTTAAAATAAAACTCGTTAATCTTGGCAAGCAATCTAAAGAATTTCCCAATAATATCAAAAGACTATCGGCCTTGATTCCTTTCAGTTCCAGGGTCTCCAGAGCTAATAATCCTCCAATTAAAGTTGAAAGAACACTTTGATCTGAGGGAAATTCGATATTTGACCAAATTATTTGGTTAATATGAATTCCTTGCTGGAAAAGGTGTGAAAAACCCCTGCTATGACCAGCCTTCATCTCCTGTGATCTTTTTCTTTGATTCCATGGAGAAGAAATTGAGTTTAGGGACATTCAGGCATGTTAAGAGCATTTCAGATGGGTCTGTCCAGTCTGCCCAATAAATTCGAAGTCTCTCGACCGAAAGCACCATAATCTGCTCGTCTGGCAATCGGGGATAACGATTATCATCTTGAAAGATTATTGTCAACTCCGTGAGATTTGGGCTTCTTTCCAATAATCTGGTTGGAAAAAAGGAGTGTATGCCTTCGATTTCCAAATACACCAGATGGAGGAGAACTGGGTAAACCACAGAGACAAATTCGCAGGCATCCTTTAACCTCAACTGCACGATACAGGAGGTAATGTCATATTCGATGGAGGAGATTGGAATATGGAAAAGGGTAATGTGCCGTAAATTGATGGAAATCGATAAAATCATTGAATAATGCAAATACAAGGGTATAACTGCGAATGGATGAACATGTTCTGTACCCGTTAGGATGAGTTCTTTCCAGAAGCGTTGAGGATTCAAGGTGATTTGTCGTCAACGACGACAGGTCCCCATGATCGCCATCATGGTGGCGGGTCCTAAGGCCTTTGCTGCCACGAAAATCTCGAGTAGTAAATCACTTGACAAATAGGTGCCAATAGAGCTTGACTTTGGATGATGAAATAGTGGATTTGGTAAGAACGTTCATCACGAAATCTGCCAACGGCGCTTGATTCTTCCATAGCGTCCCACGCTTCCTACAGACGGTATTAGCTACTATGCCGCTAAAGAGTCGCTAGCCCTCGCTATTCTAGCTATTCTCGTAGCATGGCCCTACAGAGAGCTAGCAAGTTGCGATGGAAATGAAGAGTCGCTAGCCCTCGCTAGGCTCGCTACTCTGAAATTCACCAACTCCGCTGCTTTAAACAATATCAGCGCCAATATGACTCTGTGTTGCAACTTAGAGTCGTACCACCACCATGCTGTCTGATAGACCTGGTGGATCCCGCATTGACACCCTGTAAGTTCGTGAGTCATTAATCTAGACAATAAATTAACAAATATACAGGAACCTTTGAGACGGATGGATGTAGCAAACAGTCATCAGGAAGGTCGCCGACATTGTTGGGAGCTTCCAACGACCTTTGTGCTGCATTTGGTGAGTTCATCTACTAGTGAACCTTACTTACATCTCGGAATCTTTATACTTCACAGGCTTTTTCCACATCGAATTTAAGGAGCATCTGCTAAATTTCTGTCAAGCACTGTGTGAATTCTCGCTTACCGTTTCCATCTAGGTTGCAGGACTCAAAGTTGACAGGAAGCATGGTCAACAGCACAGGAGAGATGATTTCAGTATGTCAATATTCAACGTCTCTTGCTATCCCTGCCACTCATTTAATCTTAGATCACGGCACATGCCCACTGCTCACTCTCCCAGTGATTTCATTTGAGTTTCACGGTGTGCTCCAATACTGTTATATTGTACTTAGCTTCTCTAGAAGCCATTTTTATTGCTGTACTCTTGAAATATTTCCCACTGTGTCTATCTGTAGAGACTTTGGTTGAATAGAATATCAAGTTGAATTTATTTTATTTAATGTGTGAATAATCGGAAAATCAATAATAATAAATATATCTATTACTGAGACTATGGCTCCTAGAGTTCCTACCATAGTTATCCATAGTGCCATTGCAGCTAGTGTACCGATAAATAACACAGTTCCTATGGAAGCTATAGAGAGTATCATAGTGTACATAAAGTATCGTGGCTATGGATGCTATAATTGCTATAATTGCTACTATAGCGTTTGACCACTTTCGTGATGTTGACAAATTGATGTCAGAAGATTCTCAACCGTCCTGTATTGGATTTCTAGAGCCCCGTATTCATCTTTCATCAGGTGAACAGTTGTTAAGATACTAGCAGTATCCACTGTTTGAGTATTCAACCGTGCCAGGATGTTTCTGGCAGCTTGGGAAACAGGGCCTGATCCGACAATCAGAACTGTGCAGAGACAAGAAATGAAATCACGAACATCTTTCAGAAGTGAAAATATTTCTTGTATGTGCATGAAAGGCCACGGACTTCGAGGGCGTTGATAACTCAGACGCCAACAAGGACGTATCCTTCAACGGATCCGATCTACCTCATGTTCAGGGTCAACATTCCGAGGATGGACTCGTGGTCAAGCGTCCTTGCAGCAAGTCATGCGTGGGAAAACTCCGATCGATGGGTTGAACATATCCTCAACTCCTGCCGTAACTTGGAGGATCTTTGTCTGTCTGTAATAGCGGCATTATGAGTCGTCCACAGCTATCACTGGTAAGTCCATTTGTTTAACGATCCTTGAAAACACTGACACTTTCCAGTTATATAAGCATTTTCGCACACTGACCAGCCATAAGACAAGTATCAACTGTGTCAAGTTGACAGTAACTGGAGAACTACTGGCTAGCGGAGGTGCGTAGTTTCTCTTTCCAATCGGATAAGAGTCTGATAATGCATGCGGATGTTAGATGATGATGGATATTTATGTATATGGATCGTCTCTTCAGGGGAATTATTTGACACTATACACGTGTCAGGTAGCGGGCCCATTATCGACATTATTTGGGTTGTAAATGCTCGAGATCATTTGGGTCTTATATTTTCAGCGGCTGATGGATGTATATATTTATATGTTAAGGCAGAGAAGGTACGTGATTTATAGTAACTGCCGCTCACGCTCACTTCAAATTATAAACAGGACGGCAAATTTTGTGCCATAGCTGTTCTAGAAGCACATTCAAGTGCAGTGGAAATGCTAGCATATGATCCTTATTTCCGACGCCTGGCAAGTGTTGGAGGAGGCACGCTGAAGCTTTGGGATGTGTCTCAAGAATGTGTGCCTTTATCTCGCTGTCGATTTCTCTCATATTAACTGCTTGACTTTCAGGGAAATTCATTGAAAGGCATACTGAATCATCAAATCCATATATAGCCAAGACAGTGCATTTTTTTTCTGACAGTCGGCATGTACTGGTGGGTTATCTGGAAACACATAAAGTGTGAGTTTTGCTCTATTCCACGGATTCTTCGTGATAGCTCTAACCACTGTGATAGCTGCGCTTGGGCAATAGAACCATGGCAGTTTCTCTGGGAACGAGCTGTGTTTACACGTATGTAAGTAAACTCGCATTTTTTTAAGTTTATTGCTTCCCCTTGCTTTGGTTTATTTATTTATTGGCAATACACTATTTTCTTTGACAGTGGGAATGCAGTATTATCTCCATCAGCATCACATTTGGCCATTGTCAACATAGCCGGTGGAATGGATATATATTTGTTCCCTCTGATGCGTCGACACGACCCCTTCACATTCAGTGGAACTCCTCATCGCTCTCTATCTCTATCCCTCGGGTTTCAAGCGTCAAATACTAGTTATAGAATCCATCAGGTGGTTTTCCTAGACGACGGTGACAGTATCCTCCAAGGAAGCAAGGAGGGACGAGCCCTCATCTTCAACTTAAGTTCCAGTAAGCCAATACAAATAATTAACCATGGTCTGTTCTACACTATTGAAGATTACTCCATATTTATTGAAATTGATAGGCGGTTCATCAGATATACAAGCTGTTGCAGCAAGTACTGTCCTACCGCATATATTCAAGTAACTAACAAACTACCATTATCAGGCGTACTCTAGTAGGGATCAAGCTCTCATTGTCACAGCATCAAGTCACGATAATCCTGCAGTGAAAATATGGAAAGCCAAGGTATACCTAAATTCATATTTCAATTAAATGGATATTTCTAAGCTTGTAAATTTAATCACAGCGACTCATGTCCAGTACAATTTTTTACAAGTCATCCATTTTCGTTTTCACATCTTTTGTGATTCTGTCTGTACTCTCTGGAGTTCTACTTCAACTGCAAATAATTAAGCTTCCAATGTCATTCATCGAAACCATTGGTCAGCCCCTCCAACAAACTCAACCAGAAGAGCAGGTCCCTTATTTACCTCCTCTGGTCACGCTCACAACAACCATTTATCTTACGCTTGCGGGACTGCCAGAGCCTACCGGGACACCAGAGTCGTATCCAGCTCTGCAGAGAGCTCCGCATCGTACTCATGCGGAAATGACAGAGGCTACAGAACCGACCCATGGGGACTCATCTGTAGAGATGAGTACAGCTGTGGAAGCGTCTAAGGTTGAAATGTCCGAGTGTTGTATCAATCCTATTTCATCTACTACGCCGTCGTTTCATCCCAATCCCCATAATGTAATTTTAGCCTTATTGTAATGTCATGGTTTGGTCTATTTACAGGAGTTCCAATCTCCAGTTGGATCAAGCTGAGAAGACTTTCCTTGTCCTCAGCACGCTGCACAATTGAATAGAAATTAATAAGCAAGTTTCTTTTATTGGTGTGCCGTGTCTTCATGTTCAGGGTACGGGTTGGGAAATAAATGCACAAAATAATTGTTCTCGCCATCGGCTATTGTTCCACTATTAGTTCTATTAAATAGGAACAGCGAGGTCAACAGCTAGTCAACACGGCCTTTCAGGCGCTAATTACCAAAGCTTAGCTTTGGTTCTTATAAGAAATTCGTTTGTTTGTCCTTGTTTGGTTCCTAGCTACCGTGGTGCGTTTCGCAGCTTCACCTCACGCAGGTCGCCAGATATCCCACGGTCTGTTTGCTCTTGTTTGGCTGCTAGCTACCACCCCGCTTTTGCAGCTTGACCTCACGCAGGTCGCCTGATGTCCCACGGTCTGTTTGTTCTTGTTTGCCTGCTAGCTACCACCGCGCGTTTTGCAGCTTGACCTCACGCAGGTTGCCAGATGTCCCACGGTCTGTTTGTTCTTGTTTGGTTGCTAGCTACCGCCGCATTTTTTGCTGCTTGACCTCACACAGGTCGCGAGGTGTCCCACGGTCTGTTTTGTTTTGTTTGGGCACATGTATTGCTGTTGTCTGGTAAGTTTTCTAGACTCCGTTGGTTACTGTTACCATTGTTCTTTCTGCCTCTCCGCTCCTCATGTTTCCTCATAATAAATACTGCCCTTCTCACCTTTTTCCTTTGACCTGTGAACCTGGCTGTGAAGCTGATAACAACTCCGGCATTGAAGCCAATAAATCCGGCATTGAAGCCAATACATCCGGCATTAAAGCCAATTCTGGCTCTGAAGTCAATACATCCAGCTCTGAAGCCAACACAGCTGGCATTGAAGCTAATATGGTTTCTACTGCTTCATCTCTTGCTTCTACTGTTTCTTTGAGCACTCTAGTTTCTAGTCCACCATTATCTCATCCATTTAATGCCAAACTTTCTCTTTCTCCAACTGAAAAATTTGATGTTCTTCAGGATGTTCTTACTAATGTTCTTTCTAATAAAAAAATTCGCTCTTTGAGTTTAGAACATACTGGCATCTGCTATAAATCAAATGGTGTATGGCTATCAAGTAA